>OX940974.1:98477123-98532360 GCA_954871275.1 Leptopterna dolabrata
TAAAAGACTCCTAAGGGACACGTCCTCCCTCCTCTCTCCTGTGACCTACTAAACCAACCCTACTTTGCGCTCCGAACCTGTGGGGACTATCGCCGCCTCAACTCCCCCACCACCCCCGACATGTATAATGTTCCCCACCTGCGAGATTTCTCCGCTCACCTCCAGGGCACCACCATCTTCTCTATGCTCAACATCTCCAGAGCATTTCATCATATCGACATTCTCGCTCCGTATGTCCCCAAAACCGCCATAATCACACACTTTGGGCTCTTCGAATATCTGAAAATGGGATTCGGACTTCGCAACGCCACCCAGACGTGGCAGAGTTACATGGACCAAATCCTCCGTGGCCTCCCCTAGGTCTTCTGCTTCCTCGACGACGTCCTGATCGCCTCCCCTTCACCCGAAGAACTCCATCGCCACCTCTGACATGTCTTGGACATCTTTTGGGCCGAGGGCCTCCAAATCAACAAATCTAAATGCATCCTGGCCCAATCTTCTGTAAAATGCCTAGGACATCTCGTCACTGCCCCAGGGATCACACCCCTTGAGGAAAAACTCAATACCCTCCACCAATTCCCCCACCCTCGAACCATCACTGAGCTGAGAAGATTCCTGGTATGATTAATTTCTACCCCCACCACCTAAAAGACGCTGCACAACACCAAAAAACTCTAATCAACGCCATTCCCCAGCCATCCAAGAAACACGAAAACAGGGAAATCCCGTGGTCCGATACCCCTACAAGCAGCCTTCGACGGTGCAAGGTCAACCTCGACGCCGCCGCTATGCTCACCCAACCCGCCCACCCCGCCCCCCCAGGCATCTCTCTCCATCACTACCGACGCCTCCAACCGGGCCATGGGTGCCGTCCTCCACCAGCACATCGATGGCGGCACTCACCCTTTAGGGTTCTTTTCCTAAACCCTATCAGAGGCCCAGCGGAGGTACTCCACCTTTGACAGAGAGCTCCTGGCCATCCACGAGGCCATCAAACGTTTTGAGACCTCGCGGAGGGCCGGCAGTACTCTGTAAACACCGAACATCGACCCCTACCCACGCTCTTCTCCAGATTAGGAAATCAGCCTCCTCACACCGCCTTCCGCAGCTCAAATTCATTGCGCAGTTTACAACTAACATTTGATACACGCCCAGGGAGGACAACCCGGCTGACACCCTCTCACAGCCTCCTTCTGAACCTGTTGGATAACTTGTCCCATTCCCTATGCCACACCACATCGCCCAACATCAAGACCCTGCCCCCGACCCGGCCCCCGCCAAACTCATCTCCATCTACAGACTCCGAAAGCTGCCACTCCACGACCTCTGGTGTGAAACCTCTTCTGAATCCCCCCCCCCCCCCCCCACGTCCCTCAGGGGCTCTGAAAACAGCTCTTCCTTCACTACCACTCACTGCGTCACCCTGGCATCCGGGCTAGCCGAGACCTCATGAACATCCGATATTTCTGGCCCCAGATGAACTCAGATATCCGAGCCTGGGTTCTTGGGTGCCAGAAATGTCAGACCTTTAAGGTTTCGGCACACCCCCACGTACCTCCAACACCCTTTGGATATGCCCCTTTTGAGCATATCCATCTCGATCTCGTTGACCCGCTTCCCCCATCCAAAGGGAAGCGATATTGCCTCTCAATGATTGACAGGGCAACAAACTGGGGGGAGTGCCTCCCAGTACCCATATCACCACGGACATCGTCATCCGGGCTTTAACTGGATACCCGGTACAGCTGTCAGGTTGTCACGGTCGATCAGGGCAGATAATTTGAGTCTGCCCAATTTGCCTATCTCCTTCGCTCCTTCGCTCCCTCGGGATCTCAAAAACTTGTACCACCGCTTACCACCCTCAATCCAATGGTAAGGTCGAGTGGTGGCATTCCGTTCTCAAACAAGCGCTAGCAACATCATGCGATTCCCCATCCTGGACAATGGCCCTACCCTACGTCCTACTGAGCCTGAGAACCGTCGCTCGACCTACCGACAGGGCCAGTCCGCCAAATGTACCTTTTGGGCTCCTTTGAGGCTACCCACCAAAATTTTCCTAAAGGAACCAGCCACAATCCCCCGAACAACAGCCATGTACAACTACCAATACCGCATACCCCAAATCATTCCATTCCACTACTCGAATGTAATTAAAAGAGCCAGGCACACATAAAACCCTTCACCCTATTGAATGGCAGAAAGTACCGCTACCCTCAAAATTGACGGGAACCCCACACGGTCCCGCTAGCCCGCTGCAAGCCAGCCTTTTTGCTCCCTGATCCCCCACCAAGGCAACCTCAGCCGTCAACACCTTCTCCTCCACACACTCCCCAACCGTCCACCGACCATGGACCATCTCCTGTCCACCTCCCAATGTCTGCCATATTATGACACAGACGTCGTGGCAGTCATCTGTGACGTCTGCATCACACGGCCCATCTCACCTCTTTCCGGGCCCCCTTCACCTCCGAATTGGAAACCCCCCACAAGGATCACCAGCCTACCTCCCCGGCCTTGGCAGTGGAACGTACACCGGTCGGCAGTGATCCGCGATTACTACATCACTCTTGCCACGGGGAAACACGTCCCTTATATCCCCCACGATCCGGCCACGCCACCACCGCCACGACTGCGCCACTAACCCCCCATGCACCACTGCTGGGGATATCCCCCATAGTCGCCACCAGGATACGGCCCGGGAAGCGAAAAAGACTCAAACCCCAAACCACATCAACATAAACCTTCCTAACGGCCCAACCATATATTCCTGCCCCGCTTCACTGCAGCGGGGCCTTTGGCACGCCCCCGTCTCTAACGTACCTTCTGCACCGCCTAAAGGTCCTCCGCCGCTACCGGTTTAGTTCCAAGAACCGCCACCACGTTGTGCTTCAAAATGAGCCAATCCAATATTCGATTTATCTCTTGAACGGGTCAACCGATTTTCAATCTGTAAAATGTACTGTAATCGTTATAAACAACCACAAGTGCGGACATTCAGTTTTGAATTTTAAAATTTTTTTTTCATGGAGTTCCCGAAATTATTTTACTTAATTTCAACCTTTTAAAAAAAAGCAACTAGTACTTTTGTAGGAAAAAAATCGAAGAATTCAAATCCGCTTTCAGATTGAAGATCGGATCATTAGATCGAACGGCATCTGGGAAAATCACTATAACAATGGGGCCTATTGTTAGCCCTCTAATCCTCTACCTGGGCCCACCTTGCAACGATGTCTTCCCTTTCCTGTTGATTTGAGCTAGCAGAGGGACTCAGTTCACATCTAAGAGTGTATTTTTCCTTCTACATCAATTTCTTCAACTAGAAGATTTGCTTGGCAGAAATAGTTGGCTGCTGGATCAAGTCAGGATACAGCCAAATTTTGGCTGAATCCTGTCTGGGTATCAAGAAGGGCGTTTGGTTTTTAGCATCTGACTGGTATCTAGTTTTCTTACTATGATTTCATTTTCTAAATTATTACTTTCTAAGTACCTACTTATGTGATTGGAATTTCCATAATAAGCCATTCAGTAACTAATGATTTGCAGGGTTCTCATAGTCCACCAAACCCTATGAAGCCATCAAAAAACGCTGCAAAGTCCTTGTCACATGGTTTTATTATTCTATTGGACATACTTACAGAAATGTTGGCTGTTCACTTATTGTTTCTTCCACGTGAAAATAATTCGAATAGCCATTTCTGATGGTTTCCACCAATTTTGGCCCCCAAAACACGAATTAGGTAGGCTCCTTTTTTTTCATGTCATCTTTGATTATTGGTAGTGTCATTTAATTGTCTTGATCCATATGTTGACACTTTTTCTAGTGTAATTATACAAATTGATGGTGATTCCAGACGATTTTCCAGGTTTTTGACTCATTAAAAAATCAATTTTGGGAGTTGAACTTCTGGTACAATCTCAATTTTCCACTCCTTGGTCAAAATCGACTTTATGTTCGGTCTTCTCGTCCCAAAAACATGGAAAACCATACCTCAAAAGCTCATGTTACTAACATGTTGCTAAAACGCAAAAATTACCTATTTTTACACATATTTTCACTCATAACACCCCTGGGTATATTCCGATCGGGCTGAAAAGTTTCGGGACACAACTACGGCCTAAATGGAGCATGTGTGCGAAAGAATGACTTTTTTAGACCGAAAATGAATCTGGTACATGTGATACGGTGGACGGCGTCCGGCGGACGGACATTACATTTTGGTTTATTATTCTGTGAATAATACACCTATGTATTCGCTCAGCAAAAAATTTTTACAACACCCCCTCAAAATTTTTTCTTTTCCGTTTCAAGTTGCGTAGATTCCAAAAATTCAATGTCCGTCCGCCGTCCGCCGTATCACGTGTACCGGCTTCATTTTCGGTCTAAAAAAGTCGTTCTTTCGCACACATGCTCCATTTGGGCCCTAGTTGTGTCCCGAAACTTTTCAGCCCGATCGGAATATACCCAGGGGTGTTATGAGTGAAAATGTGTGTAAAAATAGGTACTTTTTGCGTTTTAGCAACATGTTAGTAACATGAGCTTTTGAGGTATCGTTTTTCCATGTTTTTGGGGACGAGAAGACCGAATATGAAGTCGATTTTGACCAAAGACGTGGAAATTGAGGTTTTACCAAAGGTTCAGCTCCCAAAATTGGTTTTATATGAGTCAAAAACCTGGAAAACTGTCTGAAATCACCATCAATTTGTAGAATAGCACTAGGAAAAGTTTCAACACGTGGATCAAGTCGATTAAATGGCACAACCAATGAACAAAGATAATTTGAAAAAAAAAAAAAGGAGCGTACCTAATTCAAGTTTTAGGGGCCAAAGTTGGTGGAAACCACCAGAAATTGCTATTTCAATTATTTTACATGAAAGAAACAATAAATGAACAGCCAGCATTTCTGTAGGTATGTCCAATAGAATAATAAACCCATGTGACAAGGACTTTGCAGCGTTCTCTTTTTACATCGCTGTGTGCTGTTGACGCGGAACACTACACAACGCAACTGTCTCGTCTCTGCCCAGCTGAAATGTAAGCACCCACTCGCCCCATCGAAGTAGCTCGGCCGAGTACTCCACCGACTACTCGGCCGAGCTACTCGGTAGGCTACGGATCCTCGGACGAGCGAAGGAGAGACGCATACTTCCTTTACCGCTCCGACGACCGGTTAGTGGGAGACGTTGAGGCAGCGGACGTCTCTCAAGTCATCCTCAGTAGCTTGTCCGTAAAGGGTGCTCTGTAGATGGTTACGTACCCTATACGGACCATGACGGAGAGACGTGCACTGCCTCGACGTCTCCGTTAACCGGTTGAGGGGGAGGTGAAGGTAGTAGGTACACGTCTCTCCGTTGCTCGTTCATAAAGGGCCCGTGTGTTTCTCTGGGGGCATCCTCAACGGAAAGGCAATGGAGGGTTGCGTTTCCTCAGCCTGTCCGTTAACCATCCGCCGTGATTCCCTACAATCACGGATCATTGAAGGAAGGGCACGGAAGCATTAAAGACAGTGATGGGTGGGCTAGAGAAAACCTAGGGAGAGTCCAGGGATATTCACGGGAAAATCATGGATGGGCTACGGGGAGGCGATCGAGTATTACGGGTTAGTCAAGGGTGGGGCTATGACGACCCGTACAAACACCCACGGGCGTGCGATGGAACGTTGAAGGATTAACAAACGGAAATCACTACACCTATACGGGGATTTTCGGGGTACTCCCGTGAATATGATCATCAGTTGATTTTGCCGAAATAGTACACCACGGAAACCATGGGTGTTTCCGTTGACGATCCTTCAACAAGCGGGTTACGGATAAATGTATAGAGTGCATCCGTAACCGCATAATATTTACGGATGCACAACTTCTGAGGGTGATTCCGTGAACTACCTATCATTTAATGCCAATCTACGGGGGCGCTACCGTTGTTTTTTTAAAGGAAACCGCTCCTTTTGGTTTATTATTCTGTGAATAATACACCTATGTATTCGCTCAGCAAAAAATTTTTATAACACCCCCTCAAAATTCTTTCTTTTCCGTTTCAAGGTGCGTAGATTCCAAAAATGCAATGTCCGTCCGCCGTCCACCGTATCACGTGTACCGGCTTCATTTTCGCTCTAAAAAATTCGTTCTTTCGCACACATGCTCCATTTGGGCCCTAGTTGTGTCCCGAAACTTTGCAGCCCGATCAGAATATACCCAGGGGTCTTATGGGTGAAAATGTGTACAGAAATAGGTACTTTTGGTGTTTTAGTTACATGTTAGTAAAATGAGCTATTGAGGTATCGTTTTCCATGTTTTGGGGACGAGAAGACCGAAAATGAAGTCGATTTTGACCAAGGAGTGGAAAATTGAGATTGTACCAGATGTTCAGCTCCCAAAATTGATTTTTTATGAGTCAAAAACCTGGGAAATCGTCTGAAATCACCATCAATTTGTAGAATAACACTAGGAAAAGTATCAACACGTGGATCAAGACGATTAAATGGCACTACCAATGATCAAAGATAATTTGAAGAAAAAAAAAAGAAAAAAAAGGGAGCGTATCTAATTCAAGTTTTGGGGGCAACAATAAACTCCAGTGCATTTGTCAAAATTTCTCAAAATGTTTCGTATGGACGCAATATGACAAAAATTGAATGCGCCAATCACGTGATCAAAAATTATACAAAACGGCTTTGTGGTTTGCGTAAAGATTCCCGGACTTACTCTAAAATGTTAACCAACTCTGTTATAAAGCGGCTGAAAGCGCGCGCGAGAGGTGCAATCGCGCACAATTCGAAATCCACCGGTCTAGTAGTAGATTTAAGGATAGATTAAACTAATGGGCCAGATCTTATTTTTGGCGACCACAGAGAATGTAATGAGTATAACTGTTCAAACCCCGAAACGGGAAGGTGTTTGATGAGGTAACTATTATTTTACTTTGTAAAATACAAGTGGCACTAGCCCTGTACTATTGATAAGTCACTATTTATTGTCAAATGACACAAGTAACTTGGCAGAAAGTTATATGGCATCAGTGGCCAAGTTTACTGTGGGTAAACAAAACAGCAGAGCGAGTAGAGTTAGAGGGGCTGCTTTAGATTACCAAATTGGTCCCGAATGGCACGCTAAAACTATTAGATATATTATAACGGTAAAAAGCCCAGCATGTATAGCGGAGAAAATCGCAGACAGATGAAAACGCAGGAATGCCACATGTAGGCGAGCTCTTTTTAATGGTGGGAAAAATAAGAATAAAAAGCAATTTTCTAAAAAAATAAAGAGTGCTCCAGAAGATTACGGCCCGAATTTATTATCCAACCAGTATAAATAACAAATTTGAATTGTAGGTCCCGTTTGGGGTCCAGTTGGTCCGCGAAGCTCGGCGTTACTGTCAGTCATCCCTAAGGGGTGAAGAATAGGGGTTGACATTTTCAGAACGCCGTAGCATGAAAACTTTCAGTAGAAGGGCATGGTTTTTTTACGTTTTTAAATTGATCTTGAACTAAAGCGTTTTTTGAGACCACGCGCAGCTTTGTACGACCAGCCGTTCGTTTTCACCGAAGATGTTCGTCAACATGATCGTGAATCAAACGGTATAAATCCGGCCCAGATATCACTAGGGAGCACCTGATTATAATCACGGATAGCTGTATGAAGTCGAGCTTGTTGTTCTGTGATATTATTCCATTTGAAAAACGCTGCAGAGTCCTTGTCACATGGGTTTATTATTCTATTGGACATCTACAGAAATGTTGGTTGTTCATTTATTGTTTGTTTCATGTGACATAGTTGAAATAGCTACTTCTGATGGTTTCCACCCATTTTGGCCCCCAAAACCCAAATTAGGTAGGCTCCTGTTTTCTCTTAGCTATCAAAGTTATCTTTGATCATTGGTAGTGCCACTGATTCACGTGCTGACACTTTTTCTAGTGTTATTATACAAATTGATGGCGATTTAAGACGATTTCCCAGGTTCTGACTCATAACAAAATCAATTTTGGGAGCTGAACCTTTGGTAGAACGTCAGCTTTCCACTCTTTGGTCAACATCGATTTCTTATTCGGTCTTATCGTCCCAAAAAAACATGGAAGACGATACCTCAAAACCTCATGTAACTGAAACATACAAAATAAGTACCTATTTTTATACACATTTTGACTAACAACACCCCTGGTTATATTCCAGGGTCTCTGGTAGACTCTCACGAGGTGGAAGTAGAAAGTCAACGACGCACCAGCCTAGGGGTTTATTGGTTAAATCTTAACATATTTACATTGAAGTGGAATAGAGGGGTACCACGATAGGAACAATCAGCACTCGACAGTTCATTATGAATGAAATTGATGGAAAAATTTCATCAATTTTTCATTGATTTAAAAATGGACGAGAAAAGAAAACGCTGCAAATTATTACACAACGGTTTAATATTCCCCTGTATAGATGCCCCTTTTGCGGGCACTGTTTTCTGTGGTCAATACCCTCGAGCTTCCTCCAGGAAAGCCGTAAATGGAGTACTGGAGACGGCCCGGGAATTAAAGTTTCATACAAACGCGCGGGATTCAATAATTAAATCATTAATCATACAGCCATTTGTGATTATAATTAGGTGCTGCCTAGCAGTGATATCTGGGCTGAATGTATGCAATTCGATTCACCTGTTGACGCTCTTCAGTGCAAACTTCGGGGCCTTACTGTGAACGAACGGCTGGTCATACAATGCTCCGGGTGGTCTCAAGTTCTAGGACTATTTAAAACCATAAAAAATTCGAGGTAACGGCGTCCTGGAGATTACAATCCCTATTTTTCACCCCTTAGAGATGACTGACATTAACGCCGAGCTTTGCTGACCAACTAGACCCCAAATGGGACCTACGAACCAAATTTCATCAATTTTGGTTCATGGTAAGTAACTAAGGAAAGTGCGAAGTACGGCTTACGGTGGACGGACGGACATTTTTGTATTGCATTTTCGGATTCTACGTATGTACCTTGAAACGGAAACCATCAAATTTTGAGGGGGGGTTAAACTATTTTTTTTCATGCTCGATTCCAAAGGTTCATTATTGAAAAGAATAAACCAAAACCTGTTCTGTAGACGAGGACCAAGTTGATTTGTTTCACTGAGGCATTCAATGATGCTTGAGGCTATTCTGTTTTCTTTACTTCGAAGTTCGTGCCACCTTCCATATTTCTAATTCGCGTCATCTAAATGGGGGATTCTTGTCTCCAGAAGGCGGCAGTGGCGGCACGTATGCTTCTACATTTTCTCTTCAACGTTTCGTAATGTATCACGTGATGTTCTGTAGATCAAAAATTAATTCCCGAAACATCTCCAATATCGCTTTGAACCTTTCCCCGTCAACACAGTAAACTCCAATTGATTTCTTATTTCTTTGATAATATGGGGCCTAGCTTCTTGGCCAGCTAAATTTCATCTTCAAGCTGAAACGGTCAAAATACATAGAACGTACACAATAGAATACTTGGAACAGTTTAATGAATTTAGAATAGAAATTCTGTACATAGAAAATAGAATGTATTGTTTTCAAACAAAACTGCGTCGGTTTGAGATAACTAGATAGCACCTAATACGTCCTTGAACATAGAAACGTGATGATGTGGCAGGGTGCCTCCCATTATAACTTCACAGTGTAGGTACACTTGTATTCATGTATGTAAATTCAATAAGACGTTTGAAAATTCAGATGATAGTGTTTTAGATTCGCAGTTTACTTGACACTGAGTTGCATGGTTTCGTTGACATCACTAGGCAAATTCTTGACAGCTTGCCTTGAGTTGGCAAATTTTAGTTCAGTTGGCAATATATATCGTAGTCAACTGACGGATCATTGACTGGCGAATCCGAATTGTTAGGGCAAATTTGAGTTCATTCACCAAATCCCAGCAGGTTGAAGGCAACATGAATAATTACAGATTTTTAAATTAAAATATATTTAGAAACCAATAGGGTAAAAGTCTCAACTTTGAAGATTCACCACCGATCAGCGCCTGATCGAATCAACTCGGAGTGGTTTTCATTCGATAGAAAATTCATCCAATTTTCAAAAATTCGTCTCCATGTAGCGTTACGAATGACAGAAGTATTTTTTTAATTGGGAAATCTGAAGAAAGTCCGATGCGGCGGTCTTTGTCCCCCTTCAAATCATCCCTGACATTAACCATTTTTTCCAGGGAATTTACCATCACGTCTTTTTTATGAGTAATGTGAATATTTCACTTATAACGCTTCATACTATGTATAGAACTGACGAACATCATTGTTGGTATGTATGTAATGTATGTGTTCCACGCTACAGTCCGCATCCACAGACATGTGTCCCGGCGACTCCCAGAATTTATGAAATCATTTTAGGTACACCATAATGCTTGGGAATGGTGCCATGGCACCACAACATGCTTAACCAGTCAATTTCAGGGTCCTAAGGCTTTAAATGAACCCAAAAAAGATACAAAATACGTATTAGGAATTTAAGAGTTGAGCGTTGATGCCACCATGACAGCAGGGAGTTGCGACACGTCATGCTAAAAACGGATTTTGGGGTCCTAGGGTTTTAAATGTACATAGTATGATACGAAACACGTATTTACTGAATCGATTTTCGAACCATACTAACAAACATCATGACCGTGGTGCCAGGAAGTGAAGCCATTGTGATAGTAGCTCCGTTGCCAGTAAATAAGTGTTTGGCAACGTTCTTCATGAACTTATGAGTACTAAATCGATTTTGAATTTCAAATGTTTTGGTATCGTTCGGTGTGAATTTTGGAGAGCTGAATCGATTTCTTATGAAACAACCAAATAACTAGGCGGTGAACGTATTTTTATCACTGAGAGTAAGTAATGAACATATCACCAATCATAAGTAAAAAACAGGTCAACGATTGCAGCAAACGTGTGCTGTAATCTTCGACCCTCGGGTCAACTACCACAAATTGGCATAATCATGTGCTGTGGCTGTTTTTCGCTTCCCAGAAGCATTTTTTTCACCGAAAAACGAGTGTTTTTGACAAGGAAACTCGTCAGGAATATGATGGAACCAAAATAAAAACTTCAATTGAGTGAAAGTGTGAAACAATGAAAAACCGGAGGAGGGGTCGTACTTACTTTTGAGACTTGTCTGTCGTATGCAAGGCCCACCAAACATGTTTTAAAAAAAAAGAAAAAAAAAAGGTGGAACGTTGTTGTAACCCGCTCAAAGACCTCCTGTCTTAACATCTACAGTGATGAAACAGAACTAATAGACCACTAGTTGGTTTCAAAAAGCCTCCTTTTTTAACAACTGAAAGGGGACAACGACGCCCAAGTTACTCTAGTATCCCAGTCTTGGGAAAAGTTCAACAGAATGGGTTCCCTGGGTCGTTGCACGGGATGTAATTTTTGGCCCTGATTTCGGAGTTCCTAGCCTCCGAATGTCAGGATGACCACGCATGTCAAAAACGTGTTACAGCCCTGCAACACCAGGTCACTAGCGGTTTTCAGATAGTTGATAATTGGATTATGATTATGATGATGTAACATAAAGGTGGAAGTAGGGAGATGGAAACACAAAATTGAGAACATATACTATAATATTACACAGTCTTGAAAGTCTCTCAACTCGCCAAAATGAGTTGGTATTTCTTTTCTATGTTTTATTGTTTGTATTTATTATTACTGTTATTGGCCGTTGATCAGCGAATAGTCTCCATAAATATAGGTGACCCATGTGTTAATGATATCGTCTCTCGCTGCAAAAACAACAGTGAGCTTGAAGTAGAGCTTCACTGGATGTCCTAATGAACCATTGAATCCTGTAGATCAGGCTGGTTTTATACAACTGGAAATACTTTGACTGAGGTATAAGAATAAGGAACAATCATTGATGACCAACATAAATGAAGGAAATTCTAAAATCACCCACTCCATTTAGTCATTAAATGGCTACCTACCTGTTCTAAACAAACAGTCCTAAAAAATATAAATTAATGTTTCTATTTTTCTGCTGTTTGATGACAAATTTTAATAAACTTGCACGATATGCAAGATAACCAGGTGATGGTGATGTATCTCTTTCATCTGAAACAATAAAGAAATATTTTTTAGTGTGGCCTATATTTCCATAGTGGTAATTCGTCTTCTGAATAATGGCTGGCAAACCAATTTCTCTAGGCTCCTGGAATAGGGTTAACATATGTAACTGTAACAATGAAAAGGAATAACATTTTCATGGCTGTAAACTTTTTCTGTCCACTGTCGTAGGTATATATTACGGTTTTTGGAGAGTTGTTCTGTCGGAACCCTTTCTTAACAGTGAAATGGCCTTTCATAACAGGGTCTTTTCTTTCCAACTCAAACTTCAGTCCCTCTGCCGCCGGCCGGAAAATTGTTCGCATGGCGTTGGTCAAACCTGTGGCATTCTCTTTGTACGTATTTTGCTCCGCAGGTATTGATCGTTTTTCATTGTATATGTCCCCATTAATTTTTTTTGTGGCTAAACGCCTTAAAATTAAGAAGAGCAACAAAGCTGTCTGGCTTTGCCCTGTACTTGAATTCAGTCAATGGCAGACTGCAAAACTTTTCAGGTGTTCTTGGATGTTCCTTTTTGTGCTCGAGCGAGCGTTCAACATAGAACAGTATGTTCTGCACAAGCCGGTATGTCCAGTTTATCACGATGGGATGATTGGTCTGCGCATGCGCAAATTAAATCAGAGGTACCGATTTGCCCCACATGAACCTAAGTTCGCTCAAATGTGATAAGAAGTTAAGGTCTTTCTCTCAGAAAGGATGAATGACTTTCATAACAATTGCAAGAATCGGAGCTACTGCGCATGCGCAAACCTTTAACCTGATTATCTGTATAATTCTATCTATACAGATCTGTACAAGGAGTTGTGCGTGCTAGAGATCTCTACTATCATGCTACCAATACGAGAAGGCTATTTGTCATTAAACGGCATTAAACTTAAAATTCAAATAGTCGTAGATTTGATGCCAGATTGATTATCCTCGATATACTCCCCAAGTTTCATTCTATTCGGTTGATGATGAGCGAAAGAACATGCAAAACGAACAAACGGAGAAAAATTGAATGACAGTTGTGCGAATCGTCTTCAAACAGCTTAAAACGGAATAGAAACATGAACGTTTGTCATTCTAATAATTTTGCAGACAGGCAGATTTACGATTTCATCGATCGTTTGTACCTACGATGAAGTTGATATGCACTAAATTTAAAGAAGTTGAATAAATTTTCCATGTTTTGATGAATATTTACTGAAATAACATGGGTGGGACGAGTAAGCTCACGACGTCCCCATGCCCTCCATAGAAGATTCCTTTTGTAGAATGGTACCTAGTCGGTTCGTTTCTGGTACATGAGAAAAACAATGCACTTGAAAAGCAATAAAAGAAACATTGCTGCTGTTTCCATTCTGAGAAATTATCAGTAACAATCACCTGGCAACTCGCATGTTGTGTTATGATCGTCAAGTTACTTTTGAGAGTGTAGACGGTGTTTCGTGATGAATACTGTAATATGAACAATTATTACACTGTTGACTAATGATCTCTATTCACTCACCTTTAATTGGCAACGGATTGAATTGCCTTGGCAACTGCAGAAACGAAGTGTAAATCACACGTAGCTACGTTATGTGGGGACTTGAGTCGGAACCTTGACGACGCCTGCCAGCAGAGTTGCACCCGACAGCTTGTGAAGCAGTAGAAATATGAAAGGTTTGTTGAACACGAAAGACGAGGTGATTGTTTCGCGTTTTGTCTTTGATTTCTTCCGAAGATTCTTATCTGAGTTGAACAAAATAATGTCATTAAAGACACACAACAATGAGGCGTGCAACGCTACTAACAGAGAGATAAAAATAACATTGGCATGTTATAAATCATAAATAAGGTTCCAAATTTTCATGTGCACGCCACCGTACCAACACATTACGTATCGTTACTTGACGAATTCCCACTATTAAGATATTCTGCGAGATAATATTGGGCTTTTCATTAGTGCTCACGTATAAAGTATTTTGCTCAAGGCTTGACGTTACTTGGAACAGAACTTTGAAATGGCACAAAGTAAATGGTTTTTAGCACACATTTACCGATAATAAATTAAACAGAAAAATATTCGGTATTATGATAAGAACGTATTTCTGAAGTTATTGGTTAGCAGTCGAAATTTAATACCTACTGAGACAGCTCGAACATAGTGTTTTTAGATGCAGTAAATATTTAATAACCTGTGCGCACACCAGAAGTTAACAGAATACGGCACTGCGATAATTGTTTTCGTGCACGCTACGTCAACTCCTCTGAAGTGAGTACTAGCTACGACCTCCAAATAGAAATTGTTACTTCTAACTTTATTTTATAGGCAACAATGAAAAAACTTTGAGTAACACACTTCATCAATGCCAGATCGACAGTTCGAACCTTCAGAAATTCACTGGAACTGGAAAAATAACTGAGCTGGCGCCATTCACCATTCGGGTGGGGGGGGGGGGGGGATTCACAAAAGGCACTCCCTTGGAGCATAAGAAATGCGTCTGCAATATTTCAGCTCGATCCGACCTGTGAGGCTGTAGCCCTGTCAAACAACAGCGAGAACTAGAAGAAGAACAACAACCAGGAAAATTTGAAAAATGGCGATTTCCAAACTTCCGTAACTCCAGCACCTGATGGTCTCGAGCGCTGAAATTTAGTTCGCGTCCTCAGGGGCCTCTCGAGGATGGGTGTACGAAAAGTCAACACCGAAGGCACCCAGGAACTCGAATGATGGGTGGGGGGCTATTTGACTGACGGAACGCTCCCGCGTCCCTGGATCAAAGTCCGGTTTCCATGACACCACAACTAAGAAAGATATTTTCCGAGATCCTTTAGGAAAAAATTTCACACTTCTTTATAAGATAGTTTCGTGGTGGCATTCTGCCCATATACCTATTGCGATCAATGTCCACATGCAGTTCCCGAAAAGTTGAGACGACGGACCACCTTCCACCTTTTTTTGTGCCTCAACTTCTCTTCCTAGAAGAGTTGAGGAACCTTGAGTTCTAACATGCAAAATTCCGACCCACGCGCATCCATCACGAAGATACTAGAACAATGCTCTAATCTCTCAAAATCATAATATGGGCACGTTCGATTTGGGATCAGTTCGATCTGAAGGCCCTAAAGCAATGGGAAGGCTTCTCCATTCGGTCATTTTTGAGCTTTTCATTCGTTAGGTAGGCGCACTGAACATGCACCTCTCTTCAAGAAACAAGAACCATTTTGAAGAATTTTCCATGCATAGGTATCACATGCCTCAAGCTTCTAGCAGGGATCTACTCATCAGAAATGTTAGTACGGATAATTCTACGAGAGACAACGAGATACCGTAATATAATAATTGAAATCGAATTTGAAAATCGGGAGAAGGGGAAGCTGCGCGAAACGCTCTGTGATTGGTTGACGAGCGTGTGACGTCACAGTTCTCTAATCCTGGGGGCCAAGGCGATTTCCATGCTTCCCATCAACCAACAACTACGTTCATGTAACAAGTTTCCTTTTCGTTATTTTCCGCGATGCTTCAACATCTTCTACACAACAGAAGTGACAACAGCGCATTACCATACTGTATAACAAATATAAAATACCTCGAAGAAGAAGAAGAATGGAACCAACAACCAAACAAATACAAAGTTGGACGGATTGTGGATGCAGAAATCAAAAAGTTCGCGGTGCTATTCCTTCATATTTTGTTGATATTCCGAATATTATATTGTGCCAGCTCAACTGCTATATCGCCCGAAAAATGGTTCATTGTCGTGCCGACTGGCCAACAAACCCAGAAAAAGTAGTTTGACCTGATAAGGAGAAAAAGGCTATAATATCACTCAGCCGTAAATCTATGTAAGTATGCGGAGATCATCTTAGTGTAAGTAGGTATGAATACTTACTAATATTGGTACCTGACGGTGATCAAATCTCCGTCATACCTTTGCTTTTCATCGATGGACATATTTCGGGTAGGATAAAATTAATCTTCTATTTTTTTTCATTACCTATACCCACGTACCTACCGACTGTAGAAAAGCTGTGTATGCAAAAAGTCAAACAATTATATCCTCTAAAATCACTAACTAAACATATTTTAGGTTTATTGCAGGTATTTGATCTTATAATCGAAGCTTTTTCCACCTACAAGCATACAGCATTTTGCAGGGCTTGACGTTTGCGAATGAGCAAAAGCTACCGTGCATTTTATTGTCATCAAATTTTTGTGAGACCATCCACCCCCAACTACTCTGAGCCGCAAGTAATAGAATGAACGGTTGACATCGAAGCAATATTATGAATTGTATAGGAAATACATGGTTAGTGGGCAGGCAGGTGAAACATACCTACTAAGATTCAAAGACAGAAAGATTCTGTCAAGGCTATTATATTTTCAGGATTTGTAACAGCAGTGTTGGGAAGTCCCTCTCCTTTCCTTATTTTACTAACTTAAGCCAGAAATAGTTCGATAATAGGTAACTAGTAAAATTAGGCCAGCCTTGGTATAGTGGCGAAATGATCGTCTACGACAGAATATGCTTGTCGTAGAATTATGTAGGTGAAAAATCCCTACGAATTATGGTATCCACTGGGAAAAAGGTTCAACAAGAACTCAATGCGTTTTGCACCCACCTACGAATCAATTCCTCTTGCTGGCAAGTTAGTTAGGTACCTACATAATAGTTTAGACAACTGCATTAGCTACTTGTAGCAGTTCATTCACACAATAACAGCTTACCTCGTCATCTTCACTCCTTTCATTTCGAAAATCCCAAATTTTATTTTTGAGATGAAATCGAACTGGCCAAATGAACTAAGAAGCGGTAAGCTGAAAGACGAGGCCTCATACCCATCCTTCACTTTAGGTATTTTATCCATTGTCGGAATTACTGTTGTATCAGTATTGAGTACAGCAATAAAAGTTGAATGAGCAGCACCAAAAAGTAACGAAAACACAACCAACGCTTCAGTAACTTGAAGTGCACAGAGGAAGTGGATGGTGGATCAAGACACGAGAATTGTGACGACACGTTCAGGGAGTGGGCGGAGTCAGCTGAAGCGGGCGTTTTGGCGGGCTATCAGAAATTCAAATTTAATTTATTTCTATAAAATCGCTGGCACGCCAGAAACAAATTTTTCTGTCACTATTCGTCTTCAAATGCAATCCACTTTTGATTTTCGCAATTAAAAAAAAAATGTTTGCAAGTCCTCATTCTGTTGGTCATCAAATAAAATTTCTGTTCAACCCTTCTAGCTTTGACAGTTGCTCAGCGCAAAGTTGTGATTCAGCGCAGTAGTAGTTGTGATTCTGCCTTCGTAGCTGTCGAAGTAGATGCAATGCCACCAATGGATGTTCCACGTGCAACGGTAGGCATCACTCAAGTCCTACGTGTCGCCACCGGGTTCCATCGAGGAAATGACTAATTATAAGTAGATCATTGAATCTGTTGACTGATCGTTCCGTGATCAAGTTTGGTACTACAATATGACAGAGGTTGACCAAAAAATGACCATCGCCCTTGATTGGACTTCTCCATGAACACCAGGAAGTCTCAGTAAGACACACACAAATCTTTTCAACCACCATTGAAGCTAATAATAATTAGATGCGGAAAAATCTGATCTAGGTTAAACAAAACTATGTAAAACCACAAGAAAACATCTTCCCTAATCATTTCAAGATATGATCGAAAAGTTACTCAAGTTTTATTATAATCTGGATGTACACGCTTCAGTTGTGATTTTTTTTCTCCTTCAGAGGAAGTCTCCACGGAAATCTGATGGATAAGCCCTAGGTATTTTTATACTTCTGTAATCCGCAGCATTTTTTCAATGATACGCAGTTAAATAACTCCAGCTAACGAAATTTAGGGGGTTATCTTTAGGATACACTCATCGAGTACCTAGCTACCTACCTACTCCTTACAAAGTTGAACTAAAATTCGAAGTCCGTTTGACATTCTAACTAACGGAATCCATCACCTTTTCATACCCTCGCCTTTCACCTTTACATCGCCTTTTTCACGGAAAAAGCTAGAATTTTCTGTCCTGCAAAATCAAACTGTCCAATTCCTTGAAATCAATAGTAGGTGCACTAACTACATTACATTATATAATTATCTTATTGAAAGGACCATCTGAACGAGCTGAAATGATGGTGATATGTTCAGGTAGTAAGAGTAATGTCAATTTAATCAAAATATACGGCACTTTTCATGAACTTTCCGACACTACCCTATCTCCGTTTTAATTCGACAGTTATACCTACGTGTTTGATTATTAGGGATGAAGCGATGGGCAGTACAGGCGACGTTACTAATCGATCTGATGAAGCCAGGGAATTGTTTCACGACGAGAAGGATGTACAAGGTGAGTCCGATTTGAGACAAATAAACCTATCCCTCAAAAAAGATCTCATGCTGGCCAATAAAGACTTGAAGAAACGGTAAGGATAGTGCTAACGAAATCAAGGATATCAAAGAGCATTTGAGTACTTACTCGGATTATATCAAAGAGAACACCGATGCTATCGTCGGGCTTCGAGTCGAGCTGGCTGCTATGCATGAACAAAATGAGGATTTAAGGAACCGTAGCCAGTGGCTTGAAAAGCGCCTTGTTACACTTGAGTCACAGATTTCCGAAATGGATCTCCGAAAACGGTCGAGATCTCGGGAGTACCGGATTCAACTAACAAAAGGCCCGTTGATATCATTAAAGCAATAGGTCAAGCTGTCGACTTCGAGATAATTGAGTCGATGATTGACAACTGTTATCGCCGGCGTCCACCTCCGAGAGTGGAAGTGCCTGGGATCATCTCCGTGTCGTTGTACGTAAACTTGATAAGGACGCGTTTATCAGGGCCGGGCGTATGAAGAGGGATCCATCCACTAGTCATATCGGTATCGATTCGGGAGCATCACCTAATCGAATCTATATTAATCAAAGTCTGACTTTTGCCAAGCGCCAACTTTTAAAACAGACTAAGGCGTTCAAGAAGGAAAACCATTTCAAGTTCGTATGGATTCGGAATGGCTCAATTATGATCAGAAAGGATGAGAATTCGACAACGCACGAGGTGAAGAAATCCAAAGATCTTAATGGTATCCTAACAAAAAACGGCCAGACCTCCACTGGAGACCCCAGGCCATAACGATTCAGCCGAACAAATGGAGGCTCTGCGGATCTGTGATCTGGACTTCGTCATTGGACAATATCATCGGAACCTGGACATTATTTTGTAAAAAAAGGTACTCGCTAGTTTTTTATTTTTCTCTAGTAAAATCCTACGGTAGTTTGGTAGGTTTTCGGCTGTTTCTGGTACACACCATATATTTCTGTAACGGTTATGTTAAAAATAAGTTCCTTCCTGTTCAAATTGCTAACGCGAATGTTGTTCATTCCTCCTCTAATCTTGGACCACATGTATCTAAAGGGAAACTAATTTAGCCATTTCCGATCATTTTGTACATTATGTCTGCTAGTACCTACTTAGTGGGGCAGCTATTGCCCTTTCACAAAAGCCTGAAGGTTGCCCATTTAAACGTGGAATCTGTGGTAGCGCATGCAGATGAGCTCAAAGAATTGGTACAGTCTTTAGATATTATTTGTTTCTCAGAGACATTTCTTAAACCAGAAATATGTGATGGGGCGGTTAACTTTGAGAACTTCGTTGGGGTCGGAACGTTCGAACAGGAAAAGGGTGGAGTGGCTTTTTTGATAAATTCCAGATTAAAATTTAAGGAATTAGCGAGATCTCCATCAGCATATTCTAGGAGCCCTGAGTATATTTTTATAGAAGTGGAGTGTCCCGGCAGTAAACTGGTGATTGGAGTTGTTTACCGACCCCCAAAGCTGGGGAAAATGCATATGGTTTTCGAGCTTGTTAGTGACATTTTAGCCAATCATAGTAATGTAATTATGCTCGGAGACTTCAACGCGGATATGACCGGCGAATCGGCGTATAAAAAAGAGTTGCAAGCCCTTATTAGTAATCACAATTTCCAGCTTTTACCGTTGGATAAAACATTCCACACCCCCACCTCCAGTTCTTTTATCGACTTGATTCTTGTGAATAACAGAGATATGGTATCTCAGTTTGGTCAATGTCACGTTCCGGGCATATCAAGGCATGACTTAATTTACTGTGTAATGTCTCATAGTTTACCCAAATGTGAACCACCAGAAGTAGTACGATAAAGTAGGTTTGTTGAGACAGTTTTCCTCAGGGAAGCATCGGAGCTTAATTGGGAGTTGATATTTGCAGAAACGAATATCGATGAGAAAGTCCGTACTTTCAATGAATTGGTGCTTGGGTTGTATAACAAGCATTGGCCTTTAAAAAAATTAAAACCAAACACTTGCCAGCCTCTTGGATAATCAATCAATCAATCTCTCTCCGTCTCCCCCTCACCCCATCTCACCCTATCCCCTCTCTCCCTCTCCCCTTCACTCCCACACCCCCTCTCTCCTTCTCCCCCTCACCCACTCCCTCCCTCTCCCCCTATCACCCACACCCCCTCTCACCCTCTCTCCAACCCTTCCTGGCGTCTGCTGTGGTGATAACTGAGGGACGCCTCCTTCTCCTTTAGCACTCGCTGTTGCGATAACCGTGGGGTGCTAGACTCCTTCTTCCAAGCGTCTGCTGTGGTGATAACCGTGGGACGCCTCCATCTCATCTCGCACTCGCTGTGGTGATAACCGCGGGGTGCTAGCCTCCTCTCCAACTAACGTCGTTAATCCTCCCTCAAACTACCGAACCATACCTACCCGCACCCTCCACTACCAATCACCACCATAGGTAACCCCGACATTTTAGTCGACAATACTGACAGACACACAACCTATCATGTCACAACTAACCGCCACCGTCACTAATGCTGCTGTTACTCACGTCGCGGCCACCACCAACACCATCCACCTGACTGTCCCACCGTTCTACACACACGATCCAGTGCTTTGGTTCTTCCAGCTCGACGCAGACTTCTCTGCCACCGGAATCAAGATGCAACGTGCCCACTACTCAAAGACCATCTCGCTGCTCCCGTATGAGATGCTGCTACAGACTGCCGACCTCTCCCCCGACGCCACATCCGCCTACGACGACCTCCGCTCCCGCCTCGTCAATCTGTACCAGCCGTCTAGATACGCCCTGATCTTCGCCCTCTCCCAGCCCCAACATCTCGGCGATCAGAACCCCAGCCACCTGTTTCGCCGCCTCCGCCATCAGCTCCAAGGTGTACTCGCTGCGGACGTCATCCGGACGTTCTGGCTGTGGGCATTACCTCCCCACCTCCAAGTCTCTCTCGCCCCTCACCTCGATGGTGACGACGACACCCTCCTGCGTCTGGCGAACATGATGCACGACATCACCAAGTACACGAAATTCACCCGGTGCAGCACCCACTCACTTTCCGGCTCCCGCCACCGCACCTCCTCTTCCGACCACTACAGCTCTCCTGCCAGCCGAAGGGACCAACCCCAGCGCCGTAACTCCAACCCCTCCCCTCACCAATGCTGGTTCCATAGCACCTTCGGCAAACGGGCACTCAATGCCGCCCACGGTGCAACTACTCCGCCTCTCAGGGAAAAGCCAACGCCCGCTGGTAATTCCGGCGGACCTCCCTTCTCCCTCCCCACCGAGTTGATCAGCTCTAGCACTCACTGCTGTGATAACCACGGGGTGCTAGACTCCTACTTCCAGGCGTCTGCTGTGGTGGTAACCGCGGAACGCCTATCACTCATCTAATTTCGCTGTGGTGGAAACTATGGGGTGCTAGCCTCCTTCTTCCCGACGTCTGCTGTGGTGATAACCGTGGGACGTCTCCATCTCATCTAGTACTCGCTGTGGTGATAACCATAGGGTGCTAGCCTCCTATCCAACTAACGCCTGCTATGGTGATTACCGCCGGGCATTAGTCCTTCTTCAGACTACCAAACCATACCTAACCGCCCCCTCCACTACCAATCACCACACACCACTTTATCAGTTGGGTGGTCTCGCAGAAAACCTTTCATAAATCTGTGGGATTATTGTATCTCATTTCATGACTAATTATTGAAGACGGAAGATCCTAACAACTTTTCAAGGCAACTAGAATGAAAAGGGAAACAATAGGATGGTACTTATCAATAAAAGTGTTTTCAACCTTCATGACAATAGATTCACGTCACATACATGTACAGTGAGTACCAAACCGAGGATATGATTCATCATGTACTCACAGAGAGTAGATTGGCTGGTAGCGACTGAGTTGACGGAGATAAAACTCGTAGCGAAGAATCCATTCTGCTTCATCGATCTCACAGGTCCTTTTCCAGTCTTTGTGATTTTGCTCGTGAAAATGTAATCCAGCCCTAGAGCCGAAAAGAACAGCGAGATTTTAAAGTGGCACAAACTCAAACTCAAGATCAGTTAGGTGATGGGTCTGGATGAGACTCCGTACCCATATATCTCACAGGTGTACCATGTTTCTTAATGAAAGAACAGTCCAAATGGGATGCAGTTGTATAGAGGATATTTGTGGCATCGCAAAACTAGTCATAATTTTCATCTAATAAACACAGGGGCATTCATTGGTGCATGGGCGGTGGGGTGCCTGATGGAAGTTTCATTGGTCATCTGAGAAGCGTCACGTAATCCCCTTTTTTTCCTTTCCATTCTCATCTATTCTCAAGTATATTCGCAATTAAGAAGACAATTCTCATGTACTAACCACCATAAAGCCCACCAGCCGGAGGCCCACAAGTCGGAGTATCAGCGAATTTTTCTCATTGAAGCAGGAATCTCAATAATGTCTATTCTCATATTCATTTCAGTTACGTGGATTTCTGAGGACGTGGGAAACCAATGAAACAGCACCACAAATGGTTGCTCCATGTCCACTACCAATGTCACCCAATCAGCGAGGCTTCCCAGTACGACGTCATAGCTGTTCTCGCCCGCGTTGCCCCACTTCTTTGATGAAATCAAGATTTTTGAAAGCCACTGAAAAAGTGAACAGAGCGGTCTTCTCTCATGCCACCCTACTTTTGTCCTTTCAGGAAAAAGTGTAAGCCCAAACCACGATAATAATTATTGCCCATTCCTCGAGCTAAACTATCTGAACAAAAAGCCTCCAGAAAGGACAGCCGATCACGTCCAAGGCAGGCAGTCAGACGTAAAGCCCCAGCCTGGGAAAGCTGTTTACTCTACTTTTACAAACAATTGCGAGGACTCTGGAGACCCTTCAAAACCAGGGTTTCAGAAGGTCGTGCATTACATGTTCTGGTTTCAGAAGGTCGTGCATTACATGTTCTTTCATTGATGAATAGAATAAATTCATTAGATCTAACATTACTTCATAATATCAAAACCTCTACACGACCCTGTGGTACGGGTCGTGTAGCAGCAACGATAGTTAGCAGCTCGATACTATAGCTTCTTGGGTGCTTTCCGCATGTTCTTTCTCCAAGTTGTTCCTCGAAGTTCCTTGGGATTTTATCCTTTATTGATTTGATTGATCTGATCGTTAGGGAGCCCACCTGATTTCCTTAGCACTTTGCCGATGTCCAGATTGGAGCTGACGATAGCGAATTGAGGGAGGGTCACTTCAGCGTCAGTCATTGGCAGGGATGAAGCCAGCGACGCTATGTTCTCGTTCACCATCTTAACAAGGACGTCAGACATACCGTCGCGGTAGTCTGGCATTATCAACAACAGAACCGTGTCGTCATTCTGAAAGAAGTGTATTTATTTACATACGGGCAAGCCCAATTACGAAAAGGTTAAGTTGCCAGTAAAAAAAAATGTACATCTCAGAATACATATATATAGCTACAAAATAAGGGCTACCATTGATTTAATTTATTTAATGGAGGATAATGCATTACTGCAAAATCCAAAGTGACGGTGCAAGCTGATAAGAAGGTTGGAAGATCGTGGTAGTCGATGAAGGGTGCGGTAGATAGGTGGTATTTGTGTAAATTAGGCAAAGCATGAATACAAAGAGAGATGCCTATGCAGGTTTCTCTTGACGATGTCTTACATTAGCTGCATCATGAAAAATTAAAAATATCGCCAAAATGTAAGAAATAAAAGGTAGTTGACCGTGGGCCTCAGTTATGCCCATAAAAAACGATTCTATATACTCAGTGTGGGACAAAACGTCCTTCGCCATTTTGGGAGCGCATATAAAAAGCTTTAGTAAAGGTATGAGAAAATTTACTGATACGCACTTACCTATTATTCTGAACCCCACCCCCATATTAAAACCAATTTTGAAGTTTCACGGTACCTGGTTCTCGATTGTACAGACGTCGATCCGAATGAGTTGGATTACCTGGCCTTTATCAATAAGGAGTTGAGTCAGGAGATCAAACTGGCCATTGAACATCCCTCACCTATGAGGGGAAGGGGGGGGGGGTCTAATCTTCATACCTGATTCTTTGACTTCTTCCTCTGGATTTATCTCATTGCTGAAGTCTACAAACACAGATCTCGAAACTTGACAGCACTGAGGACGTCCATTCGTCTGGAAATTCCACTCACTATTATTATTATTATTATTGTTATTTATTATTTCTTTTATATACTGGATTTGACCTCATTGGGTATATCCCGGGGGGAATTTTTACTCAACGTTATTTCAATCTTTTAATCTCTGTTTCCACTCATTGAAGATATATCTTGAAGCAACACATTTTGAGACTTCAGAATAGGATTGACTATGGGCGTCGTCAGTTAACTGATGTTTCGATTAAACCTCTAAATGTAGAACTTCAAGGTTCATCGAACAAATGTGGATGACTACACTTTTCACATTATTTTACTCATGATTTTGTACGGGCTCCCTAAATGTTAAGAATGTTTCTCCTCCACCCTCTGGAACCCCATCAGTGTCACCGGTGAGTCCCATATTAGGCGGTATTCACCAACTACCAACACTCTGCTCCAAATGTAAATTTTACTTACGTTCAGCTCACTTCGACCATTTTTGTGTACCTACTTACGGCCGTTACGAGAGTTAATCGTTTTATATCGATGCAAGTGTTTCAGTTTGACCTTGCGCAGGAGAATGTGCAAACCGATCATGATGTAGCTCATATGGGACCATATAAGGCCCAAACTGCACCTACGCTCAAAATCAGTGATTCTGACCATTCTAGCGCATTTTCTACAATACGCATTGCAATAGGTCCAACAATTTTAGTACATGGATTGGAGTTAAACTTTTCCGAAATTTCACCAAAATGTTTGTATAGACCACCGAAAGGATGAGTTCAAAAATCTGAAATCTTCGAATATGCAAAATTGTTTTTGTATGTGAAAATAACGAAAAATCGGTAAAACTGGCCAATACCAACAGAAAGTGCGTATATAGTATCACCAAAAAAAGTTATAAGAAGTCTTCGAAGATTCGCTCATATGGTCATGCTACACGACAGGAACTTCTTTCGTATAGTGTGCAGGGTACGCATAGTACGTTGCGGATGGACTGACAGAACAACAAACAGACTACAAAGACGTAACGTCAAATACGAGTGGAAATTTGAAAACGCCAAATGCGAGTGGAAATTTTGATTGTGTAGGACACCAGTTGTCTTCTAGCCAAAAGAGATTACAAGACTCGGAAGCGAAAGATAGCTATGAAGTTGATGGAATAAATATAGCTAATGTATTAAGGAGAACGACTGTATAATTTGTCTCAGGACTTATTTGTTATGTTGAAGAAAGGAGCTTGGGAGATGGCATAGTTTCTTACAATACCTAAATAATTATTTGAATATAAAAAATGTTTGGATGAAAGAGAATTACTCAAATATGGATTTTTATTGTTAAAAACGGCGGAAATGATTAATAATGTTATTAGTTGAACATTACTTCTTGTAAGTTAACAAATCGCTCACTACTTCTTGCTGCAAGACTAGAACTTCAATTCAATTTTCTCTTCTGTTTCAAAAACCCATGTGTTATCAAGTTCTAAGATGTAGTAAATTCACTACCCATTTTCGAAAGGCTGTGCAAAATTAGTCCAATTTTAGACTAATTTTTCACAGCCTTTCGGAGACGAACACCCTGTATTATAACATACGCAAGGTTCGTACATATCTAGTAATTTTTTTCGGTCAACTAACCAAGGCGACTGAGTACTTACTGACAAGGGAAGTTCCACAGCTTGGCTGTTCAGTTTCGGGAGATAACCAGCCCTGAAGTTGCCAATCTGAGGTATCATTGGGACTTCAGTGGTGGAACCGTTGGCCGTGAGGAAAGGAGCCGCTGCCTGGTGACTGAGGTAAGTGTACACCGCCAACTTGTCGTAGTCTTTCCAATGGGACTTTACTCCAACGTCAGTCTGCAACTCCAGCACCAAATCTGCAGGTCACATACACCATTAAAAAGCAATGACACCCCCCGAATCGGCACCAATCAATTTTAAATCGGTTCTTGTCTAATTAATAGATTGGTGGCCACTCGCGACGATAATATTACCAAGTACTATAATAATACCAAGTACAATAATACAGTAGTATAATAATATAGTAGTACAATAATATGCCAAGTACTATGGCACCAACCCCGACTGTTTACTTATTTTGTGAGCTAGGTAGCAGGTACATCCTAGCATCCCCACTCGCTTCGTTCACTTATCCAAGTTGGTGGTGTACCAGGACTTAAATTCTCGATAACCTGGCTTAGTCGCACAGCCTTACAATAGCTAAATTGGCGCCTATTTTAATATTGAGTTTACATGTATAGTATTCTAGGTAGGAATATTGAACCTTGGTGTAATAATTTTATTCAACGCCATTGTAACCCGACTCATAAATATCTATGCGTGGTATTATAGTCATGGGCTTAAAAGTATTACATACTCAGTTTTATAATCAAGTGAGTACCCCGTCTTCTACTTTCATGCCGGTGGGAAACACTGAGTTTTCAAATCGATTCTTTCGCTAAAAAAGAAATGGAGATGTATTGCACGAGTGTCGAGAAAAAAGCTTGGAACAGAAGTTCAGAATGTAATGCTGAGTATGGAGAAGTAACATCATGTGCGGTGTTATGGTTCTGTCACACACTACCTCGATTACTCGTGCAGTTTTCCTTATCCTCCTTCCACAACAACCACGCGGTACGAATTTCTCAATTCTGATTATCTCACATTTCAATCTAAATAGGTAGCCCAAGGACCTTCCCCAAGTTTCGTTCAAATCGGAACTTCCAGTAGTTTCAATAATGAATAATAACCTTTGGAATCGACCATGAAAACTTTTTTGTTTAAACCCCCCCCCCCCCCCAGCCCTCAAAATTTCATGGTTTACATTTCAAGGGAGGTAGAATACGAATATCGAACTCCAGGTCGCTACTACAAGGCAGATGTATCCCACTATCCATCACCTGGGATTCAAACCTTAATTACTCCGGACAAATTCCCAGTTTCATTCGAATCAGAACATTTAGGTAGGTATTTTACTCCAGTTAAGTAGTCCCCCAAGCCGTTTAGCCGAGATGATGAAACATACAGACAGAAAGACAGAGAAAAAAAAAAAAATGAGAAAATTGATTAAACGGAAAATGGAATTTCTTTATACTAATCAATCCAAAAAATGATACCGTTTATCCACCTTCTGTGAAATATCTATAACCTTGAACGGCAGGACACCGGGGATTTACCTGTTGCATCGCCAGTAATGTTGTCCGTCACAACTGCTTTGTAATAATTTTCAAGGATGGTCCGATATTCCGGGATTAACGGGGTAGAGCTGTGAACGAAAGCCCGGTTGTAGGTTCCAATTTTGTCATCTTCCTTCCCATTTGCCTGGAAATCATGCATTTATAACAGCGGCTTCCTTTAGATTAATTGTCCCCTAGTCCTCTATCTGGAGAATATCGTAAGAGAATCGGAGCTTTTGAGAGCGAAACGCCCATGAAAATAGTAATAATAATTATATTGTATTACGTGGTGTCGTAAAATTGAAAGACATTCTTCACCGTGAAAAAAAGTAGCCACAACAACAAAGGAATCCTTTGTTTTTAGGAACAGTAAAGTATCCTATAAAACGAGCCAGAGAAGGAAGCTCTGACAAAATCTGAAAGAGAATCTATGATACACAGGACTTGCATGCCTTGAAATATTTAGTATGGATCATTTTCCATGTAATTAGGTCCTTCGAAGTTTTAAATTTTTGAACAAAATTTAAAGAGGTATTTCTAGTTTTGAAATTATTCCTTATCAACTTATTACAATTTGCCATATTCCTCTGAATGGGTGTATGAAAATTGAGAAGACAGAGCCGCCCGGGCAGAAAAAAAGGGCCTCAGGTGAGAATATTGAGCTCACATCATCTGGTATTAAATCTAAAGGGTTATTTCCGCTGGTAATAGAAGTAATACTGAACGACGAGTAATTATCTTGGCGGCCTGATGATGATGCCCTTACATCGAAAGCTCTCCCTCCAGTACTCAACCGCTAGTTACGACGGATTCCTCCGGAAGGTATGGTAATTTTACATCCTGTGGTTTTCTCAAGTGCCTGGCGATGTGGTTGGGGGGGCTCAGTTTCATCTTTCACGCTTATTTGTAAAACTGGAGGATTTGAGTTCTGCTCCCACCTGAGGCCCATAATTTCTGATCTTTTATTCGAGTGGGTTCCTGTCATCCTTTCCTAGACAGGCCCGAACGACGAGTAAAACAATCGAACTGTAAATGGGGAGGTTTACTTGGATGTGTGTGAGTAGCGCTTGAGCGCCTTGACGAATAAGCTGCCTCACATTCGGTCCGCCGAGACCGAGGGTTTTAGTGATTTCTGAGGCCATCCGGACGCCGACTCCGTCGAGGACCATCGCCAGGGCTGTGGACACTCCCAACGGTGAATAAACGACGTTTTCCTCGCTGTATGTCAAACCCTGAAAATTTCAGGAGATAATCATATAGGTACTGAACACACAAAAATTGCTGTATAAACCGTCCGATTTGAATGTGACCCTCATCTATCGAGGGCGGCCCGAAATTAATTTCAGAGCCATCAATACAACATCAATATTCAATTCATGAATAATCTGCACAGAGGTAGGTATCCATTTTTCAATTTTCACCAGGTGAGCCAATAAGGTAGGACCCAACGAATCTGATGTACGAAAATTCCCAAACATTCAGTATCCGGCAGCTATCCATTAAAACATTAGGTAGTGCTTCAACCTTTTCTTCCTCTCATACACAAATCGCGAACCCAACCCTTGAAAAAATGTCACGAATCACCACACCTTGCTGCCAATTTCACGCTGAGGTCAGTAGCAGTTCACCTATGCAAATTAATGAATGGGGGAGGGTTGACAATAATGCGAGGGAGACGGAAAGAAACACGCTTAGGTAAGCCTCAGAGTTGTAGTCCATAGTTGTAACCATATCGGCGAATTTCCATAGCTGGTACCGTTCTATAACATTTTTTGTGGTTAAACAGCAATTATTACCAGTATGCACGTATCTGCTTAACTTTTTTAAATTAAAGTAGATTCCATCCTGAGAATTTTGACACCAACCGCACTGTCGTACGATGAGTAGTAATTTTTCTATGATTTTTCAAAGATTCCAGAGGTTCCTACGTCATTGCACCCCTCTCGCCTGTGCGGGAACCCCCTGCCACTGCGACGTAGGAACCTCTGGCAACTTCGAAAAATCATAGAAAAAGAGCTACTTGTTATAGGACAGTGCGGTTGGTGTCAAAGTTCTCAGTATGAAATCTAGCTGAAGTAAATATTATATGAACTCTTTTGTGACCCACGCGCATACCCCATTAAAGGCCATGAAGTATTAATCCACAATAAATCCGATTTGAACATTCTTATTCACTTGGCCTTTTATTAATTTTTTCCCCTATTGAAATGTAATTTTTTGTCTCGCGACACCATTCTATTCCATATTGGGTGATTTTTACGTACATTTTTGGTGGTATTTAGGCATATTTAGGAATTCTGATCCCAAAGAAGGTGTCAAATTCGAGTTTTTGTGGATAAAAAATCACAAAGAATCACTAAAAATAGCTCAACAGCGCCAACTCATCCAATTCGCTCATAATACGGGATATTTTGCTTTGAAATTGAATCCTTTCTGCCAAATATTGTCAGGTTGAGACCTACCTGGAGAGAAGACTGGAACTTTTCAAATACAATAATCTAAAATTTAGTAGAAAGGAATTTCCAAAATGTACTAGTTATTGGTGTTTCGTTTTCAGTTTTTCCGGAAATTGTGTACAGGAGTTGCGGGATAGGGAAACTGACTGGAGGTTTCAGGGTAGACTTGGGTTCCATCTACGAGCACCGTGAGGAACCGGATCCATATCGTACATCTAACAAACGCCGCTAGAGTTCTCTGCAGAAGCCCCTTGGAGGACGGAACAGCGGTGTATTCAAACTAAGAAGCAGTAACGAATTGCGATGCATCCGATCGTTTGTGCAGTGTTGGCACTGATCATCGTAATGACTTATTGTGAGTCCTGCCTTACATATTTTTTTCACACCAAAGTACAGTACCTTTAGAACATGAATCCATTCCTAACATCACCACACAAAAAATGATTAGGTTCTACACACAAACATTTGTGAGCCAGTTCGGCCAAAATTGCTCTTTTTTGAAGTAATATACAATATTTTTGTAAACTGTACTTATACGATGATGAAAACCTGTGCGACATGTTGATACTGTGAGGGCCTAAAAAGGAATAGGTTCTAGTTCGGCGTTTTTGTATTTATTTCATAAACATGTCACATTTATGAAATCGAAAAACCAAGAAACCGAAAAACTCGAAGCGGCCAAGAACACTGTTTACACGACAGAACAAGTAGGGTTTTTACCCCCCCGCGTCACGTGAACTCGGCTCCCTGGGAACCGCCGGTGTTGATTTTTTCGTAACTCATTCTTGAAGGGCCCCTGAGCATGTGTAACAAATTTTACCCCTAGGGACCATCAGGTGCCGAAGTTATGGAAGCTTGAAAATTGCAATTTTAAAATTTTTCTACTTCTTCTTCTCGTTCCTGTTCTTCTTTGACAGCGCAACAGACATAAACGGATCGGGCTGAAATTTTGCACACGCATATTTCGTTATACTCCAAGGAAGTGCACTTTTGTGCAATTTGTCCATCCCTAGTAGACGCATGAGGTATTCCCTACAGGTGGGTCAGAGGGTTTAGATATGTCAATTCAAGTAATATATGGTGCGGTCATACAATAAATCCTAATAATCCAATTGCTATTAATGCATAAATTATGCCTACCTAATGATCCAATTATGCTTGATTTTGGTTTTTTATTCTGTGAATAACAGCGATGTATTCGCTCAGCATAAAATTTTTATAACACCTCCTCAGAATGTTTTCTTTTAAGTTTCAAGGTGCGTAGATTCCAAAAACGCTGCCAAGTCCTTGTCACATGGGTTCATCATTGTACTGGACATACCTACAGAAATGCTGGAAATACATTTATTGTTTCTTTCATGTGCAATAATTGAAATAACTATTGTTGATGGTTTCCACCAATTTCGGACACCAAAAACACGAATTAAGCTCATATTTTTGACAGAATGTCATTGGTCGTTGATAGCGCCACTTAATTGTCTTCATTCCGCTGTCGTTGCAACCTCAATTCTTCAATAATTTTTGGTCAAAATCTAGTTCATAACACCCCTGGGTGTATTCCGTTCGAGCTGCCGAGCTTCGGAGCACAACTAGGATCCGAATGTGTTCCCAAATGGGGACCTATACTGTGTGCGGAAGAACGAAGACTGTAGGCCAAAATTTAACGTACATTTAATGCTAAAACTTCGTTAGAACCTCAATTTTCCACTCATTGGTCAAAATCGACTTCATTCTCATTGGTCAAAACCGTCTTCTCATCCTAAAAAACATGCAAAACGATACCTCACAAGCTCATGTTACTATAACACCAAAAAACACCAAAAAAAAAAAAAAAATGAGGGGGTTTTATAAAAATTTTTTGCTGAGCGAATACATAGGTGTATTATTCGCAGAATAATAAACCAAAATGGGTGTAAAAATAGGGGTTTTTGGTGTTTTATTAAATGAGCGTTTGAGGTATCGTTTTCCATGGTTTTTGGGACGATGAGATCGAATTTAAAGTTGATTATGACCATGTAAATTCAGGTTCGAACGAAGTTTCAGTCTTAAATTTACGTTAAATTTTTCTCTACAATCGTCGTTCTTGCGCACACAGTTTGGGTCCTCATTTGGGGTCCTAGCTGTGCTCCGAAGCTCGGCAGCCGGATCGGAATACACCGAGGGGTGCTATGGGAGAAAAATGGGAATAAAAATAGGTTTTTTAAAGGGATTTTTGAGGTTCTAGTGAACATGAGCTTGTGATGTATAGTTTCCACGTTTTTTAAGGCGAGAAGAGGGAATATGAAGTTGATTTTGACCAAGGAGTGAAGAATTGAGGATGTAGCGAAGGTTCAGCTCCCAAATTCCATTTTTTATGAGTCAGAAACCTGGGAAATTGTCTGAAATCACCATAGTTTTTTATATTAACACTAGAAGTAGTATTAAAAGGTGAATCAAGACCATTAAATTGCTCAATGATCAAAGATAATTTGTAAAAAAAGGGGGGGAAAAAAGGCCTAATTCGTGTTTTTGGGGGCCAAAATTGGTAAAAATCAATAAAAATAACTAGGTATTTCAATTATTGCACGTGAAAGAAAGAATAAATGAACAGCCAACATTTCTTTAGGTATGCCCCTTAGAATAGGTATGTCCCATGTGACAAGGACTTCGCAGCGTTCTTTTCTTCCATTCTTGGGGCTAATATGTGAGAGGTGTCTACTGGAATTCATGTTAACTATTTCCTTGGTAGCGTGTTCAATTCCTTGAGATTTGGCGCGACTCCCGTCTACGAAAAATTACTCAAAAACGCTTGAGACTTGGAGCATGATCCTAAGATATTCGTGTTTAGCAGATGTCTACCGTTTTGGAAAGCCGCCCCCCCCCCCCCCCATTCATACAGATTATTAATTCCTGGAATTCGGAAATAGAACAGAATAGGAACCTGTGATTTACCTAAAGAACCGACAGAAAATGGAATCACTCAATTCGGTCCATAATAATTGTTATTGCCGTCGTAGTTTGTCGGAGAAAAAACCCTCGGGTAACATAGAAACTAGCCAGGGGTAACCACCCCTCCCCCTCCCCTCTTAAGCGCAACAGATGATTCAGTACCAAAGGATCATAAAATCATTTCAAAGTATGAACTACGATTTAAGTACTACGATTTTTTTTCGATACTTGGATGAAAGAATACAAATCAGAAAAAGAAATCACTTGAACATTTTCGTTATGGAAATTCAAGAGAGGTGGGTAACTAAAACTCAAATAAAAGAGTGAAGCAACGTTTTTTAGACTCATGCTCTATTTTTTTGGTCATCTATACTTCAAATTGTATGCTTCCCTCAACATACCTTGCGGTAAATGTGTGGTTTTATTTAGGTAAGGTTGAAAGAGGTGAGGTAGAAAGAGGTTGAGAAAGAGAGGTTGGATGAGTGAGGAGTGTGGGAGCGTATCCGCGCGGTTTTCCCCTCCTTGGATGCGTCTCAAGGATAGAAAAATGTCCGTCCGGTTCTCGCCACGTTGGATATTGGAAAAGGAGGTAGGAAAAATATCCGTCTGGTTCTCACCACGTTGGATATTTTGGAAACAGTACTCGTTCGGTTCTCACCACGTTGAGTGCTGGGAAGGAAATTCTCGTCCCGTTTTCACCACACTGAGAACATAGGGTAGAGGGGAAGGGCGAGTTGATAAGGATGAGGCAAGATAAGAGAGAGAGAAGGCTGTGGTTCAAGAGAAGCCGGTCGAACGTCCAGCTGGGCAAGCCGGGCGCTTTATAAAGGCGCCTACCCTCCCCCTGTTCACCGACCCGTTGGGGATCGTTGGAGGGAGAGCTGCCTGGCCTTGTCCCTTGCGTCACACCGCTCGACTTCTCCACGTCTTTATTGGTAACAATCTAATATTCACAGGAATGATATATTTTAAGGGTACCATAACATATCCTCAAACTTCATTTTAAACGTCAGCTCGGACCATAATGAAATAATTTCCAAAGAGAATTTTGACGAATCCGATTGCGCCAATCATTTAATCTTTTCTGTTGGTGTTTCTGTAATCGACAGCATTTTCGTTCACCTACGACGACTGAAGCAGTAGGAGAGAAAAAGGATGTTACTCAGTTAATGAGTATGTACGTACCCGGCAATTCGTGTTTTCCAGTAAATTTGCTCCTCCAACGTTACTACGGATTAGTAACGGGCTTCTTTACAATGTGCAAATATCGAGTCCGACCTTTCAGTACTGAGGGACTGAGTGGGGTTGGAACAGTTTTTGGGAGCATACAGAGAAAATATAGGTACACACATTTTTTTAAACGACTATCATGACTTAAGAGATGAGAATCATGGAATAAATAAGAGGCATGAAATAAATGAAGAAGTAAATAAATAAATGATTAGGCACAATTAATAGTGGTAGGTACCTTCCTAGTATTTTGTGATGACCCATGAAAAATGGCTCAAATTATCTCACATATACATAAAAGACCCGTCGTGCTTCAGAAATATAATGTTATATTTATAAGCAATCTTACCTGTAGAAGGTGAGGGATCATCTTGTTAGTGAATGTCACGATCTGCGACACGCCTAGCTGCCCATTAATGCACGTCAAGAGTAAGAATATGCATAATGTATATAAATCTGAAACACCCAAAAATGAATTGATTTACTGTTGTGGGGACTTATAGATTTGAGTGAAAACGATCTCGGAAATCTAATTAATAACTCGCGAATTATCTTTGTTGTTTCCTCCACCCTCACCGAGAAGCCACGGATCCAACCCCCTCCCCCCACCCATCAGACACCCCAAGGGCTTGAACGTTTTGGATCGTATGTAGGTTATTCGAGACAAGCACACAAAAATTTGAAATTTGTCGTAATAGCCTAGTTCGACTGATTTTGAGGGAAATTCAGTTCCGCAATTTTGACTTGAGCGTTCCTGGTCTCTTAGAATTCAGAGAAAAGTAGTGAGCACACTGATTCATCGTGGAAGAGAGGCTGGGAACGAGTCGACAAAAGCATACAGGACAGGAAACCTGGCCATTTCCAGAAAACTTACCACGTTAATATTTTTGGTGTCGAATTTAAGTTTTTTTTCTTTTGGTCAGTAACCACCGAACGCGTCTTTACAAAACAAAACTGGTATAGGATGAGGAGTTTTGACAGAAAAATATTATTCCAATAACCAGAAATATATTGCGTGAAAAATGGATCAAAAGTAAGAGTAACTAAACTCAACATTTTTATACCCGCTCAGCATTGGAATACATTTCGACTAATTAACAAAAGAAGAGAAAGCTGGTAATTTGGTTATAAATAATTTTAGGTATAGAAGGGTATATATTGGGTTTTGTGTAGGTTTTGTATAAAAACCAGGGAAAATGTTCAATAAATGAAAGGCTTGTAGGTAATTCGCTCAAGTCATGCTGCTCGAGTGGAAATGTCATAATACCCGTTGTCGTCTAACTAGCATAGCTCATAAACAATAAGAACACACCGACAAGCAAACGGACGTTTCACAAGGGTACCCACGTCAGAAAAGTTCCTCTGAAAATATTTTCACCCATAATGTTTAATGTAAACTGTTGGGTATAAACTGAAAAAATAATTTCTTGGGATCTAGTGATGTTGTAAGATGCGTGTGGCAACTGAAGTAGGTATTATTACGCAGTGCCAAGGACTCTTCTTACATAGTTCCTCGTTCAATATTGATTCAAGGTGACTGTTAACAACCATTCGAACTGTTTTTCATTGTTGATTATTACTAATCAATGTCTGTATACATCAGGCGGCCTACAAATATGCAGATTAGCTACGAGTACATCCGACCGGCCTTCACAATAACGGAATGGGTCGACTTGAGCCGTACTGTGCCCGTCACGTCAGTTACATAAGAAAGGCAAATTATGTCAGGATCATTATGATTATGACAGTGATTGAACGTGTCCATCGGTCCGGCTGTCTTGGATAATGACCAGTCGTTTTCGATGTCGTTTGTATGTGAAGTGTAGCGTCGCCAGGAGGAAGAGAAATCAGTTTTATCAATCAGAAGCTTATCTTCTTCCAAAGAGAATAAAACGAATGAATGAATGGAAGACAACGCTGCCGTCTCACTTGGACTTTGGCGACATATATCACGATCTACTCTTTGGATCACCATAATTTGCTACAAACGTTTTGGAACCGCGACGGCGGGCGCGCAGTGGTGCCGAGATGGAAAAAATTAAGATCTAGGTACTCCATGGTTATGGGGGATAGAGCGCTGATTCTTAATACGAGTATGTTCCCATAGCTGTAGTGCCTTGCTGAACAGCTGCAGTTTGTACATTTTTAATTTTATACTTTTTTTACGTGGTAATTCTCAGAAGAGGAGGAAGTTCTTAACCGTAGAATGACACCGTTATTTTAATATCACTATCTGACACCTTGGGGTCTATAGGACCCCAGGCTCACTTTTCCTCGAATTTTCAAATCTAATGAAATTTAAAACCAATAGCTATTTTTGGTAAACTCTACGGGATGTTATAGTGCAACAGAAATAATAAAACATATTTAAAAATCAAATATTTTCCCGTTCAAATGTTCTGTAACTAACTTTATTTTTTAAAATAATCCACAAAATAAATGATTAAAATTAATGAAGGGCAAATGAAATGATGAGCACTTCAAAGTAAAGCATTCGCAAATAAAAAATCAGAAAGCGGCACTCTAACATTTTTGAATACGTCCATGTGGCAGGCATCAGCATTCAATTCATTTCAATTCAATTTTTCCTTTCATTTTTTATGGTCATCGCAAATGGAACGTTGACAAGATTCACAAACCCTTTTCGTGTTCCTGTCTGTCCCTCTTGCAGAAAGCACACCGTGTTTTCTCACGTAGCAACGCTTGAACGTTAGAAGTTTCATGGTTTGATCACCCAAAACCTGTCGAATCGTCGTCTCCTTGAGGGGTCTTGGTACGGTGAGGCATTCTGATGTTTGGTATCAGGAGATCAGTTCATACAGGAATTTTTTATTTTTGAAATTTTTGTTGCCAATTGACCATTCCCTTTATTGGAAGTAACCGATTTAAACCAAAAATAACTAATTTTCCCTTTGTAACCATTGAGACCTTGTGCAATATCAATGTTACTTAGTTGGTTCAATGGGACTTTCAATTCATTCAGTCTTTGACCAGAAGTTCTTCAAGCGAGTCAAATGATTTTTTGTCTGCCAACTCGCTTGACCCGTCCTCTAGTAGGTAGCTGATCTTCGGCCTCTTGTTCAAATCGTGATAGTGACATTTTCGTTTTCTGAACTTTGAGCGTCAAGAAAAACCGAAATCGTCAACCTCTAACTCTTTCAAACGTGTCCTGATTTATTCAGTACCAGAAAACAGTCTCATTGAAGTTATTCTCAATGAAAAATCGAGCGAAAAATGTATTAAAACACACGCCTAGGAAAAATTGGTAATTTGATTGACTAGCGGTTAACTACACGGTGGGGTCCTACGGAACCCAGGACAAATTTGTGTATGCATAGGCCAGAGACTAGACGATGACTGACCGTCCCGAATGCGCTGACATGTAGGGGAGATGTGTTGGTGTATTTCGGGATCGAGGGGAGTGGTTGAAGTTCCCAAGAAAAGTGCCCGAAACAAAAACGCTAGTCACATGGGTTTATTATGGTATTGTGCTACAGAAATGTTCGTTGTTCATTTATTGTTCTTTCAAGTACAATAATTGAAATAGCTATTATTGATCGTTCCCACCAATTTCCACCCTCCCAAAAACATGAATTAGCCTCCTTTTGGTTTATTATTCTCTGAATAATACACCTATGTAATCGCTCAGCAAAAAATTTTTATAACCCCCCCTCAAACTTTTTTCTTTTCCGTTTCAAGGTGCGTAGATTCAAAAAATGTAATGTCCGTCCGCCGTACGCCGTACGCCGTCCGCCGTCCGCCGTCCGCCGTCCGCCGTATCACGTGTACAGGCTTCATTTTCGGTCTAAAAAAGTCGTTCTTTCGCACACATGCTCCATTTGGGCCCTAGTTGTGTCCCGAAACTTTTCAGCCCGATCGGAATATTCCCAGGGGTGTTGTGAGTGAAAATGTGTGTAAAAATAGGTACTTTTTGCGTTTTAGCAACATGTTGGTAACATGAGCTTTTGAGGTATCGTTTTCCATGTTTTTGGGGACGAGAAGATCGAATATGAGGTCGATTTTGGCCAAGGAGTGGAAAATTGAGGTTGTACCAGATGTTCAGCTCCCAAAATTGATTTTGTATGAGTCAAAAACCTGCGAAATCGTCTAAAATCACCATCAGTTTGTAGAATAACACTAGAAAAAGTGTCAACACGTGGATCAAGACGATTAAATGGCACTACCAATGATCAAAGTTAATTTGAAAAAAAAAAAAAAAAGATCGTACCTACCTACCTAATTTGTGTTTTGGGGGCCAAAATTGTTGAAAACCATCAGAAATAGCTATTTCAATTATTTCACATGAAACAAACAATAAATGTACAGCCAACATTTCTGTAGAATAATAAACCCCATGTGACAAGGACTTTGCAGCGTTTTTTCTTTTCTTCCAAATTTCTTTGATCATTGGAAGTGCCATTTAATTGTCTTGATTCACCTGTTAACACTACGTCTAGTGTTATTAAACAAATTTATGGCGATTTCATACAATTTCCCAGGTTCGTAGGTAATAAAAAAATGAATTTTGGGAGCTGAACCTTCGTTACAACCTTATTTCTTCACTCTTTGGTCAAAATCAACTTCATGTACTGTCTTGTCGACCTAAAAAACATGGAAAACGACAACTCACAAGTTCATGTTCACTAAAACTTCAAAAAAAAACCTCAAAACCCTAATTTTAAACAAATTTTCCCCCCATAACACCCCTGGTTGTATTCCGATCGGTCTGCTGAGCTTCGGAGCACAACTAGGACCCAAATGTGTTGCCAAACGGGGACTCAAACTGTGTGCGGAAGAACGACAGTTTTAGACTAAATTTTAAGTAAATGTAAGGCTGAAACGTCATTAGAACCTCGGTTTATCACTCTTTGGTCAACATCGACTTCATACTCGGTCTCCTCGTCCTAAAAAACATGGAAAACGATACCACACAAGCTCATGTTACTAAAACACAAAGAACCCCTATTATTACACAAATATTGCACCCACAACACCCTTGGGTATATATTTCCATCTGGCTGCAAAGTTTCAGGACACAACTAGGGCCCAAGTGGAGCCTGCTTGCGAAAGAAAGAGTTTTTTAGACCAAAAACTATAGGTATGGATCATACCGTGGACGGACATTGCGTTTTGGTTTATTATTCTGTTAATAATGCACCTATGTATTTGCTCAGCAAAACATTTTTATAACACTCCCTCAAAAAAATTTTTTACGTTTCATGGTGCGTAGATTCCAAAAATGCAATGTCTGTCTGCCGTATCATGCGTATCCACTTTATTTTCGGCATAAAAAATTCGTTCTTTCGCCCACAGGCTCCATTTGGGCCCGAAACTTTGCAGCCCGATCGTGATATACCCAAGGGTAATGGTGAAAAATGGGTGTAAAAAGAGGGTTTTTTGGTGTTATAGTAACATGAGCTTGTGAGGTATCGTTTTGCATGTTTTTTAGGATGAGAAGACGATTTTGACCAATGAGTGGAAAATTGAGGTTCTAACGAAGTTTTAGCATTACATTTACGTTAAATTTCACACGGTATGGGTCCCCATTTGGGAACACATTCGGATCCTAGTTGTGCTCCGAAGCTCGGCAGCTCGATCGGAATACACCCAGGGGTGTTATGGGGCGAAAATGGGTGTAAAAATCGGGATTTTCGAGGGTTTTTTAAAGGATTTAATGAACATGAGCTTGTAATTTATCGTTTTCCATGATTTTGATATTGGTGGAGTGGTGGGTGAGGTAGATGCAGTTTATTGATAAATAATCAATAATTCAAAACTCAATATATGTTTGATTGGGTTTATTGGGAATATGTTTGATTGGGTTTTTTAGTTGGAATAATTGTAATGAACTCACGATTATTATTACATGAACACGCAAAATTTATTCTTTCCAATTTGACGTTTCTTGTTATGTTGGTTGTTGTTCTATGTGTTGAGAAACGTTTCGTGTTCGTTGTTGATGTTGCTCCCTACCTTAGCCCGTATGCCGAACTCGCGTAATTTCACCCTCAGTACATTGATGTCTGAGAATCGCTAGCAAAGAGGCTAAATGGCTTTAAGATTGACTGAGCGGTTAATACTGGAAAATGTTAATCTCATAAGAGTACTTAGTCTCACTATGAAAAATTGGCTCAACAGTCTTATGTGTTTAAGTTTTATGTGTTTAACCCGACGCTGGAATTTTGTGAATAATCTGGAAAACGGATAGAACGCAACCCTTGGCAACACTTGCAAAAAATTGAGTGTCGGGACATTTTGTCCCTGAACTGAGTCCTCAGAATCCGAGAATAAGTATCTACGGGATAGACAGCAGAATCAAATTTGATTTGACAGACCTCATAGACTTGACAGACCTCATAGACTTGACAGACAAATTTGATAGACAAACAGAATGAAATGAGATTAAATTTGAACGAAAGTTTTTTCAAAATCAAAAAAACTAGGCTTACCTCAGGGCTGTGACACTTTTCTTTATTTTTTCCGGTTTCAGCACTTACAAAAGTGAAGAAAAAATGCAAATTATTACTCAGCGGTTTATTAACACTGTTTTCTATGGTCAATACCTACCCCCGAGCTCCCCCCAGGAAAGTCCTAAATCGAGTACTGGAGCCGGCCGGGGAATTACAGTTTCATAAAGTGAGATGACTGACAGTAACGCCGAGCTTCGTGGACCAACTAGACCCCAAATGGGACCTAAAAACCAAATTTCATTAATTTTTGTTCATGGCAACTAAGAAAAAACGCTGCAAAGTCCTTGTCACATGGGGTTTATTATTCTACAGAAATGTTGGCTGTACCTACATTTATTGTTTGTTTCATGTGAAATAATTGAAATAGCTATTTCTGATGGTTTCCACCAATTTTGGCCCCCCAAAACACAAATTAGGTAGGTACGATCTTTTTTTTTTTCAAATTATCCATGATCATTGGTAGTGCCACTTAATCGTCTTGATCTACGTGTTGAAACTTTTCCTAGTGCTATTCTACAAATTGATGGTGATTTCAGACGATTTCGCAGGTTTTTGCCTCATAAAAAATCAATTTTGGGAGCTGAACATCTGGTACAACCTCAATTTTCCACTCCTTGGCCAAAATCGACCTCATATTCGATCTTCTCGTCCCCAAAAACATGGAAAACGATACCTCAAAAGCTCATGTTACCAACATGTTGCTAAAACGCAAAAAGTACCTATTTTTACACACATTTTCACTCACAACACCCCTGGGTATATTCCGATCGGGCTGAAAAGTTTCGGGACACAACTAGGGCCCAAATGGAGCATGTGTGCGAAAGAACGACTTTTTTAGACCGAAAATGAAGCCTGTACACGTGATACGGCGGACGGCGTACGGCGTACGGCGTACGGCGGACGGCGGACGGACATTGCATTTTTTGAATCTACGCACCTTGAAACGGAAAAGAAAAAAGTTTGAGGGGGGGTTATAAAAATTTTTTGCTGAGCGATTACATAGGTGTATTATTCAGAGAATAATAAACCAAAACGGAGTACGGCGGACGGCGTTCGGCGGACGGATAGAATGTTTTTTAAATCACATTTTCGGATTCTTCGTACCTTGGAACGGACATCAAATTATGAGGGGGGGGGGGGGGTAAACTTCTTTTTTTTCCATGCTCGATTCAAAAGGTTCAACATTGAAAATAATAAACCAATAAGAACCCGCGGTTTTTAAAATTTTGAACAGGTATTTGGTGATTTTGCCCTACTGTGTGACTGTTTAATTATTCATGGACTTGCATAGAATTCCATGCACAGCTTTCTTGTGGTTGAAGAGGACTTACCTTTTTTATGCATAAATATTTTTAAAAACGCGGTTTGTATTTTTTTGTTTTTAAATAGAGTTGATACATTTTTTTTTAATTTCCAATTCTCGAGAGCAGTTCTTTAGGATAGTTTCAACATTCACACGCAGTACTGTCTGATGTCAAACAAAATTAGCTCTCGATTGACATCAACTATAATGAGTGGGTTACAACGTGATGTTCCAGACTTTCTTGATCAAACCAGGAATTAGTTGTTAGGTGTGGAAATACAATCGTGTTTTCAGTTACAAACGAACTTCGCCGCACTCAAACGTCAACTAATGATACTAGCGGTAAGGCAAGTTGGTACTTACGTCGTCGCATGTTGGAGTTGGACTGGCCGACACCGAGCCGGAGGCTTTTTCAGGTGTCGCAAGAACCTGTTGGTAACGCAACTCAATAATTTTGCCGAAGAGTTTGGGGATGTTTGGTTCTCCTGTTTGTGCAACGTTTGTGACGTCCCCGGGCTTCATCGCAAAGGCCGGTACGTCACGTAGAAAGCGGCCGTGATCCGGTGGGAGCATTTTCAAGGCCAACGCGATGTTTTCCTACCTACTGCTTAATTAGTTTTCCAGAGCGGATCATTGGGTTGCCCCCAGTGGAGCCTTATCCAACTAACGGGTCTGCCTTATCGGTCAGAAGATCTACAAAACAACTACTGTTCGAATACCACTAGGTATGCTGATGAACTGATTATAACTTCACGCCTCTGACATAAAGTTTGAACTGGAAAATTCTATAACGCCGAAATGTGGCTTTGAAAGTCTCGCTAGCACTCAAATATTGCACGTGTGTTTTGCCCTGCACACGTTTGTAAGCCTCCAGTATATTCACAGGGCAACCCAGAATAACCACCGGGTTGTGAATAGAACATTTTTTTCAAATCCTAATATTCATCATTCCATGGTTTGCCCAAAATTCTCACTATTTTGCCCGCAAACGCCATTGTTATCCCGAATTGTGTATTGTATCAAAATTACACCCCCCCCCCCCCCCCTCAGTTTTATCCATGGGAGTATGTTATTGTATTTTTCACACTTCGAGCAGTTTGAAACTTCAAAAATTAAAGTTTCTGTCAACAGGAATTTTTAGACGAATTCGCAGCAAGTTGGGGACTTTTTCCTATTTTCACGGTTCTTAGAGCGATTTTTGGCCCGCAAGTTTAGAATTTGACCCTATTTTTCGAGAAATCAGTATTTCCTATTGATATTGTCGTCTTCTGCACGGGGTCAACATTCTATACCACTTTTGGTAATGCTGTATCAATTTTTGGAGATTTTCGGCCATTTTTACCGATTTGTGGATCCCATCGATCGGTCCTGGTATGGTTCATATCCTGGAAACATCAACGTTATCGGCAGCTGCCTCTTTGGCCAGTTAAGAATTATGAACCAAAACCACCGGCAAGCTTTTTGCCAAGAACTACAACTTCTTAGGTGCCACTAATTCTCCCGAATTCCGTGGTGTAGATTGAAGCTCGAGTTGGCGCCCAGCGAACCACTTTGTAGCTTTTAAAATTTAGGTCTGAGTTTGGTATTCAGTTGGGCTGTTTGGAAGAAGTTTGTTCGCGGTGGTCTCATTACTATAAAAGTAGTAAAGGGTTTTTGATAATACAGCATTTTTGTAGTAGGTACATAGATTTTGGTCTCATTACTATAAATATGCTGTGAATACAACGGCTAATGGTCATACTTATGAATCTACTAACGGTAAGATGAAGCTATAGTACTTCGCATACCCACTTGGCTTCCCTCTGATGGCAGTTGAGTCAATTGCATGTAAAAATCGAAAGGATCGATCTGTATTCTGCGATTCAGACACATCAAATAAGTAGGGTAACTCTACTTCTTTGAAGTCTGAATCGCAGAATAAGATCGATCCTTTCGATTTTGGAGGACGTGCGTACAAACCTTTCGATTTTTACATGCAATTGACTTAACTGCCATCAGAGGGAAGCCAAGTGACATCATATTATCGTTCCTTGCCTGTCTGGACCCTATTCTTTATAGACGACCACTACAAATACTTTTTTCTTTTTTTTTCTTCTTCTACATCTATGAGTATGAAAATCAAAAAGAAGTGCAATTTTGAGTGAGTGTCCCCATACGGATTTCATCACTTCCATCCGCGCATGGGTGAAATTCATGATACTCTCGTTGATACGTTTCTATTCAACAGATTTCGCAACTATGGCGAAAAATTGAGCTCCTTGTAACACCCGTATTTCCGCTTCTATTCACTGTATTTCAGTCAAATTTTTAGAGGCTACGATGACAGGGTAGTCAGATCGCCCTTAATGAACTCGACAGTGATAAATAGCCTTTGAGCCTGGGAAGATGTATTTGTAACCCACGTTATGTCGTGAATCTTTTGATGCGTTCAGTTCATTCATGTTTGGGACAGCGCGAGGAGTAGAGAATCTTGTAGCACACAGATTTCAGCAAAATATAGAGTACAAGAGAAGTGGAAAAAATAGCATCCGAAATCATTATAAACGTTCGAAGCTTAGAAATGGTCAGAAGAATAATGTGAATTATCACGGCCGGCTTCAGAGAAGGCCGCGGCACAAGATCTGACAACGCTGTAATAGCTAGCTTCTTGGTTCAGGCCCCTTTCGTAACCACTGCGTTCTTTTAGCTCCATGAATGAATCCTTCTCTTGCTTTATTATTATACCTGTATATTGCGAGTAGGTATAATTGATGAAAACAACCACCTTCTGAATGATGCAGTATTTAAAAGAAAGGTACTGAACTAATACCTAGAACAACAGAAAGGAACAAGCAAGATGACTTGGAGAAAAGGAAATGGAACATGAATTAATTATAGTTTGCTTATAGTATTATACTTCTGGAACTTCTTCAACTTGCGACTGTCATTTGTGTTAATTATTCTCCAAATACACTATGTATTCGGTTCGGAACATTTTTTTGGAACACCCCTCAAAATTTTTTCTACGTTTCAAGGTGTGTAGATTCCAAAAACAATGTCCGTCCGCCTTGTCATCGATATCTACCTTAATTTTCGTTCTAAAAAAACCGTTCTTTTGCACACAGGCTTCATTTGGGCCCTAGTTGTGTCCCCTAACTCGGCATCCGATCGGAAAACATCGAGGGGTGTTATGTGTGAAAAATGGGTGCTAAATTAGGCATTTTTCACGTTTTAGTGAATTTTAACTTGTGATGTATGGTTTTCCGTGTTTTTTAGGGTGAGGAGACCAAAAAATATGAAGTTGATTTTGACCACTGAGTGAAGTACTGAGGTTCTAACGAAGTTTCAACTCTCAAAATTCAATATTTATGGGTCTTGGATTTATGGGTTTTGGTTCCCAGTTAGTACGGGGAATCGCACGAATCCACTTTTTCTCTTCATCCTTGGGAAAACGAAACGAAGTCACATATTCTTTTGTACATTCCTAATTACTTTTGCACTGTGGCACGACACAATTTTCCTGCAGTCTGTTATCATTAAAAACAATAACTTTTGTTAACAATATTACTGTTGAAAATAATTTTTGCGAGAAGATCTATAGGTAAACTATCGAAACCCGGAAATAAACAAACCTAGGCTTATTGGTGGGTGGTGTTGCGGCCGGCCTGAAGTGCGACGTTGCCAATTCTCTACTGCCACGGCCTTCTCTGAAGCAGGCCGTGGAATTATTCAAATCTGCTCGAAGGCTCTCAGATGTCCATGCCCACACGTTTACTGCGGGCAATAGCTTATTCAAATCAATTACTTGAAAGCATTAGCCCTAATTAGTGCAGCAGGTATGACATATTTTCACTACCTATGGATATTTATCAAACACGGAGTTCGGTACCTACATAAATTACTGTAAATGGGGATCGAGAAAATGTCATGACGATCATGACAGAATGCGATCTGGAGGCTTTCTATGAGGTTTAGAATTTTCGACTTTTTCCATACAGAAGAAAAGGAGTTTGGTAACTTACGAGTTTTCGTGTACCTACCTATATTTGCACTGAATGCCGCACGACGCAACTTGTAGTCCCGCTGCATGTTGTGGATGAGGTCGGGAAGCCGCAATGCCCAGTAGTATTGTGGGTTCGATACAGGATATGCCCGTATCGGGTTGTGTCTATTAATAGACTGAGCTCAAGTGTGAGTGTCACTCACACTCGCGGAAGTCTCTGAGAGCCTCAAGTCAGGGAAGAACTCGGGAGTGGTATTAATAGACGGAGTGAGACTCTCACTTACCTGAGTGAGTTTGGATTGTACTTGAGATTACCATGAAGAAGGTTTCCTTTCAAACTGTGTATCCACCATGGCGCATCTCCGTGAGGACAGCAAATGGGAAAGAAGAAGAAGAGGTTTTCTTCTAGGGAGGTTACTTTTTACCAGGTTATCGTGTGTTTTCCTTTACATTTTCCGAGGTTTTCGCTTGACGTTCCTTTCCAAAATGAAAATAAACCGAAGCGTACGGTATTCACCGAAGACGAGAAGTTCGTCCTAAGGGAGGCGGTATTGAGAAGGAAGAACATCCTTGTAAACAAAAAACTCTGCAAATTATTACACAAAGGTTTATTATTTACCTGTATAGATGCCCCTTCTGCGTAGATCACTGTTTTCTGCGTCAATACCCTCGAGCTCCCCCCAGGAAAGCCCTAAATCGAGTGCTGCAGCCGGCCCCGGAATTAAAGTTTCCTACCAATTCGCGGGATTCAATAATTAAATCATTAATTATTTGCAGTTATTCATGAAGCATAAGGCAAATAATAAACCGTTGTGTAATAATTTACCTGCATAGATGCCCCTTCTATGTAGGTACTATAATTTACCGTTGTGTAATAATTTGCCCATCAATAATACTTCAAACGATTTTTCAAGCTGCAAAGGTACCTACCTATGATAAATATCCAGGCCCTTCTACTTCGATGGTATAATGAACCGTTGTGTAATAGTTTACCATTGTGTAATAATTTACCATTGTCTAATAATTCGCCCATCAGTATGTTCAAGTTGCAAAAGTGCCTATCAACAAAATCCAAAACAGCCTTCATTTTTCAAACGGAATAATATCGCGGAACAACCAACTCGATTTCACACAGCCATCCATGTTTATAATCAGGTGCTCCCTGGTGATGATATTTGGGCTGAATGTATACGTACCTATACAATTTGATTCACCCTCCTGTTGACCAAGCCTGTCGGGGCAAACTTGGGGGCCTTACTGTGACGCACAATGCTCGGGTGGTCTCAAAAAATTCGTAAATTTAAAACCGTAAAAATGTTCATGTAAAAAAAGGTATAGGCGGCCTGAAAATTTCAACCCCTTTTTTTCACCCCTTAGAGATGACTGACAGTAATGCCGAACTTCGAGGACCAAGTAGACCCCGAATAAAACCTATAAACAGAATTTCTTCAATTTTGGCTCATGGTAACTAAGAAAAGTGCTAAGTATGGCGTACAGAAAGCAATTTTTTAAAATTGCATTTAAGGAATCTACATACCTTGAAACGTAAACCATCAAATTTTGAGGAGGGGTTAACTTTTTTTTTCATGCTCGATTCCACAGGTTCATTATCGAAAATAATAAACCAAAAAGTAGGAACGAGCAAAATGAGGTGCTTCACAATCTGCTAAAAAAGAACCTAGAGCTCGGCATAGAGAAGGAAGAAAATGAGATACTGTTCGCTAGAAAAATGTTTGAAGGAAACAGAAGTTATGGCAAAGTTGCCACCTGTTGAAAAATAAATAGCGTTTTTTCTATTTTTTTAACAGCGTTGCTTTTATTGTATTTTATTTTGTAACAGTATTTAATATCTAATTAGAAAAATGTCGATGTATAAACGCATTTCCACCTACCCCCTTCCCGCAGCCCAATGTTGTGCAGTATAGCGCAGGCCGGTACTATGCAAAGAGTGTTTGGCAGTTTGTACTGCAACTTGTACACAGATAGTCGTCATACTTGTCATCATATTCGTCAAATTCCATTGTAGCAATGAATAATAATGTACCTAACGTAAATCTGTATCTAATAAAAAATAAAAAAGTAAAACGTATATCTAATAATAATAATAATAATAATAATAATAATATGTAATGAAAATAATATTCCTAACGTAAATCTAGGGAAAACGAACTGATAAACAATGAAACACCGACGCTAAACTGATAAGACTCTCACTCAAGGTACCTATGGCGGTTACTTGAGAATTTGGCTGTAGGAGCCGAGTCTCGAATAGACTTGAGCGGCTGACGTTCCCAAGTGCGGTTTATTAATACCGATTGGTGACTTGAGGGCTCATCTTCCAATACTTGAGTGCTACTGACCCTCAAGTACGGACTAGTGTTCCTGAAAACAAGTTGGTGGTGGCCGCCCGAGAAATAGGTAGGCAAGCCGCAATGCGCGACAGTATTGTGGGTTCCATAAAGGAAATCTGTAGGGGTGACTTAGGATAGTTTAGTTTTCCTGAAAATATCTTGGTAGCGGCCGCCGGAGAAATAGGTAGGCAAGCCGCAATACGCGACAGTATTGTGGGGTCCATAAAGAATTACTGTAGGCATAACTTTAGGTTGGTTACTGCTCCAGAAAAAAGTCGGTAGTGGCCGCCTGGCAAATGAAAACCAAATCATACTACATCGTTGTTTTCAAAGCGCAATGCGCAAAGGAAATGAATAATCGATGTATTTATGTCAAATTGGTTAATGCGCCTACCTTATATCTAATTGTGACTATAGTAGGTACCTACAAGAGCCTGCGTCAAAAGGTGACCGATTTCCCCTGAGGTCCGGATTATCAATTGTAACGGTAAATGGGCAATTAGATAAACCACAGTTATGAATAACTGCCGCTTATCGAAATGAAATTACGCCAAATTAGCTGGCAGTTACAAAACCGTTGGTTAGAGCAGGGATGCTGCAGTAATTCGACTATTTAACTGACTGCTGTAGAAGGCCGTGGGTAACCCCGAAGAATCTCCTTGTTTCCGCGGGTTATGCTGACAATTGTCGCGGATTCGCGGGTGTTGTTTGTGGTGTTTTTGCTGTTAGAGCTGTTGTGACTGTGAGGTACTGTGGCTGTTCCTTGAAGCGCCTCAAAATCGAAGGTTCTGTCGTTTGGCCCACAAAGAAAGCGGTCAAATGACAGAGGATCGTATTGTAGTCCTTGTTATAGAAGGTCACCAATAGATTTCCCACGCGCTGAACGTTCGGCCGTGATGTTCCTCGACTTCCTAAGTAGTGCGGTAGGTACCTACCTACCGAAACTTATTTTAACGATGGGAGGTAGCAGTCTTTAGGCTCGGCCGTCAGAAGGGCGGCCAACCAATTTTGTTTTGTTTTGATATCTATTTATTTGACAAACTTCACTCATAAACTTGTCGTAAAAAGGACCTAACACCCAGGTCGACTCCATTTCTCACAATTTGTATAATCGCATTAGAAGAAGTATTACCTACCAGGTGAATCAAGACACTTAAATGGCACTATCAATGATCAAACATAATTTGTCAAAAAATAAGAGCCTAATTCGTGTTTTGGGGGCCAAATTGGTTGAAACAGTTGCACGTTAAAGAAAAAATAAATGAACATTTCTGTAGTTAAGTCCAATATAATAATAAACCCATGCGACTTTGCAAAGACTTTGCAGCGTTTTTAACAAGATGCGATCCAGCATTTTATTTATGTTCATTAGAAACGAAAATAAATTTCATTCGTCTGCCAAATATCACTGACGTCATATATTTGGACAAATGAGTTATCGCACGAACTGTTGGGTAAGAGCCGGTTTATCAATGCCCAGTCAGATCTCTAATCACTGAACGTATTTAGTAAGTGATTAAAATGTGCTGGAGCTTCAGATACTGTTTACCTATCTCTGGATGACTGCTGACTAAGTTGACAAAATTTACCACGGGGAAGACAGAGCAACCACTACATCCACAAAACATTACCACAAAAAAGAATGCACAGCAATGTGCCGTAGTTTTCGTATTCATAGCAACTATCAGACCGCGGGCTTTTTGATGCCTCTTTTCAACGTAACCTCTTTCGTTACGAATGCCGTATTTTTTCGTTATCCTACGATAGTCAGACAATTTTACGTGCCCTAATTACGTGCTCTAATTTATAGCTATGCATATTTGCCAGTATTAGGAAGATTTTGAAAATTGCAGAAAATCTCTATTTCTTATCTAGAGGGACGTCCCCTGAAATGCATGTTCAGCTAAACAAGACAAACATAATATTTTGATCATTGGTGCACTGCTAAAAAGCAACACATAAAATAAAGCCTATCGATTTGATTTGAAACCTCTGCAATGTATTGTTTGGATTGATTTGTTTTTCATTATGAATAATTATTACATCTTTACCTACAATTTACAACATCTTATTTTATAAATTTATCGGTAGGTAGGTAACTACAGCAAATAAATAATGAACACTTGAGAATCTTTACAAAAACCTTGTTATTGGACTATCTGGAAAAGTTGGAGGATCGATTTGGTCTTCAGCAAGTGACAGCACAAAAAATACTGTCTCTTCCGACAAACGAAATCGAGATCGATAATTTTAGGAGCTGACAAGTAATAGCAGTTCTCGATTTTCAGAAGAGAAAAAAAAAATCCGACTAGCAAAGCCTCATGTATCCAACAGAAATCAATATCTTCTGTTTCCTGAAGAAATTAGCGTCGGAAGCGGAAAAATGTGTTTTCGTGAAAAGTATTCCTCACTTTGGGAATGTAGAAATAGGAATACATCAAAACAAAAACTAACACTGAAGCTACTCAATGCAAATCGTTTCGCCAGGATATTAGGGAGTAAAATATGAATGTTGATGGTTAATCACTTATTGGAAAAGTAGGTAAGTCAGTTTTTCATTAGCAATGAACTATGTGATGAAAGATGCGGTATCCGCCTGCTGATATGCACTGGCTTTGGCTTTTTTTCTCCATCTTGGTCTTCGTCGAGAGCGTTTACAAGTTGTTCCACCTTGTGAGATGTTACCATGACTCGAATCTGAATCTGCATGTTGTATTTCAGGGTATTGTGTCGTTTGGTCTTTTTTCTTCCGTATCGGGATATTTGAACGGGTAACGACCGGAGCTAAATTCAGTAACGAGTCTTTAGCACCTTCTCCAAGAATCTCAAAAATCAACTGTTCAGCTAACAGCATCTGTTCACGACGCATTTCACGTAAGTACTTGGTTACTTCCCTGCACACAGTTTTAATTCTTGTTTTCATTTCGTGAGCTCTTGAGGAAGGTGAAGTTGAACGTTTTGCCGTGGATGCTGCTTTAAGAAGTTTGTCGGTAGTGGTGTGGGTGGGAGGTCCATGTTGCTGGCGTTCCAAGCATACCACATCATTTGCAGGTATTTTTCTGTTCCGAAATTTGTGTTCTAGACGATTTACTACCGTATTTTCCATCGGCGATTCACTAATGAAGGAAGATTTTTCAGCACATACGCGGTCATCTTCACCCTGTTCCAAGTAAGTCTCCCTATTCCTATATTTTTCAGACCTAGCACAGTGGCTGGGCTGCGGGTCATCATACATCATTAGAGATTCCAATCCCTTTTTTTCAACTGCACATATTGCTTCAAAGTTTGCAGAATCGTTCAGGTTGACCGCTAGTGCTCCATCATTCGGGACCTTGGATCTACCTTCATGGCGCGACCTGTTTTTTGATCTGACTCGCTGGATTTTTTCTGACTTTACAGAACCCGGACTGATGGTGCCGTTGAATGAGGAATTGTTGTTCAAAGCCTCAATTTTGATTGACTCACCGGAAAAAGACCTAGTGATTTTGTCATTGTCTCGTCTTCCGTTGAAATTCGATTGGACTATCGTCGCCTCAGCCTCCTCGTATTTAGTATCAGATGTAACGCAAAACATACTCTCTCCGACTCCACATACAGTCTGACTTCCCGATCCTCTCAAGTGCACGTCGTCGAATGAGATTGAGGGATCTCCTGGATTCAAGTGATAGTCACCAAACAATAGTCGCTGTTCATGACCTCCGTTTCCAACAAATCCGCTAAGCTGTGGGGTGGCACACTCCTCACCAGAAAACTGAGGAGCATTATACAAATCTTCGAACACCCTCTCGTTGTAACCCCAATAATTTATGATCCCTATACTATTCATGGTAGGACTATAGTACTCGGAGTAATAAAAGGGTTGGTTTGAATGTTCACAGGTATCGTTTCCAGATTGTCTGGGACATTGAACCCATAACTCCAAGTACTTTTTCTCTGACAAATAATACGGGGGCATCATGTCACAGTCCAAGTATTCTTGCGTTTTGGACCTAGTCTGTTTAGCCTCACAGTGATCTACGGAATACCACGTTCCATAGTTACTTTCATATATATTAACAAAGCTCGTATCATCTCTGTCGGATAGTTTGGTCGTTGGGTGGTAGTTATTGAGATTCGCATCTTCTGGAAGGGCTTGTATGGAAGAATTGCCATAATCGACGAATCCGCATGACCTTGAAACTTGGTTGTCGTGAGTCCCTCCCGGGAACACTCCTATCATATTAAGTTCTCACCAATATTCAAACGCCAAACTAAAGCTCCGTAAATAAAGACATGAGTGGGGACAGGCGACAGAACCCAGGGTTACTCAACCTGGGGCCCCACTACCAGCTCCCAGCAAGGAGCTGGAGGGAGAGGCCCCCAAGTACTATATAACCCCGGATCCTGGCGCTCAAGCTTCATTCGACACTTCCTCTAACCAGCTCTCTCTTCTCTCTCTTACCTTACCTCCCAGATGATCGGTTGAATACAGCCGCCTGGGAATTTCACCTCCTCTCTTCTCTCTCCTCCTTCCCCCCTTGTCTAGATGATCGGTTGAATACAGCCGCCTAGACAAGGGACCTCTCCTTTCCTCCCCTTCACCTAGATGAACGGTTGACTACAGCCGCCTAGGTGAAGTTCCCTCATCCACCTCTCTCTCCTCCAAAAGTCGTAGATGTTCGGTTGATTACAGCCGCCTGCGACTTTTCCTCACCTTCCTTCCACACCACCTCTCTCTCCTCCAAAAGTCGTAGATGTTCGGTTGACTACAGCCGCCTGCGACTTTTCCTCCTTTTCTATCCTTTACCTAAATTCATTCACTCACCTTCCTTCCACGCCACCGTGATGAGAATTTTAAATTCATCACAGTGGTGAACCCGACGTTCACTCAACCTTCTTCCTTCCCACCTTCCCACCTCATGTGTCGCCCCAGTCAAGTAGTTCGGTGTCCCGCATTTTAAATTCAAAATTTTAACCAGTCAGTTTAAATTCGCAATTCTTGGCCCAACCCTCAACACTCACCTCTCAACTCAACGCTCCACCGCTCCCGCCGATTGCGAATTTTAAAATTCAAAACCAAGTCAAATTTTTGAATTTTAGTTACAGAAATGGACCCGAACTCACCGACGCCGCCGCTCTTGCGACCAGCCACGCTACAGCCTCCCGCCGCTGCGACATCCGACGCATTGGCCGACAACCCTTTCTCCACGCTCTCCCCACCGACCTCTGCGTCATCAGACGCCGCCGCCGCCGCCGCCGCCACGGCCGCAGCCGCCGCCGACGTCATGACGGCGTCCGCTGCGTTCCCTCTGTCGCTGCCCCCCTTCTACACGCACGACCCGGCGCTGTGGTTTTTTCAAGTAGACGCAGCATTCTCGGCCGCCAACATCCGCAGCCAGAAAACCCGGTACTCCCGGATCATTTCGCTTCTGCCCTACGAGATCCTGCTGCAGACCTCGGATATCTCCCCCGACGCCGCCGCTGCGTACGACGACCTCCGCAGCCGCCTCATCAACACCTACCAGCCGTCGAAGATCGCCCGAGTAGCCGCCCTCTCCCAACCTCAACACCTCGGCGACCAGAAGCCCTCCCACCTCTACCGACGGCTGCGTCACCAGCTGCAAGGAATTATGACCGCCGACATCGCACGCACGTTCTGGTTACGTGCCCTTCCCCACCCCATCCAGATGGCCCTTGCCAGCCATCTCGACGGTCCCGACGAGCCCCTCCTACGGCTCGCAGACACCGTGCACGACTTGGCCGCTGCGGCCGCCGTCAGTGAGGTGCGTACGCCGCGCCACCCCCCGCCTTTCCGGGACCGCACAAAATCCCGGGACCGCGGCCGGGCACCCTCCCTCGACGGACGTCGACCCCTTTCGACGGATCGCCGACGCGACTCGTCCGCCGACCGCCGCCGCCAGCGCTCACCCGAGCGCCGCAACGCATCCCCTCCCCGCCAGCGCAGGGGCCGATCCCCAGCGGCTGCGCGCGCGCCCACCTACCCGCCCCACCAACCCCACCTACCTACCTGCGGACCACCCCAACCGTTGTTTCTATCACGTAAACTTCGGTGGGGAGGCCCGCAAGTGCCAACCCCCCTGCTCCTTCGCCCCTAAGCAGGGAAACGAAGACGCCCGCCGGTAAATCCGGCGGGCCCCCCTCCTCGCCAACACGGGGGGGACCATGCGCATATCCCCCCCGCCCGCATTCACACAGCCACCACCACCAAGCCGCGCTACCCCTCCTACGCCGCCGCCACGGCTGCCAACCTTCCGGCCGCGCCTGCAGCGCCGCCAAAACCCTCACCCCACCACAAACGGAACAAACCCTCCCCGCCCGCCACCAGGGCCTCCACCTCCCCCACGGCTGCACCTCCCTGCGCTGCCACCAACCCCCGTCCCCGAACACACACCGTTCCCCCACCCAGGAACGGCAGCCCCTCCACCTCCCCCACGTCCGCGCCTCCCTGCGCCGCCCCCAAACACTGCTACCCCTCATACGACGCCGCCACGGCCGCCAACCCCCCAACCGCGCCTAGCTGCGCCTCCAAGCCCCTCACCCCACCACCAACCGTTCCCCCACCTCGGAACGGCCCCTCCCCGCCCGCCACCAGGGCAACCATGCCTCCCCCGCCTCCCGTTCAAATTTCAGCCCCCCCTGTCCAAATTTCAGCCCCCCCTGTCCAAATTTCAACGCCCCAACCATCCAATATCGGCCGGTAAACGTAGTGGGTCTTTAAATGCATTTTGCGCGGGGCTAGTTTGGTCTGATGGACGGGCGGATGTTCGAAGGCTGAGCAAAATGTAGGGAAGGGATTTAGTCCAGGAAGGGGAATTTGTTGAAGTAGAAATGGCCTGTTTC
>OX940974.1:98532560-98844560 GCA_954871275.1 Leptopterna dolabrata
AGTCGCTCACAATATTATTGTATTATATTGATAGTTCTCTATAATTATTTTTTAGGGGTTAGATACCTACTGACCTACCCAACTTGTCATTTTTTGAGATTTTATAATCTCCGAAGCAGTTATAATACAAGTTGTTACCTCATAACGAGAATTGTCGGAAAATGAAATAATACAATTAGATCTCAGTTCCATTTATTCATTTCTGAAGCATTTGTAAGCAGGTTGTGGATTCCTTCCGCCGCAGATGGTCCAGCGCCTCCGTCGCAGAAGTCACGTCTCTGGAAGGGAGGCAACCCTGCCCGACTTTGGAAGGGAGGCAACCCTGATAAGACCCCTGCGCCGCCTGGTGGGACCTCCAGGCACCACCCGCCTATATAACTGCTGCTCCCCCCCCCCCTCTCTAAGGTCATTCTACGCTGTCTTGTTGCTACGAGCCGACGAATAGTCTCATCACTTATTTTCCTATTGTTGGGTATGCGTACCCGTCAGTTACAATCTGTTGGTACAGTGAACGTACCGTGGGTGGTAGTTGGCAAGGTGTTCCGTCGCTACCGCGTGATCTGCAAGAGCTCTGTTGCAGTCCTCCGACTGGTGTGAAGAAACTGTTGCAGTCCTCAGACTGGTGTGAAGGATACTTTGGTGTGTACCGTAGTAGTACTCAGTACGTTGTATTAATTTCTCATCTCAATTTCTGTTATGCCCTCAGCGATTATAACCTAGCCAAGTGTACTTAATTCTTAAATTCTTCTTACTTATTTCATTAACCTGTTATTTCATTCTGGCCAGTAGAGTCGTTCCTAGAATCATAATTTGTTACGTAAAACCCTTTGTTAATTCTAAATTCCTGCGGTAAAAACTACCAAACTTCCCAGGACCCTTTTTCCGAAGGCTGCTGTTCGCCTGCTACCTCATTTTGATAACCATTATGATTATAACTTTTGTCTTCTTTATTTCAATTATACGTATAACGCCAACTCAGGTTATTTCCTTCATAGCCCTGTTTCCTGAAGGTGTCCTACAGAAATGTAGGTGGTGGCAGCAAAAACCATTATTCTTGTCATTTCAGTAACTTCTCACAAATCGGTAACCCTTTGTCTCACCCTTTCTACAGGCTTCACCCGGAAAAGACAGGAACAGAGCGGTTACATATATGTTGGCAAGTGGTGGGATAGGAGTAGGAATTTGAATAAAACTTTTAATCACGGAGCGACAATCTTCTCACACTTTTAAAAAAATTCTTATATACAAAATTTTATCATATTTATGTCCTAAGCGTCCCAAATGTAATTATTTTGTTGTAGCTGTAAGTATTGACACATTTCATGTAATACAAGAGAGGTATCTGATTAGTGCTCAGTCAACCGTAATTTTGCGAGTTCCGCCTGGAACAGGGTTACCAACACGAAAATCGGGCTGCACCGTACCTAGCGGAGTCAATTTTGCGGGTAGGATCGTCCATAACCTTACCTGTACATTTAAAATCCACAAAGATTTCAGTGGTACGATTGTCCCATTTTGTTGCCGTTTCTGTAAAAATCGTACCAGGGCACCTCAGGTGTACCGGTACGACTTGGTACACCAACCACGTGCTAGTAACGAAGTACAACCTTTTGTTGGACCTTTTGCTGGACCTTAACCTTGTTGAATATTATCCAAGCCGTGTTACCATTAGTAAACCCCCCCCCCCCCCCCCCATCTAGACCTGCCTCGTGTGGAGTCATTGTTGTGGTACAGTCGTACCACAGCCAACACGAGTTGTACCAGTGATTGTGGAACCTATATTTACATTATACTTATTGATATCTTTTTCAACTGAGTGCGTCCTGCATACCTTGTGGTACGTCCACGTGGTGCACCGTACCCCTAATAAATTCTCCAAACTTCGGTACGATTGTACCAACATTTCGGGTTGTCCCTAACCACTCTCCACACCGATTTTTTTTTTGGCCGGTACGTTCTTACTAACAAGGAAGAAGGCCGGCAGGATGGTCAACGCGAACATCGAGGCGCTCAATGCCGTTGCCGCGGTGATGAAGCAAATGCAGGAGGCCATGCAAGCCCGAGCCCCTGTACCCCCAGATCAAATCCCACGTTCCATTCTAATGGAACTAGATAACTGGGACCCGGAAGACCACGACATTACCCCGATCGAAGATTTCCTGAACAACTTTGATGGGGTTACGCACGAATTACGGCAAGAGACCCGCCTCAAGATACTTCGGATGAAATTAAAAGGGACGGCTGAATCGTTCATCCAAGATTAACTGCACCTCACCGAAAGGGGTAACCCTTATGATGTCATGCGCGGAGCTCTTCTTCGACGGTATGGGCGAGAGGACCCTGAGAAGGCTGCCGCCCGCTTATGGACCATGACGAAAGGGGAGGGCGATTCGCTTCGTCATTTCGCCAATCGAGTGCGGGTAGAGCTCACTCCCGAACAGACACTTACCTGGGTAGGCACCCGTTCCGTCAAAGCGTTTATGAAAGGAATACCTACAAGGTATTCGAGCCTTTTCATAAACAACCCGCCAACAACCCTACAGGATGCCCTCAAGAAGGTGGAAAAAGCTGAGGAGGCTATGGATCCTGATAGTTCCGTGAACGACCCCTGGGGTGTCGCCAACATACGAGCGGAGGGTGCGCCGCAGAAATGCTTCGCGTGCGGGGATGTGTGTCTGTCTGTGCAGATCGAATGGGAACTTCCGGGCCCTTCGGTTAGCGCAAATGAGTCGACCTGCGCGCGGAACCCCGCGACAGCCGTGTGTGTTCTGCGGGAGTAGGACACATTTCCCCGTGAGCTGTCCCCGGGAAAATGAGCCCGAGATGTGCGACTTCTGCGGATTCTACGGGCATGGCAAGTCCAGCTGCCAAAAGAAACAGCTGTACCAGAGGAGGGATCACCGCGATTAGCGGTGGTCGTGCATCAGGAGCCACCTGCGGACATGCTGCGTGAGACCGCGGCACCGCCGCTCGTGGAGGCGTACGAGCGACCCCAAGTGACGGACGCCGCATGCTTACCGGCTGTGGATTCGCCGTTCCGACACTCCATCCATGTGAGGGTCAAGCTTCAAGGGATTGAGCACAGCTTACTCCTGGACACGGGTGCACATATCTCGGTGCTGACCAATCCCGTTCCCGGTGTCCCGATTACCCCAACTAGGACCCTTGCCTATGGCGCCGATGGTCAGCCGCTTCCGTTCCTGGGACAACAGTCTGTGGAGATTGAGATCGGGCCGATTAAGTTGCATCATGCCTTCCGCATCTTTGCGCGTGACCATTCTGGGTTGGATCTGTTGGGTCTGGATCTGTTAGGTCGGCTGCCTGTGACCATCCACCTGGACAGATGTGAGGTCCGCCTGACCGACCCTTGCTACGGAAATGAGACGACGGTTAGCGTGCTCCGTGATGGTTTGCTCGCCCCCACAAGGCCCATGGCTCACCCCGTCGTGCCCGTTCGCACGAGTACCACCAAACTCATGGGACCTGCACTCGACTCCTCTGCGCAACCTGAGCAACTTGATACAGCGGATGTATGCCCCCTGTATGATGAGACCGCTGAATTCCCTACAGAGGAGTGGGACCAGCCACCACCGGACTTAACAGCCACCATTCGGGAGCAGCTTCCCCATCTGCTGGCACAGGATGTGGCCAGTGTAATGGGTATTAATGAAGCATACAAGGACCTGTTCCAGAGGCCCGATCCGCAGGGGCCGGTTCCCATGCCTCCGTTTACAAGGAACCATATGTCGTCCCATATGCGCTGCGTCCCATTGTGGAGCAGCAACTCCAAGAGATGTTGGACGACCAGATCATCAAACCATCAGCCAGCCCCTGGGGAGCCCCGGTGGTAATGGTCAAGAAGAAGACCCTTGTTGGACGACCCCACGAGTGGGAGCCCGGCGGAGAAGGCTACTCCCGAACCAGCGGAGTTACCACCCCCTTTGAAGCCCCAGAACAATTCTATCGTCATTCTGTTAACGCAAAAAAAAGAAAGAAAAAAAATATTTTGAATTTCGATTTTGTAATAATGTTATAAGTTGTAATACCGTTTTACATTTTTAATGTGTACAAAAAAAAATTCTGAATTTCGATTTTGTAATAATGTTAAAAGTTGTAATACCGTTTTAAATGTTTAATGTGTAGGTACAAAAAAAAAATAAAAAAATATAATAACTCTGTATAATTGTGTTTTTTATTGCCAATTTTTTTGTTGATTGTCAGCCCTGAGCCCCCCCCCCCCCCTGTACCGCGTCCTAACCGCCAAACACCCCTTGGTGTGCAGCCATTTCCTTTCGCGTTACACTACATTTCTTTCACTTAGGATCATATGCCCTCTTGTGATAGGTATTTTGAATAGGAACTAACTTAATTGTCATCAGTAACTTAATTGTCATCAGTAACTTAATTGTTCAGTAACTTCTCTCCTATGTCCGGCCCCGCGCAATTCAATGTAATACACGTCGTTACCACTGTGCCACCAAACTACCTGAAGCTTCTACGGACTTCCGTGAGATAGTAGCTGGCAGCTGCTACAGCCGGAAACGGCCGAACCCCCCTTGGACTCTCCTCGGGGGGAAGGCGGATGTGGTACGAGAGGAAGTGGGTAGGGTGGCAGGAGTGAAGCAAACGGTTTAGGAGGGGAGCCGTGTTACGGGACAGGACAGGACGCTCTCCACTCCACGCTAGCCCGGTTTACTCCCGTAAAAACATGTTCCATGTTAAAATTGTCATAGAAATTATCGAGCAATTAAAATTACGCTCTGGCGGAACTGACCTCAAGGTCATCGGCGTTGAGTCTGTTGGCTCAGGGAGCAGCGCGCCCGAAGGAACCTATACCCCTACAATTATAACTAGGTATCTAATATTGCTGACCATTTGACCTGCCTACCGAGATTTCTTAACCTATGCTGCATAATTTTACTATAATAGAAGTATGTAAGCACATAATAACATAAACTGACGGGGAAAATAAAATAAGTCGTAAGTTTCAAAGCATTTATTCAATTCTAACGCATTCTTAAGAATCTGGAACCTTTGACATTGGTTAGATGTGCACAATCCGGATAGAATCTTGCATGTTCTTGCAAGGGGTCCTCATTCAAATCCCATTCGGCAATTTGTCCTCCGCACCTGTAGCATTTCACCAGGTCCCCCAACTTGGTCCTCATAGTGGAAACCTGTGCTACATAGTTCTTGAACAAGGTGTTGTAAACATTTTGGCCATAGCTTGAACGTTTTAAATCTTCCATCAAATGTTTCAGGGTTAGGATAAATTGTAGCAGTATCCAAGGCTTCATTTACGGCTATTGCTTGTGTTCCTTTATTTTTAGAAGAGGAATTGCACATATTGCTAGTATGCGATGAACAGTTATTGAACCCACACTCATCCATAATTGATAGATGTTGTATTGTTGTATTGTTAGATGTTGTCAACTCAAGCACCTAAGAAGGTGTTTGCTAAACTTTGAAGATTATGCTCTTTATACCTATCACGACACTATGGTCGGGGTGAATAGACAAACGAAACTTTCACACCTAAACCAGTTTTACCAAGTTTACCAGTTTTACCAGTTTTTATTCAATCCCGAAGAGTTTAATAAATTAATACATTGTTTTGTAGCATATTGAATACTAATACATGCACAAGTGTCTACAATGTCCATGCCACCTCCATTCGGATCGTGCGCTGCCCAAGTACATGTGTTGAAGTGCAGTCCACTTGGAGTTTTCTTATAATATGCACCCAAATTATCAATCTCCAACCGGAAGATGCAATCACTGAGTGAATCCACTCGTATCATAGCTTTATTAAATCCCATTGGACCGACTCTTGGTAAGCTGGTATTGTTGCCAGCTTCACAAGACAGTGGTGTCATCATAATTCGCTAGAGAGCGAGTTGAGGATTCCAGCTGCATTTCTTCTTCTTCCGTTTCTGTGAACACCACAATAACGCTGGATGAAGATTATGACTTGTATCAGCTGCCTGATCAGCAGAAAGGAGAGAAAAAAGTTGAATAGAGAACTGCGCTCCGAAGGTGAGATAACTCTCATAGTTGAAATAGTCGGTACAAATATGTTCCCAATTTTCGAGGAAAGGTTGTATTTACTAGACAGGTCGCTGGCTTGTAGAAGATATGCTGGAGCACCTGCCTTCAGAAGACTGAATCGATAAATTAATGCGTCAACTGGATGTGCATCCTCTTCCATGGTCGTATGTACAATGAGATATTCTACTGGTTAGATTCCGTATAAAAACCCGCCATCAGGATCATATCTAGTGGTGGATGACTCACAGTGTTGGTAATCAAATCATTACCTCCACTCAGAGCTGTAAAGTCTCTCATTTTATCCATAACAGAGTTTATATTTGGAAGCAGAGTTATCAAACTGGACGTTGCCTTTGCACTTGATGTAATAAGTACTAGAAACCTCAGCATGTAGGAGATGATCCAACCAACTTGGATGATAGCTCAATATTAAATGCTGTTGCGGCGTAGTAGTCGCAGACATGTGGGGTCCATGAAAAAACGTAGCATCAATTTTACGATCTGCTAGCTGCAGCTTCACAGTGAACAGTTCCCAGTCAACAACACAAATGTAGAATGCCGTGCCACGAGGTCTTCTTATCACAATCACAATTGCAGTCAAGTCAGAGAGACCAACGACCAACTGCAGATTTTTTGTGATATCAATGTTGAAAGTGCTGGTGGGCATTAACGAGTCCATGATGATGACTATGGTGATTGTACACTAGTGGTTTCCTCTTGCAGCCCCGTATTTTTATAACAACCATCGCCTCCCCATTGCTGTCGCCAGCTAAGCAAATCATTTCTTAGCTTCATAGTGTTTATCTGCGTAAGATATCGTAACATAATCTTGAGGTTAATTGGCCTCCCCAGTGCTAAGTAGATGAAATGTTCCAAAATGCAGAGTTCGAGTTTTATCATTTCTTACGAAGGGGAGTGTAACAACATCAGACGTATTTATTGGGGGTTTCACATTAATCAATCGTTTTTCATTAAAATTACGAGATTAGGCTTGGCTGTTATAATATTATTTTTCTTTATCAGTTCCGCTAGTGCAGAATCCAATTCCTTGACAATTATTTCGCTCATCAACTCGTTCAAAATACTTGACTCCGTAAAGCAAGGAGACAATTTCATGGGTTGAGATCCAAATCTGTTGATAGCTGTCGTGATAATGATCATCACGTGATTATGTTCAACTCTTTTAATTCTTCAATTAAGGAAAATATTTCAGGGTCGTGAGGAGAAGTATTTCCTGCTTGTTTTAAAGCAAACAACAGGCGTAGACGAACGACTCATTCGTTCGGATCATCACAGTAAACATATCGTGGTCCTTCATTCACTACTCGAATCTTCTTGGTTGTATCTCCTTTCCAATCTTTTTAGTTGTAAGTAAGTCCTTTAGTAGATATTTATACTTATGCCCGCTCACGTTGTATGGTCTCAATCTTGAATAACCCCGTCTAGCAACACCACTGTCGTAACAGTGTGGGCTGTTCTCCATACATTTTGGTTTATTATTCTGTGAATAATACACCTATGTATTCGCTCAGCAAAAAATTTTTATAACACCCCCTCAAAATTTTTTCTTTTCCGTTTCAAGGTGCGTAGATTCCAAAAATGCAATGTCCGTCCGCCGTACGCCGTACGCCGTATCACGTGTACAGGCTTCATTTTCGGTCTAAAAAAATCGTTCTTTCGCACATATGCTCCATTTGGGCCCTAGTTGTGTCCCGAAACTTTTCAGCCCGATCGGAATATATCCAGGGGAGTTATGAGTGAAAACGTGTATAAAAATAGGTACTTTTTGTGTTTTAGTGACACATTAGTAAAATGAGCTTTTGAGATATCGTTCTCCATGTTTTTGGGGAAGAGAAGACCGAATATGAAGTCGATTTTGACCAAGGAGTGGAAAATTGAGGTTGTACCAGATGTTCAGCTCCCAAAATTGATTTTTTATGAGTCAAAAACCTGCGAAATCGTCTGAAATCACCATCAATTTGTATAATTACACTAGAAAAAGTGTCAACACGTGGATCAAGACGATTAAATGGTACAATCAATGATCAAAGGTAATTTGAAAAAAAAAGGAGCGTAGTACCTAATTCAAGTTTTGGGGGCCAAAATTAATGGAAACCATTAGAAATAGCTATTTCGATTATTACGCATGAAAGAAACAATAAACGAACAGCCAGCATTTCTGTAGGTATGTCCAATAGAATAATAAACCCATGTGACAAGGACTTTGCAGCGTTTTTTTCTTCCAGTGGAGACGGGATCGGTTTGAGGAAGCCTAATCGATATCCCTTCTTAACCGGTGATAATCTCACTGGTCTAGGAGGGTCCACCCCCCACTGTTACACTCTGTCACATATGGTAGCAGAGCGTGGTTCGGTAGTGTGCGCTGAGCACTTCACCATTCTCCATCCACTTTTTGTGGGCTTTCCAGAAGGATAAGCCCAAAGGTTTCCCAGAAGGATTCCTTTACTAACAACCTGTCCCTTTGATAATACATACATCCATTGGCTTCCCCACCCCCTTTCACCCCTTTAGAGTGTCAGTATAATTGAAATATACTGAGCTCATGCCATGTACCAATTGACTAGTCCCAATAGTTGTTCCGTCCCAACGATGGAGGTTGATCACCTAGAGGTTGCCCAGATGAGCACAATTCAGTGGACAACAACCTCTGACAACATAATCCGCCAATACTCGTATGTAGGAGCTTTGTTCTCCACCAGTAAATATTATTAAGTTAGTACCATTAAGGTGCGGCGACACTGCCACCGGACTTGACTTGACCTCACTTGCGTGCCTGCCTGAACCCATCCTTTGTATTTCAAAGGGGAGCAGCGAGACTGCGACCGGACCTGACTTGACTTGACTTGAGCCACCCACCGGACTCCGTTCTGATCCGGTCTGCATGGGTTGAGACCTGACTCCGGTCCCCCCCTATACTGTGATTTTCAACCCCTCGCACCCCCTCGAGCCATCCAAAGCAGCCCCCATTGCTCTCTTCTAATCCTAAAATAGTTTTGAAATTGAACATCGTTCAGTTTGTCGAGTAGGGTGTGAAATTCACCGTATTGTGCTCGTTCGGAAAAATACAGTGACATCCAAGACTTATTCAAAGAAAGAAAACTTGTTACTAGTTCTATTTCTTTATCAGAATCGGATTTTGGTTCTAAATCACAAAGAATGGCTTCCATTTCGGAGGACATACTCTTGTGACGTCTAAGAACAAACTGGACTGGATGGAGTCCGGTGACGCTGGTCAAGTCAAGTCCTGTGACAGTGTCGCCGCAGCTTTACGATGGAGGTTAGTCACCTTGAAATTGTTCAGATGTCTTTTCCTGAACCTGAACTTCATACTACTTTTCATTCCCCCTTTTCTCTCTCATACTTCTGCTACCCTATGTCATGTGGGGAGGAGTGTAACAGTGTGGGCTGTTCTCGATAGAATTTTTCTTCCGGTGAAGACGGATCGGTTTGTGGAAGCCTAATCGATATCCCTTCTTAACCGGTGATAATCTCATTGGTCTAGGAGGGGGACTCGCGAGGGGTCCACCCCAACCGTTACACTCTGTCACACTGTGTAGGATCAAATCGCGGTGTATGTAACAGGATCTGGTTCCTTTAAGAAAAGTAAATTGATTAATCCTTCAGTTATTGGTTGTTTCACTTTATCATCCAAATAGTTATAGTCACGATCAAGATGTAGTTCTCGGTTCCCTAAACTGAGAGTACCGTTTGCATTAACTTTGGGTCCATATGTAGTATCCAAATCCAAGCCCTTCTTATCCAAGCCCTTATTAGAGCGAGTAAGAGAGGTCTGGCAAATGAGTGAAATTGACGAAATTTTGTCTTAATTTCCCTTTCCCCCTCCAGGGTTTTTACTAGCTTCCTTCAACGCATTTTTTATTAGTGTATCCCTTCTTGGTGTACATTCTTGTAGGTGGTGGGTGGTGTTTATGATACTATGTTTTGTTGAATGGAGGGATTAGAAAAGATAATTTGAGATCCATCCTCTTCCGTTTGGTTATAATCCCCCTCCGTTTCAGGCAAACTATCTTCGTCTGCTTTCATGTCTTCATTTTCTATTTCATTCTCAACCAGTGGCTGAGGATCTTTTTACGTTTAATGTGCTTCCGTTTCATCATGAAACGTAGGCGGATAGTGGTGCTGATGATGGTTGATGGAGGTGGATAAATCGTGGTAGGAGGGTGAGCAACCTCTTTAAACAGATCTCTTAAAGGATGTGAAGCCATGTTCGTTTCAATTTTCCCCTGTTTCAGCAGTTTATATTTTTCCTTTACCGCTTTTTGTGCTTTTCCTAGACGGGCTGTGACAAGTTTCACCTCCTCTAATTTCATTTATATATATATAGATTTATTGTTGTAATAATAATAATATATATATATATATATATATATATATATATATATATATATATATATATAGAATAATATATAGATTTATTGTTGCAAACCAGAAGGCTCAGTGTCAACTTTGTGCTGGGTAAAAGTTTTTTTAAAACCGTGCTAACAGGCAAATTATGCCACTGTTCTTCTACTTCAACTCATATTCCCTGAAGATGAACGAATAAACGTTCGAAACGTTGGAAAAATAATTTTTTCACTCGACCGCACCTCAACAACCCTCACAAAATCTCATATACCCTATCAGCACAGGCCACAGCCTCCGTCTGACCGAGTCCCCCTGGTCACCACATTCTTTTTTGGAGCTCAAAAGATGAATGGGATTCTGAGGGAACTGCAGCCTATATTAGCTTCGAATCCAGAGACTCGCGATGTGTTTGAGGAAATGCCTCGAGTGGCCTTCCGGCAGGGGAAGAATCTTGGTGAAATCTTGTCGCACCGGCACCCACGATCACAGCCCCAAGATTTAAGGGAACCAGGCCTACACCCCTGTCAACGGCCGAGGTGTAAGCTGTGTGAAATTGTCGTTGAAGACCGTCAATTCACATCGGCAAACACCTCACATTCTTACAGGTGCCAAGGCTCAGCAGAATGCCAATCAGCAAAGTGCGTCTATCAGCTCATCTGTAAGAAGTGCACCGATGAGAGAGCGTTCTATGTTGGCAAGACGGAGACATCACTCAACCTGAGGATGAACAACCACAGAGCGTCTGTTCACCAACCCCAACGACGGCCCGTAAAGTTGCATGCTAGGTCACACAGTGCAACGTTCAATGAGTGCTTTGAAGTGAAGGTGTTGAAGAAGATGCCCGACTCAGCAAATGGCAGGTTGCTCCAGCAGTCGGAGCGCACCCACCGATGGGTACTTCATTCTAACCAACCTCCTGGCCTCAACATAAATGATTGAGGGACAATCGCCATGATACAAGTGTCAAGGATTCAATTTGGAAGCGATGCTTTCATACATCACAAAAAAATTTTTTCCTTCTACCGTTTGACAAAGATTTCTTCGAAATATCAATCTATCACTCTTTCTCTTCTATCTGTGAAATTTTCTTAAAAACCAAGTATATATATATATATATATATATATATATATATATATATAAAATCCCAGTCGACAGCGTCCATCATTCATGGCTCTGTCCAGGTCTACTAATAAAAAGCTATTTCTCACCCAACACTGTGAACACAAGGTTTTGAAATATTCAGAATCTAAATCCCCCTGTATATTATCGTCAAAAATGTGACGTAAACTCAATATATCCATTGAAAAGTACAATCATAGTAAGATTGATTCTAATCAAATTTTTAGGCACTAAAAACGTAACTATGCTGTCCAATGAGTTCCATCCGAACCATCATCACTCGTGGCCATATTAATGGTGGCACATTCAGTCTGTACAGGACCGGTGTGTTGACATATCATCTCTCATTCGTGCTCCAATAAAACCAATAATGTTTGCACTTTTCCACATGCCTCCAAGTCTATGTATATTTGTGAGTGGACGATTTGGAAGTGCGATGGTTAGTTTTTTTAAACTCATTTTCACCTATAAACCTTTCCCCGTTTGCCTGTAGGGTGTAATATATAGAGCGTCTCCTTTCACTTGCCCACTACCATTACCAAACATATACGGTCTGATGTAAAGCCCTTGTCCAGATTTGCGAGCTTCTTCTTCTTCCATAATCGTGTATGCCTTATTCTTCAATTTCAATCCTCCTGAGATCGTTTAGCATCAATTACAGTTTTGGCCACTGCTGCACCTTATCCCACAAGACTCCCCACAGCAGTGAGGAAAGGGAGGGCAGCTGTCAAAGCTGGTACCACACCCCCTTTAACTTTTGGTTAACGTTGTTTGTTAGGTACATTTTTCCCTCTGTCAACATCTCTCTTATTCGCTGATCTGAGGGCTGATCCCTTGGATGGCTTTTTGAGAGTTTTTAGTTTCATCGCATTCATAACTAACCAAGAAGCACGCATTCAGAGAGTGGCAATTGTTTGTTTCTCACCAATCCCAAGCACCCCCCTCAAGTTGCTTAACAGCGTTGTACCGTTGACTGTCGTCCTGTGTAGTGTGATATGTGTGATCGTGTTTATAGCAGAGGTTATCCAACAAAGAAATTCCTGGCTGTCCGAGATTATTTCGCTCCTCAAAGCAAGTTCCTGGTTCACAATACTGATGTCCCCCTGGCAGGTGTAATTCTGTTGGTAGAGTGTCCATCAAAATATTTATGATACCTCGTCCTCTTTGTTTCTCCTTCACTCTCAAAATGATTAGTGAATGGGATGTTGGCTTCTTTATATACCGCTTTAAACAAGTTTACATTTATCAATCCATGATTTGCGACTCCCGTCGAACCCCAACCATTTTACGTATACTCTGTTGCCCTTTTAACATGCATATGTTTTTGGGCTGGGGGATGTAAGTAGCGGGATTTGTATCCCAGAATCTGGATATTATTCGGTTCGGAGCCGGTCTTCCAGCAGGCTGATGGCCTTTGCCGGAGAGTTCCCACGTCTACTCGTTTCGTGAATACCCCACTCGATTGCCGGAGACAAGGAGTTAGTAAAAGGAAAGCACTGGATATATATTATGTTGCGTATATGTATTTGTCGTGGTTCCTCTCGAATCTCTACATCAACCTCTCCCATGTAATACTGTACGATTTAACCAAATAAACGAAGAGAACGACGAGCTGTGCAACGCCTGGGAAAAGCTAGAGAAGGGTCCCTTCCATCTAACCACCATCGTTCCTCAACGGTCATAACGGCCGATTCTTGATGGGGGACGGGTGGAAAAGTCCGTATCACCCCTTCAATCTGACCCAGCTCTCCATTCGACCTATCATACTCGAACACACGACCACTCCTTCACCCACACCTCACACCCCTTCGGCGCTCGCTGTGGTTCATTCTCTTGGGGCGTTCGAAAAGACTCCTAAGGAGCAACTAATACTCGCTGTGGTTCATTCTCGCAGGGTATTAGTATTAGGTCCCTGTCTTTCAACTAGCACTCGCTGTGGTTCATTTTCGTGGTGTGCTAGCAAAAGACTCCTCAGGAGCAACTGATACCCGCTGTGGTCCATTCTCGCGGGGTATCAGTACTAGGTCCCTCTCTTTCATCTAGCACTCACTGTGGTTCATTCTCACGGGGGGCTAGCGAAAGACTCCTAAGGAGCAGCCAATACTCGCTGTGGTTCATTCTCGCACGGTATTAGTATTAGGTCCCTCCTGTCCCTACCCTATATATACCATAGGAAACACAACGCAGGTGATACCCCAAATTGGGAATCACCACACTGGTGACCCCAACATTCTGTTTTGCCAACAGTGCTGACAAACACACAACCCTCCACGACACTAGCACCCACCACCATGGCACAAACCTCGACAGTTTCGTAAACAAACACTAACTTATTCACCGCCGCGACAGCTACAGTCGTCACTGTCGCCACCGCCACCGCCACCACCACCATCCCCTTGACCCTCCCGCTGTTCTACAAGCACGACCCGATGCTCTGGTTTTTCCAGCTCGACGCCCCTTTCTCCGCCGCTCGAATCAAGATGCAACGGGCCCGCTACTCGAAAACCATCTCGCTCCCCCCGTACAACACGCTGCTTAAAACGGCCGACCTCTCCCCGACGCCACTTCCACCTACGACGATCTCTGCTACCGCCTCACCAACCTTTACCAGCCGTCCAAATAAGCCCGGATCGCTGCCCTCATTCAACCTCAACACCTCGGCGGTCAGAAACCGAACCAACTGAGTCGCCGCCTCCGCCATCAGCTACGGGACGTACTCACCTCAGACGTCCCCCGGACATTCTGGTTCCGGGCACTCCCACCCCGCCTTCAGGTTTCACTAGACCCCTACTTCGACGGTGACGACGAACACCTCCTACGGTTAGCCAACAGGATACACAATATCGTCGCGTCCATGCCTATCCATGAGGTTCGTCCGCCACCCCACCCACGTCCACCCTGCTTCGCTCACGCTTCCCCTCGAATGATCGCCCCTGTACCTCCTCCGCCAATCGCCACTACAGCTCAACAGAGCAACGATCCAAACCCCAGCACCGCATCACTACCACCACCTCAACCAGCAACGCCGACCAGTGCTGGTATCATAGCATCTTCGGGGTGCACGCACCCAATCCCCCCCCCCCCCCCCTCTGTGAAAACTCTGCCCCCCCAGGGAAACGCCAACGCCCACCGGTAAATTCGGTGGGCACCGTTTCTCCCTCCACACCAAGTGGAATGGTTCGCCAACCCTCTCCTCAACCCCAAACACCAACCAACTGTTCCACCCTCAACCTACGCCTTGGCACTCCGCGTGCCCCCACCCCCTCCCTACTGCTTGGCCATCTCGGCTATTACCTCCGCTAAAACAGTCCGCTTTGTCACACCCGCTGCACCATTTCGGTCCCCACCAACGTACGCCGCCACGCTCAAAAACGCGCCACCCCATACTCAACCCACCAAACTACAGAAATCGCTCGGACCTGCATCCTCCCTCGTCCCACATTTCACCTCCGCCTCTTGTCGCCTCTACATTCGCTGCAGATGGTCCAACCTCCCATTTCTCGTTGACACAGGGGCTGGTCCTCCAGTGGCCAGCTGCTGTAAGCCGTGAACGGGACCAAAATGCTCATCCGTTTACCTCGACAACCAAGCATATGAGTGGCTCTTCGCAGTGGCGGACATCGACAAAACAATCCTGGGGGCCGACTTCCTCTCCTACTTTGGTCTCCAGGTCGACATGAAAAATGCGGAGCTTATCGATCCCTGCTCAAGTAAACCCCTCCCTGGGTTTATTAATACCGTCAGCCCCAACCTGCCAACCGACCCGGAATTCACAGCACTCTTCGACGCCTGCCATCCCCATCCTCACAGGACTTCGCACCTATTGCACCTCCAACACTTCATTCAGACTACCCCCCCCCCCCCCTCCACACAAAGGCTCACTGCCTGCACCCCCTCCAACTATCTCAGGCCAAAGAACTCTTCAACTCCCTCATCACCGATGGCATCACCCACCCCTCCAAATTTCTGTGGGCCTCACCTTTGCACACGTTGCAAAAACCCGATGGGCAAATCTTCCCCTGCAGGGACTATCAGCACCAGAATTCCCCCACCATCCCGGACATGTATAATGCCCTTCATCTGCACGACTTCTCCTCAACCTCCACGGCGCTACAATTTTTTCAACACTAAAAATCTCTGGCGCGTTCCTCCACATCGATATCCACCCTCCGGATATCACCAAAACGGCGATCATCACCCTGTTTGGCTTATTCGAGTACATTCAAATGGGTTTCGGCTTCTGAAACCCAGCTCAAACGTGACAACGATACATGGATCAGATCCTCCGCGGACTTCCATACGTATTCTGGTTCCTTGACGAAGTTTTTGATCGCGTCAACCTCGCCCGACAAATACTGCCGCTACCTATGACATGTCCTCGACATTTTCCGCACCGAGGGCCTCCAAATTAACAAAGCAAAATCCGTACTCACCCAACAACCGTTAAGTGTCCGCCTCCTCACCCACCCCACCCCACATGCCGCCCTTAGGATCACTATGGACGCCTCTGACTGGGCCATCGGTGCCGTCCTCCATCAACAAAGGGGGCGGTGCCCAACCGTTAGGTTTTTTCGAAAACCTTGTCAGAGGCCCAACAAAAATACTCCACATTCGACAGGGAACTACTGGCCACCCACGAAGCCATTAAACATTTCCGAGACTTCGTGGAGGGCCATCAGTTCTCTGTGAACACAGTTCATCACCCCCTCACCCAAGCCCCCACCCCCCTCCAAACGCGCAAATCCGCCTCTCCGTGCAGCCTCCGACAACTTGAGTTCATTGCTCAATCCACAATGGACATCCGTTACACACCGGGAGCAGGCAACCAGGTAACGAACGCCCTCTCCCAACCGCCCATTACGACCAGCGACGAGCTTTTGCCCTACCCTTCACCTTAGCATATCACCTGCCAACAAGTCCCCTCCAACGACCCAGCGCTTGCCATCCTCATTGCCGCCAAACGCCTCCAACAAATACCGCCTCATGATCTTTGGTGTGACACCACGTCCGACCCTCCCCACCCCTACGTCCTTCAACCCCTTAGCCTCGACATGGAACACACACTACACTCGCTCCACCGCCCCGGCATCTGGGCTAACCGAGAACTCATCACTACACGGTACTTCTGGCCCCGCATGAACCTAGACATCCGAGCCTGGGTTCTCGGGTGCTAGAAGTGCCAAACGTTTAAGGTCTCACTGCACCCCAACGTGCCACCTCAACCCTTCGACGACGCCATCTCCTTCGACCGTGTGCATCTCGACCTCGTCGGACCACTTCCGGCCTCTAAGGGGGAGAAATTTTGCTTTACAATGATCGACCGGGCAACCAATTGGGTAGAGTGCATCCCGCTTGCCCATATTACCGCGGACGTCGTTATCCGGGCCTTCCTAAACGACTGGATCGCCGGGTACAACTGTCCACAAGTTGTCACACTCCATCAGGGCCAGCAGTTTGAGAAGGCCAATTTAACGACCTCTTACACTCCCTCGGCATTACAAAACATAGCACAGCTGCTTACCATCCCCAATCAAACGGAAAAATCGAGCGCTGGCAATCTGTTGTCAAACAAGCCCTAGCCACGTCATGCCGTCATGGACAAAGGCTCTTCCCTATGTGCTACTGAGCCTCCCAACAGCTTCCCGACCCACCGAAGGTGCTAGGTCCACCGAACGCACCTTCCGAACGCCTTTGAGGCTCCCCGCCGGCATTTTCCCTCAACGAACCCCAACCCCAATAATTACTGACAGGGCTTATTCCAAATTGTTCCATTCCACTACACGAATGTACCTCAAAGAACCACCTACCCTTAAAACCTTTCAACCTCTTTACGCCGGTCCCTTTCATGCGATCCCTACGACAACAAGTACCCCTACACTGCAAATCGACGGAAAACCCCATACGGTCCAACTCGTACGATGCAAACCCGCATTCTCCCTCCCTAATTCCCCGCCATCCAGTTCTCCCCACAGTCCCCAACCAACCGCTGACGATGCATCATCGCACCGCGAACTCTCCGCCGTCAAACTCGCACCGCGACACAAACGTCCACGCCGTCATGCATGACGTTTGCGTCCCGCGGCCGATCTCGCAGCTCCTGTGGTCAATACCTACCCTCGTGGTCAAGTATAATGAACCGTTGTGTAATAACTTGCCCATAAATAATGCTTCAACGGTTGTTCAAGTTGAAGAAGTACCTATCAACAAAATCCAGCCCCTTCTTGGTAGATGAACCGTTGTGTAATAATTTACCGTTCTGTATTAATTTACCGTTGTGTAATAATTTACCATTGTGTAATAATTTACCCATCAATAATACTTCAACGTTTGTTCAAGTTTCAGAAGTACGTACCAACAAAATCCAATAGACCATCACTTATCAAATGAAATAACATCGCAGAATAACCAACTCGACTTCATACAGCCATCCTTGATTATAATCAGGTGCTCCCTAGTGATGATATCCGGGCCGGATTTATACCGTTTGATTGACGATCGTGTTGACGAAGCTTTTTGGTGCACGTGAACGGCTGGACGTACAATGCCCCGGGTGGTCTCAAAAAATTGTTTAGCTCAAGACAAATTGAATAACTTAACAAAAACCATACCCTTCCATCGAAAGTTTCCGAGCTACGGCGTTCTGAAAATTTCAACCCCTTTTTTTCAACCCCTTAGAGATGACTGACAGTAATGCCGAGCTTCGAGGACCAACTAGACCCCGAACGGAACCTATAACCCGAATTTCATCAATTTTCTTCATGGTAACTAATAAAAGTGGTCAGTACAGCGTACGGCGGACAGACAGAAATTTTTTTATTGCATTTTCGGATTCTACATACCTTGAAACGTAAACCATCAAATTTTGAGGGGGGTTAGAATTTTTTTTTTTCATTTTTCATGCTGGATTCCAATGGTTCATTATTGAAAATAATAAACCAAAAAAAAAAAAAAAAAAAAAAACGAGGAGGATGAAGTTCGAAATGGAGCCTCTGTAGGATTGGTGAGTAAGAGTGACGAGGGGAGAACTCTCCCTAATCAGCTAAGTGAGCCCTGAGGCTAATTTCATTCCTGTTTGACATGAGGATGAAATTCAAAATGGAGCCTCTGTAGGACTGGTGAGTAAGAGTGACGAGATGAAGACCCTCCCTAATCAGCTGAGTGAGCTCTGGCTAATTTCATTCCTGTCTGACCTAAGAGGATGAAATTCAAAATGGAACCTCTGCAGGGCTGGTGAGTATGAATAACGATGAGGGCTCCCCCTAATCAGCTGAGCTGAGCCTTTCTTCAATCCCCGAATGTCTCAGTTTACAAAAAAAAAATTGTAAGCATAATTTTCTTTGTTGTCACGGAAAAACGTTGAATGTCGATATGCAGTACGGTACTGTCAATTAATTTGTCCAACAACATGTCCATGATTCAATGTTTTTCCACGAAAACGGAGAAAATGTATATGGCATTTTTTCTTCAATATTTTTTCCACAAGATATACATCTCCGACTGTAGTTTTTCTAATTTCTTTGTCATAGATCTTAATTTTTAGCAGTTTGTTAAGACGGTCCTTCAATGTACATATAAGTAACTGGAACATTTGGCTCTACGGAGCAAGAAATTCGGTAAAAAATATCCTTTATCGAAAACTTTTTTATATTTACTTATTCTAACTTCTGTTTGCAAGTATTGCACAGAATTATTATAGATAATCGGTCTGATCGGTTTTACAGTGGTTGATGCTTGTTCATTTTTCAGTGGTACTGCGTAGGGGTATTTGGAAGTGATGACTGTTAGTACCCATCGTTGACATTCGCTAATGGTATCATTTCAACAAGATCTGCTTAATATTGGTCCTGGATTCCTTACTTCCACAGGTCTCGTTGGAATGATTTTCCTAGCTGGTGCATGGAGTTCGTTGCTTTAATGTTCTTAGCGTTGAGCTGACATTATCCTATTTTTGCCCTATTGTTTATATATATAAAATTCTGAATTTCTTTTGATGGAGTACTAATCTAAAGAGATTAATGCGTAGCGAGGGTTGTCTCTAAACACTAATACAAATGAGTTGGCTTGATGAATCACACTGACGCTCTAATCGTACGCAAGTTTGGGCACGTAAAAGTCATTAGTTTTAATTATTAGGAAATTCGTACAACTCGTCGCATCCTTATCCTTTTCACGAGTAACCTCATCCGTCTTACGTACGCATATTTGCCATTATAAACTCTCTACGATATTCATCAAGAGTCGAAGAATGGTCAGCTCGCCTTCCCCTCCGATATGAAAACAGGAGACTCGAATAACTCAATGACCTACGGTCTTGTTAAAACAAACTGACAAAACTGCGCTATAATCGGTCAAAACCAACTACATACCACATACTTAACAAGAGGGAGAACCATAACACAAGCTGTCAGCGAATATAAACAGAAGTCATGGGTACTCCTCATTCCTTACTGCAGGCTAACAAAACTCCCTAAAAAAACATTAGGGTGATGTGGGTTTCATCGAAGTCTTTGGAGTAGAAAAGAATACAGCAGCAAGTGCTGGTATCTTATTCTCTTCTACAGGATGAATCGGGTAGGAATTCATAATTATCAACAACTTAATCAGTGGGTTCACCTTTGTTCTATTATACTAGTTGAGTTCTAGACGGTCTGCAAAAAGCTGGGAATCGATTTCTGGGCTCATTTACAATCAAAAATAAGCATACGCATTTTTTTGTATGTATAAAACCTTGGTTTTCGGGTATTTGATGATTCAAATTTTTTCTCTCGTAAATCATGGTTTTTCACTTATAACTGGTTTTAACTTATAACTGGTCTTGGCCGCTCTGAGGATATGTTGTTGTTGTTGTTCCAAGTAACGGCGGGAGAGTACAAGTTTATGTTTACAGTCATGGGGAGGTTGTTTCTGTTCAAAGTCCCCATGGTGTGGTGAAGTCGCTCATGCAAAATGCTGCGAACGTATGTAACAAAAAAAACTCGATCCTAACGGGAAACAATAATTATAATCCTGTATATCCCTAATAGCGTTTTCTGTTAGGGACGGAAAGACTAGTAATTTCTCTGTGCGTCAGGCGCCAAATTATTAGGCAGTGCCCTACTCCACGCTCAGCGAACACGAGAAAGGTTTGCTTACCTACCAGACAATTCGCTGGTCACTGTGTTTTATCCTCTTTTGACGAGCAGTTTCTTGTCGGTTCTATGATAAAGTGTGCTGAATGGGGATTCCCATGGAACAGAGGAAATATCAGAAACATTGTACAGAACTACCTCAACCGTGCTGGCAGAACAGAAAAGCGCTTCAATGACAACAAACCAGGTAAGGAATGGTTCACCAAGTTTATGTCTCGGCGCCTTGAGTTATCTGAGCGGTTGGGGGAAAATGTTGAACTTGTGAGAGCTGGGTTTAACCGGAAACTCTCACAGTGTTTAAAGAAAACCTTGAGAATAGTTTCTCAAACATTCTTCCACCCTCAAACATTATAAATTTCGACAAACAAACTTCACGGATGATCCTGGGGGAGTGAGAATGGTTGAAGTAGGGGAGTAAAGCATGCCAACCCATTATGGGCTCGTCGACGGCAAGCGTCAGCGTCATGGTCACAGCAGCAGCTTGTGACCATGTCCTTCCCCCCATATACGCTATACAGGTCCAAATTCCTCTACCGAACATGGACATAGGGAGGCACTGTAGGAGCCGGTTACAACCGGAACAGAAACAGTTGGTTCGACCATGAGATGTTCAAGGACTGGTTTGAATGTTTTTACCTTTTTTGAAAAAACTGGATGGGGTCAGGACTATATCAGTGTTAACCTGGCGAGTCATTTTTTGTTCTTGAATGTTATTTGACTATGTGAAAATAACAACATCAAATTGATCTTACTATCACCAAGTTCGACCCATTGAGCGTGATAAGTCCTTAATTTCCATGGAAAAAAAATTCGTTCTTGCGGCAAAAATCCGTCTCCGCAAGAGCAATGATGGATTCGTTACCTAGTCCGATCGCACAGTGTGCAGCGGTCCAAATTTACACATTTTTGGTTCAAAAAATCAACAAGAAGGATTTCAGCAACATAGGCATGTGGGTGTTTTTTTTGGGCGCTGAATCGATTGAAACTGGTCCCAGTCCGATTAGACGCACCCAGCGTACCATATTTACGAAATTATAGTCCGAAATCCCCCTAAAAAAATGTATATTTTTTATATAGGCGTGTGGAGGTGTCGTTTACCATGTTTTTTGGTCAGTTGCGAGTAGTTTCAGCACGTTCAGACTGCATTGAGTGATCATGATAATAATTTGTTGGTTCAAAACACCCCAAAATGATATTTTGATATAATTTTTCTGCACGACGTGCCAATCTGGTCTCAGCGAGTGCCCATTTAGGCCGTAATGAGTGCTCTGGCAGATGCCCATTAATATAAATTCTCAATTTCCAAAATATTTCTTTGAAAAGTCGCTCCTTAAGCCATGCTGCATGTCTAGAATTTTGTTGATTCATCGGCCCAAGGTTAGTAGTTTTCGAAAACAAAAAGTGGTCTGAATTTGAGTTTCTGTGGGTCGAAAATTGCTAAAAGTCGTAAAAAACACAAAAAATAATTTATTTATATCAGATCAAGAACAGTTGTGTAGAATGAGGACTGACGACATCATGAGTAGGTACCTATGTACCTATATTTCAATACTCGGTAAGAAAAAAATCTAAAAAATCCGTCAAATTCAAGTTGTTGGAAACAGCAAATCGCTGAAAACGGCCGTAATCTCCAAAATTGACATAAATTTGCCAAAAGAGGAAACCACATAATTTATATGAAGAATTGAAGTTGAAAAGGGTGTATTATTACACAATCACAAAAAACCAATAGCCTTCAATGGACGATTTCCTGGAAAATGAATCGTTTGATGTAACTGAATATCAGTCAACGAACACCATCTGTAGCATTAGTCGGATAGTTCTAGTATTAATCGAAATGTTGAGTTGATTGATGGCTCTGCCATGATTCATACGTCTTCCAGCGCAGGTGTGCTAACTGCTGATTGTTATCTGAACTTTTGTTGTGGTGTTTTCCACTACAGTAGTAAGGGTTATTCCAGACGAATATAAGAACCAAAGTAAGCAATCAAATTGTCGTGAGCGTGAGGTAGGGCTGGCTTGGTAGGTCGTAGGAGACAGGAGGATGTGCTTCTTAGGAGTATTTTAAGGATTGCTAACACCCCGCGGTTTTCACCACAGCGAGTGTTAGAGGATAGCTACCACCCTGCGGTTTTCACCACAGTGAGTGATAGTGAACACGCCAACACCACAGGTTTTCACCACAGTGAGTGCCGGATCTTTTCGGGAAGCACATCCCACGTTTTCACCACAATGAATATGCGAGGGAGAGGTTTGAGAGAAGAGGCGCAAGGTAAGAGAGAGGGAGAAGTCGTAGGTAGGAGAAGGATCGGTAGAATGAAGAGCTGGGCGAGCTGGGCGCCTTATAGAGGTGCCTCCACCTCGTCCCCGTCTACCAGCGACCGTTGGCGGCCGTTGGGAGTCGTTCGGAGTTGATGGAGCCTTCCCGGGCTTCCACCGAGGCTTCGCACAGCTCGTCTTTTTCCTCGCTATTTATTGGTTAAATCTTAACATAATTACATTGGAGTGGGATAGAGGGGTAACACGACACAAATTAAACTTTTTGTTGTTCTACCCGACGGTCAACGCCTTATGATGAGAGCTGACACTTTCTCCTGGCTTTTCCCCCCACAAAGTAATGAAGATTTATGAAGGTCCCTCCCCCCCTCTTTTAACCCCCAACCAACAATACATTTTATTGAGTCGACAACCAAGGCCTACGGCCTAAGGAGCATACCCTCGACATTTCAAGTCAAAATACCCGAAACTGCGGCTTGTAGCGCGGAACATTCATACGTGTACATACATAGCTACCTGAGTAGTAAGTGGGTACGTTGGGGACACTTTCACTTGACTCTCTGATGTTTTTTATTTTCACTTGACTCTCTGATGTTTTTTATTTTCACTTGACTCTCTGATGCTTTTTATTTTCACTTGAATCTCTGATGCTTTTTATTTCCACTTGACTCTCTGATAAAACTTTTTTAACACAAAACATCAGAACCAGTGACTTTATTTAGACAGTGACTTTTTTAAAAAAATATTTTTTATCAGAAACTCTAGTGAAACTCTAAACATTTTTCAATCGTAAATAAAAATGCAAATTTAGGACTATTTAGGGGTCGATATTTTCGAAATTTAGCTCCCTCTGATGTTTTCACTAGAAAAAATGAGAGGGGTTAGTTAAAAGGATCTCTCCAATAAAATAAAAATGTCTCATCCATTTTTACAATTTTCACTTAAGCATATCGAATTCATTGAATGTTTCGCATATATCGATAGAAATAAAGATATGAAAGTGTACAGGTTTATAGAACAACTGTTATACGGAGAAATTCCCAACGATAAAATACTCAGTTTTAAATCGTTGCTTAAAACCGAGGGAGTTGAAAAATTCGTAAACACTGTTAAGAAAACAATACCCGTATCTCCCAATAAAGACTTGAAATATAAAAGGAAAAATATCAAAGAAAATATGTTGGAGAATTATGTCATTCGTAATAAACGAGATAAGAAATTTCTACAAGAGTTGAACGTAAAGATTTTTTTAAACATGATCCCTACTAAAAATATAATTGTGGACGATGGTAATATTGTCGATATAAAATTACCTTGATCTAATTGTTCGTTTTAATGAGGAATCCTCATTAAAACACATTGAAAATAAAATCTCCTTCATATTCCAAACATCCTGAGCTTTTAGCAACAGTATCGAAACTGAAACTCAAAATCCTTCTTCAGTTTGGCTTTACTCTCATTATAAAGCAATTTTCTAAGTTGATATTCAGTAGCATTTTTAGGAACCTTAATCTTTGTTTCTTTAAGCATTACCTTTACTTCCTCCTTTGTACGGAGCGGTGGTTCACCATCGACACCCAATAAACGTTCTTTTAACAACCCTTTAGAATATCTATACTCCCTCAATGCACGTTGAATCTCGTCTAGTGCGTCACAGTTTCTATCATAAAATCGAAATTCAGGTTTCTTTACAAACTCCCAGAAACCTCCATGTTCATCACATATATCTAATGCCTCGTCGCATAAAACCATATCTCTTTATTTATTATAGAAAATATTTTTTTTTTTTTAGACCTGGTAAATTACCGGGTCTAAAAGTTTTCAACAGTACGAAAATAATTTAAAACCCAATATATTTAAAGGTGGGGGCGAATCGACGCCACCTTTTTAAATTAAAAAACTCTTAGGATTTCTAGAGCCTCATGCTATCTAGCTTGTTGCGTGTGAACTAAAGGAAATGATAAATAATGCGAGATTAATATTCCGTACACTATCTCAAAGGAGGCCAGCTAGTTGACCTTGCATTCCCATTTCAGATAGTTCGCAGTTCCTATCTCAATATTCACAATCAGTTTCTCCTCAACTGTTCAACATGGCACAACCTCCTGAATATTTAAAGTTAGCTTATTGTGATGATTATGATTTCTGTGAAGAAATTTTAAAAGTGGAACAATATCACCAGGAATGTTTGAGTTTCGTGCAGAAAGTGAAAAATTGTGTTAGTGCAAGTGAAGCCAGAGAACTAATCACGAAAAACAATGTGAGTCTACCAGGTAGTAGAAAATGTGATTTTCAAAAGCTTTTGAAAATCCCAAAAGTGTCTAATATATCAAGAACTCCAGATCAAATGCATCAGTACCTACAAAAATTTGTTGTATTTGACCATGAAATGGAAAAGGTGAAACTTCCTAATCAAAATAACATTATGGAAGTAGAGAATTACCTTATTAAATCTGGTGATTTGATAAAGAAGCAAACATCAAGACTTTTTTATACTACTGCTGTTTATGGATACTACTTGGAAGTGTATTTTCAACATATGAAGATCACAGGAGAGGATTGGAATCTCTGTTTAAAAGAAAAGCTACATGTGTCCTTGAGTTATAGTAAGAAGTTGAGAAGAGTTGGAGTGATTGTGAAAGACCATCAAAAACTTAAAATGTTGAGTATTTCATTTTTGGGCTCAACTACAGTGATAGTGAATGTTAACCTTGAGGGGGCTCACGCGTGAGCTCCTAGAAGGTCATTCCAGAGAACATTCTGAGCTGAAATATTCTGGACTCAACTACAGTAATATTAAGATCAGCCTGTAACCTTGAGAGGGCTCACGCGTGAGCCTCTTGAAGGATATCTGAGGAAATATTACCAGTTGGAGTTGAAGCAAAATAATGTGTCTGATATATTTTTTATTGAGAATGTTCCCAATAAAAAATTGTTATTTATATTGTTTATCCTTTTTTTCCCCCCTTTTCTTATCAAGGTAAGTTTTAGATTTCCTCTTTTATAATATTTTTAAGTGGCATATAGTTGAGAGTGACTTCTGAAACCAAAATTACGTAAGCAAAAGTGTTTTCTGGCACATTCTTTTCAAAATCTGCTCGTAAAATTATATTACTTTTTTGTCCAGATATGGACTGTGGTTGTCTAGTCATATTCACACTGAATATTGGATAGTTCTCTTTGAAGGACTGAGGCTCATGATATGGAAGGGATGAGTCTTGGCATACTATTCTTTTGAAATCTGTGTACATGGTGTAAGCTAAACTAAAATCCCCTGAACTCCAATCTAAATTCAAATGTTCTTCAGGATAACTTTTTCCTGCTACTTCAAAACTAATATTTTTAACATTCAAATGATCAAATTTGGAATTATTTTTCTTTTGATCATTTTTTCTGGCAGTTTGGAAGGCAACAAATCCCCAGATCGGATTCTGTACATTTCTATAAATATTGGTAATATTGAAATTCAAGGTTTTCCCAGTGACATTCTGTTCAATACATTGCAATTTTTTAAAGTGAAACAAATAAGGAGCGGTACTAAGTTCAGCAATTAATTTAGCTTTGGATTCACTTTCATATTCAATTATTGGGACTCGCAGGTAGAAAGTTTTAATTTCCACTTTTCCCGCCACACCTTCAGGAGAGGTACTGTAACGGAAGAGTACATTATCATCAGAATTTCTAATGAATGTAATTTCAAATCCTCCCTTATAAATTGGTGCAATATCGCTGAAGAATCCAAGACCTAAATCAGTCAAGTTACCATTCGCGTTGAAATTTCCACCACCATTCACTTTAGAATTGAAACCAGAATTCATTAATTTACCATTATAGTTTGATGGTCCTGAGAAAGAAGCTATGCCCATCACCGTACTAGCAATACCTGGTTCTTCAATTTCATCAATAACCGTATTGTGCTTTTTTACTTCAATTTTGGAAAAAAGGTGTGCAACAAAATTGTCAACCATCATTATTGTATCACTGATTCCATATGTTTTTGTTGCATCTTTAGGAATGTATTTTCCAGCAATGTAATATTGAATATTGCTGCTAAGAAACTCATCATCTAGTAGCAATTTGAAAACCGTTCGTTTATTCTCAGAGTTTAATTCTAAATTAGATTCAGGATTAAAGTTTCGATATTGAAGCCTTGTGATTTCAGAATCGTATTTTGAGTAGATTGATTTAATTTGATTCATTTTTATTATAGAATACATTCTTTTAACTAACCTCCCAAAAGAAAAAGTCACTGGTTCTGATATATTTTAGGTAGTTTCAGTTTATTGTCTCCTTTGATCTCGTATTAAATTTTTAAAGCCGCGGCTCACATGTGAGCTGCGGCTTTTGATATCAGTTAAAACTTTTTATCAGAGATCTAAGTCAGTAGCACATGATTAGTATTCCGATAATACTAACACCTTTTAAATCGTCGTTCTCGGATGATTAACGTTAAAGTCGAATACAAGTCGAGAACATTTAAAAATTTCTTTTAAAACTCTTAAAAAAGTTTTTTTATAGAATCGAAATTCTATAAAAAATATCAAGATAGCGGAATAGAAAATATTAAAATCCAGTTCTGAAAACTTCCCCATGTTTCAAAAGTGATAGTTTGATAGGATCCACACTTTTAACTTCTTTCTTATTTTTATTATATTCATTTAGAATAGTACTTTTCATATTTATATAATTTTTTATTTCTTGTTCAATATCATTGAACTCTTCATCAGATATTTTACCGTCTTTAATTGCTTTTCTGAACTTTTCTTCAATCGAATCTAATTTAGCTTTTGCCAAAAGCTCAATTTCTTTGTGTTTATTAATTTTTTTATTGAAAAATCCGCTTGAAGTCCTTAATATTATCGATAAGGTTGTCAATCCTACAGAAATTGGAGCACTGAATGGAATTATTATTGGTAATGCTATAGAAGTATTAACCAGGCCGAGTTCTGAGAGGGCGAATAAAAATTCAGTACCGTAAAGAGTGCTGGATATTTTTCCATATTTTTTTTTCAAACCATTTCTCATTTTCACTTCATCTTCTAAAAATTTGTATTGATTGATAATTCGATTGATTCTATAATTGTTCTCATTAAACTCGGGAAAAATTATTTTTGGATATAATCTAGGATGAGTTATTGGAGTAAATTCTTCAGGGGCTGAAGGTGTTTCATTATTATTTGTGTACATCATTTTATTATAGAAAAAATTTTTTTTTATAGAATCGAAATTCTATAAAAATATCAAGACTATAAAATTTAATAAAAGAAATTAAGATTTTCCTTCAATGTTCTCATGCTATTTACAAAATCGTGTCCTTCTGATAGCTTTTTCAAAATTAATAAACATAAATGTCCACAGATAGGCGGATCATATTGGTTTTGGATTTGCTCCTCATTATAAAATAAATTTTCTGAACCTAAATATTGAACAAGTTCTCTTGGTGGTGGTGCATTTCCATACGAGTCAAAATAATATTTTAAATTGTTATTTTTATGAAATGCAGTCCAGTGGCTTCCAGCCTCATCAGAATTTTCTAGATTTATAATTCCACATTCCGTGTGGTTCACTTTCTCTGGTAAATCATCCTTCATGAAAACTCCTCTGAAGTTTTTAATTTTCATTTTTTTCGATAATCTTTCAATATCAAAATTGGTAAGAGGCTGGAAGCTATTTAGTTTTTTGATTTGGTAGGTTTCTTTTTAGGTTTCTTTTTAGGTTTTGAAATAGTTTTTTTCTTATTCATTCCAGAACCAATACTTAAACTTTTTACATTTTTTGCTAGTCTCTCCATTTCCAAATTGTGTCGTTTGATTTCTGCTTCTTCAGCAGATTTATGCTTAGAATCAATAACGCTGGAAGCTACTGCAGCTCCACCACCTAATAATGCCCCAAGAGCACCAATTCCTGCAAAAAGTAAGGGTAAAAACCCACCTGAATGATTTATTTGCAACTGATCATAATTCATTTCCAATTCCAACCCTTTTTTGTTTTTGATACATTTATCTAGCTTTTTTTTCTGAGTTTCATTTAACAGGATTTTATGATTTCCATTTCCACTAATATCTGCAAAAGCCAGTCGTACTTTTACTGGAACACGTTTTTTATAAGCAGATCTTATTTTTTTCATTTGTATTTCTGACAAATTTATTTGATGTGTAATCATTTTATTATAGAATACATTCTTTTAACTAACCCCTCCAAAAGAAAAAGTCACTGGTTCTGATGTTTTTTGGTAAAGTCGAATACAAGTCGAGAACATTTAAAGAATATTTTCAAAACTCTTAAAGAGGGGGGGCGAATCGCCTCCCCTCTTTAACCTTTAAAGTTTTTTTTCGTATAATAAAGATGAGTAAATACGAGATTGAACCAATTCCGTTTGATAAAAAAGAGGCTAGAAAAGAACTGTTACCATTACCTTTAAGAGCATTAATAGTAGGAACTTCCGGTTGCGGGAAAACAACACTTCTCTATAATCTCATCACAAAATCATGGGGAATCCCCTTTCATTATCTATATATTTTTTCAAAATCTCTGGATCAGAATGCATATGAGATTTTGAGAAGAGTTTATGAAATAATTTCTGCAAAAGATGGTGTGGAAATAGCGCAGTTTTTCAGTAATTGTGACGAGATTATACCCCTAGATGATTGCCAGTCGAACAGTTTGGTAGTTTTTGATGATTGTGTTAATGTTCAACAGCAACAAGTTATTAAAGATTATTACGTGAGAGGGCGTCATAAGAAAATCTCGTGTGTTTACTTGACACAATCATGGTCAAAAGTTGATAAACAACTCATTAGAAACAATATTAATTTTTTATGTGTATTTAGACAAGGACCAAGATACATGCGAGATATTTATGATGAATATGTGGGAAGTGATTTCACTTATGATCAATTCAAAGAATTATGCTATTCTAGTTGGGATGAGGACTTTGGTTTTCTAACGATTGACCTAACAAAGAAACGCAGTAACGGACGTTACCGAAAGAAATTTGGTGAAATATTTTAGATAAAAAATATAGATTTTAAGTTTGTTTTTTATAGGGATTCCCTATAAAAACGCTACATGGATAACTTCAAAAATCGCCTTGGGAAACGCTTAAAACATCGCCTTGGGAAACGCTTAAAACATCGCCTTGGGAAACGCTTAAAAACACAAAAATAGCGTTCCTAAGCGTTTGAGCGTTTGAACGTTTTAACGTTTTAACGTTTGACCGATTTTAAAAAAAAATTTTTCCTATAATAAAAACATGACAACAAAAATTACTGTACAACAAGCGCTTAGACAGAAATTCAAAGAAGCGCAAAATGAAGTGATGAAAGAAAAAGAAGCGAAACTTAGAGAAATCAAAAAGATTGATCAACCCTCTGAAGATGAACAAATAATTTTCACAAAACCAAACCGTAAGCCCATGACTGTGGCTGAAGCTAATAAATCGATTAAACTCAAGAAAAATTTACAGAAATTAGCAAAACAAGAAAGGGTTAACCAAGCATCTGATAAGGAAACAAGAGAAAAGGCTTATGAACCTATAACTTCACGATTAGATAAGGTAGAAAAAGCAGTGAAACAGACTGATGAAGATCTTGGTAAAAAATTAGAACTCATTCCTGTAATAAAAACAATTAACCCCTTGGCTATCAGTTCGCCTAAAAAAGTTACTTTTAAAGATGTTGATGACGAGGTTAAAAGTATTGATAATGATACTGAAGATACTTTAAATCAAAGCTTTTCAAGTGACAATGCAGATAGGGATTATGAAATGGAAACAATTTTACAAAAAAGTGTTAAATTACCAAACTCTTCTGTAGGTCCTTTAGGTATTGGACCAATTGCAGAATTATATATTCTTCATCCTGATAGACAATTTGGAATATACCCTTTAAAAAATCATATCTTTATTGGAAATAAACAGATACGGGTAAATGGAAATGATATTGAAATAGAAAAAATGAAATATTCCGGTACTGAAGGCTTATGGAAGCTCTTAACAAAACCCATAGCTTCTGATATTCCATCCAAAGATGAATACACTAATGAAGACTTTAAAGCTTATACAAAAATCCTCATTCAAACAGATAGCATGTTTCAAAATAATAATCCCGAATCTAAACAACCAAAATCAAGTGTTAGTAAAAAATGGAAAGAAATCATAAAACCTATCTGGGAGTATAGTAAAAAGAAAAAGATTGGCACTGGGTTGATTAAATATACTGAAAATCCTGTAGAATTTAAATATATAGATAATTTGAATCAACTTACACAAAGACTATACTATTTGTATGCGCAAGAGCAGGCAGGAAATAATAATTTTCACAATGAAAAATTGGGAATTATAAATTTCATTAAAGATCAACTGGAGAAAGATATTGATAAACCCAAAGGAACTGAATACTTGATTAAAATTATTAATAATTTACCCAAAAATATGATAAAAAATGGTTCTGGTATTTTCAATACTATTCTTAATAAACTTGGGCCTGTTATTCCAGAAATGCATCTCCCAGGTGGTTATCAATATTGTGGACCATTTACTAAATTGGATAAGAGATTAAATAGAGGTGATGAAGGTATAAATAGTCTTGATAAAGCCTGTAAACAACATGACATTTTTTACAGAGATCATGAGAAAACTAGTGATAGGCATCTTGCTGATAAAAAATTGGAAGTAGAAGCTGATAAAATTATGAAAAGTTCAACAAATATCGGTGAAAAATTGGGGGCTGCTACAGTAAAAACTGCTATGAAAACCAAAAGATTCTTTGGGATGGGTGTATATTAATTTTTTATAAGATTCACATCTTATAAAAAAACTTTTTTTCCTATAATAAAAGCATGACTCTAATAAAGATTTCTGATAAACACCAAGATCTAAAAATAACTTTTGCTCAAAAAATTGTTCTAAATCCCAATAAAAATTATAAACTTGGAATAGTAAAGTTATTATTTACTTCACCTTCTCTTTCATTTCAAGTAAAAGATGTATTGATATCATTAAAATTGCTTATTACAGATGTATGGTATCATCACGAGTATGTGTTAGATGGCACATTTACTGTTGAGACGTTTAGAAGAGAATTATATTTAAAAATAAAAAGTTATATAACTGAACTCATGGAGGGTTTTGAAAAGAATAAAACATTATATAAATCACAAATTGACACATTAAAAAAAACAAAACCTGAAAGTTTGGTTTTTAAAGTAGACTACACTACAAATCGTAATAGATTTTTTCTTAAATCTCCTGTTTTAATTGAAATTTTACGTTTTGGAAATTTCTGTGAACTATTTGATTTTAAACAATGTAAAACACCTGGGGATTATTTTGAAGTTAATAAGGACTACTATTCTGAAGACAACCCAAAGTTAATCAAACCTATTTCGTTAATTGAATGGCATTGTAATATTATTGATTATAGTTTTGCTAATCATGATGAGCATTCTCATCTTCATAGCGAACATGAATTACTACATGTATCTTTGATAGAGAAACAGATTCTCCCCAATACTATTTATATGGAAACAAATAAAAAGATTCTTTACAGACCTATACGAGAAGGAATGAGAGATATTAAAGAGATTAAACTATCATGTAGAAATGAAAATGGAGATGAGCTGCAATTTGAAAATGTTACAGTTTATTTGCATTTGATTGAAGAGTGAGTGAGGAGCTTCTTTTTTATGAGATATTTCTCATAAAAAACCTTTTTTCCTATAATAAAATGGATAATGATTTAACTGATCCTATTTATTGCCATAAATGTAAGAAGAAAACTAATAATGTTGATGCTGAAAGAGTGCAAACTATCAACGGGAGATGGAGAGTGGCTGCTAAATGCTCAAAATGTAAAACCAAAAAGAGTAAATTTATCACTTCACCTGAGAAAGAAAATTCTGAAGAACCTGTAGTAGAAGATCTGAATGATGATGAAAAATTATCTCTTGCTAAAGAATTACACAAGCCAATAAGAAATAAATTTCAAAAAAGGACAATATTTACTAAAGGTATTGATGATTTGTGGGCTGCTGATTTGATAATCATGAAAAATTATGAAAAAGAGAATGATGGATACGGCTATATGCTTAATGTTATCGATACATTTTCAAAATTTGCATGGGCCTTACCCTTGAAGAAAAAGGATGGAAAAAATGTTGTTAAAGCTTTTGAGAAAATAATAGAAAAAGCAAAATCTCAAAATCATAATGCCCCCAATTTGCTTCATACGGATAAAGGATTGGAGTTTGAAAATAAACTTTTCAAAGATTTTCTGAAAAATCACCAAATAAAAATGTATCATACACAGAATGAAGAAAAATCTGCCATTATTGAAAGATTTAATCGTACATTGAATGGTAAAATGAAAATTCTTTTTGAAGTTGAGAATGATAAAAAATGGGTTGATTTTCTACAGGATTTAATTAATGAATACAATTATAAAGATTTTCATAGATCTATTGGTATGAAACCATCAGAAGTCACAAAATTAAATCAAAATGACGTTACAGTACGATTATTTGGAAACAAAAAAAATTTACAGAAAGTTAAATTCAGTGTTGGTGATAGGGTTCGCATCAAAAGATTTAAAAAAACTTTTGTAAATAAATATGAAGCAAATTGGACCAGAGAAATTTTTGTGGTTTCTGATATTCTCTCTACTAATCCAATAACATACAAAATCAAAGATTTAAACGACGAAGAGATTGAAGGATCTTTCTATGCTCAAGAACTACAAAAAACAGAATTCTAGAATTATGAATAAAATGATTTATATAAAAGATTTCTTTTATATAAATAAAATGAACACAACGAGCTCATGTTGCTAACTGGTTCATTATCCATCCTATGATAAGTAGTATCCATACAAGAATAGACAAAAAGAAAAAGTGGGTGGATAAAAAAAATGAGGGGTTAGTTAAAGGAATCTCTTTTCTAATAAAAATGAACGATACGAAAAAAAATTATATATCCTATAATAAAATGGATAATATTAAAAAACATTGTGAAAAGTGCGATGTTAACATCACCTATAAAAATTGGGCTAGACACCTAAAGTCTAAGAGCCATGAGAAAAACGACCCTGACCGAACTCTTAAACCTCGACAAAGAACCATTGAGAAAGGATTCAGAGTTAAAGATTTGAGAAATGAAGCGAAAGATTACAATTTAAAAGGTATTTATACAATGAAGAAAAATAATCTTATTACAGCTTTAAATGATATTAAAAATGTATACTTTAAGAAAAGTGATCTAGAAAAACTAACTGTTAAAGAACTACGCGAAATAGCTAAAGAAAAACATATTAAAATTAAAAAACCGAATAAAAAAATCAATATCATCGAACATCTAATGCACCCACAAGGGCATGCATTTAAAGTAAAAACAGTAAAAATGTTCAATTTCGACGATGACTTGATTAATGAAAACAAAGAAAAACGAAAATCTCCTTTTACTATTATAGAAACTAAATCTCGATTCATTAAAAAATTTAAAACTACAGAAATCGATTATACTATAAAATTATCTAATATCATACAAGTCGAAAAAGCTGTATTTGCTATGTTAAATTTGGCTAAAGAAAAATCTAATTTCCAAACCGGGGATAAAATTATGATCGTTGCCCAAAACCCTCATTTTCACCATGATATATCGAAAGATTTAAGTAGTAAATCAAATGTTTTATCTCGTATACAAGCTAAAGAATTTATCCAACACGTAAGCAACATTATTAGTTCCAACGAATACGTTGACATAACAAATACTACGTTTCACATTAAAATCATTAATTTACCGAGAGGAGCAAAAGGCGCCAAAATATTGAACTTAGCCAAAAGTAAACATACGAAACAATGTATTACTCAAATAAAAAATTCCGATAATCTGTGTTGTCCAAGAGCCATAATTACCGCGTTAACTTATCATACTAATAAAATTTTCGGTAGAAAACTTACAAAAAACGATATAAAAGTTTTAAGAAAGGGCCGAAAAATTCAAACAAAATTAGCCACAGAAGTTTGCGAAAAAATGGGTTCATACACCGAGGAAGGTTTCACATTGCAAGATATCAAAGTTGTTGAAGAATTATTAGACATTCAAGTTAAAGTTATCTGCGCCGAAAATTTCAATACCGTTATTTACGAAGGAGAAAAGAAAGATACTATAATTTATCTTTATAAAGACGGAAATCATTTTGACGTGATTAATAGTGTAGCAGCCTTTTACGCTTCATCTTATTACTGTAAAAAATGTGATACTCCTTATAATAACAATAACAAACACGAATGCAAAATGACTAGAAATAAAAATGTCTGTACACTCTGTAAACAAATACAACACGATGAAAAAGATAAAAATAAAATATTCTGTAACGATTGTAACCGTTATTGTTATAATGATAATTGCTTTAAAAATCATAAAGAAGTTTGTAAAATAACCTATAAATGTTTAAACTGCGGGAAAATTTGCAAAAGAACCGACGAACATAGATGTGGTTCTGGAAAATGTCGAAACTGTCAAGAAATATTCGACGATATAGGTAATCATGAATGTTTTATGTTAGCAAGACGGTCAAACGGCGGGTATTGTACTGGGCCTTGCGTTTGTAATAAGCAATCCAGTAAGAAACTCGAAAGTTGTACTTACACCGAAAAATACATAACATTTGATTACGAAGCAATGCAGGAAACCGGTGTTCACGTGCCGAATGTAATTGTTCAAAATTATTTCGATGGAACCAAAATGAATTTCAAAACTAACGAAGAATTTTGCAAGTGGCTAATTTCTAAAGAACACAAAGGATACACTGCCATAGCACATTATGCAAAAGGATATGATTCTCAGTTCATTTTGAAATACTGCGTCGAAAATACTCTGAAACCTTACACTATTTATAATGGAACTAAACTAATGTTATTAGAAATTAAAGGAATAATAAGAATAATCGATAGCTCTAACTTCGTTGCATCTCCGTTATCTGCTTTTCCAAAAACGTTCGGATTAACAGAACTCAAAAAAGGATATTTTCCCCATTATTTCAATACTCGAGATAATCAAAATTACGTTGGGCCAATTCCTGATACTAAATTTTATGGGCCTGATTCAATGAAACCCGAAGTAAGAAAAGCATTTTTGAAATGGCACGCTGAAAAAGTAAAGGAAAATTATATATTCGACTTTCAGAAAGAAATATTAGAATATTGTGAATCAGATGTCGATATTTTGCGAAGGGGTTGTATTGAATTTAGGAAGCAATTTTTAGACATAGCTAATATCGATCCTTTCCAATATTTAACTATAGCGAGTGTTTGCATGGCCATTTTTCGGTCAATGCATCTCAAAGAAAATACTATCGCTGTGAATAAAGAAATTAGAAAAGAAACATTTAGTAAAGGTTCAATAGCTTGGCTTAGTAATTTTAAAAATGTACAACATGCTTTAAACGGTGGAGAAGTTACAATTTGTGGAGCAAAGGTTGATGGCTACGATAAAAAAACAAATACCGTGTACCAGTATCATGGTTGTTTTTGGCATGGATGTCAAAAATGTTTCCACGAAGATACTATTAATAATGTAAACAATGAAACTATGGGCGATTTGTTAGAAAAAACTAATCAAAGGAGTAATCAAATAAAAAATGCCGGTTTTAAATTGATAGAAAAGTGGGAATGTATTTGGTTAAAATCGGAAGCTTATAAATCATCATTAAATAAAAATATAAGGGTTATTGAACCATTAAATCCTAGAGATGCGTTCTATGGCGGTAGAACCAATGCTAGTAAATTGAAAGTCGTAAATAAAAAATTAAGATATATCGATGTTTGTAGTTTGTATCCAACAGTTCAATATTTCGATTATTATCCCTTAGGTCATCCAACAAAAATTCATAAACCTGAGAAATATGATGAAAATTGGTACGGTTTAATCAAATGTAAAATATTACCTCCTAAAAAATTATATCACCCAGTTCTCCCGATCAAAAGAGATAAACTTCTATTTATTTTATGCGAAAAATGTTTTGAAGATAAATGTAATACTTGTTCACACGATGAAAATGAAAGAGCTCTGGTTGATACTTGGACTACAGATGAAGTAAATAAAGCTATTGAAAAAGGTTATAAGATTCAAGAAATTTACGAAGTATGGCATTTCAAAGAAAAAAGTAATGAATTGTTCAAAGAATATGTAAAAAAATTTATGAAAATAAAACTAGAGACTAGCCCGTGGGAAAGCGACTTTGAAACTATTGAAGAATATATAAAAAGCATTAAAGAAAGTCTCGATATAGATTTAGAAAAAGAAAGAATTCAACCAAATCCTGGACGAAGAGCAGTAGCAAAGATTTGTTTGAATTCTTTGTGGGGGAAGTTTGGACAAAGATTGAACATGTCACAATCTGAATACATTATAGATGTAAAAAGATGGTACGATATACTTTTAGATGACAGACTAGAAATTGGCTCATGCCATTTTCTGAATGACAACATCGTACAAATATCTTATAAATTTTTGAATCAATACATCGAAGATAGTTTTTCAACAAATGTTTTCGTTGCGGCTTTTACTACATCAAATGCAAGATTGAGACTATATGATATGCTTGATAAATTGGGAGATAATGTCGCGTATTATGATACTGATAGTATTGTTTACATTGATGATGGAAAAACTCTTGTAAAAACAGGTTGTATGTTAGGTGAGTGGACTGATGAATTGGGAAAAAATAATCACATCGTAGAATGGCTTAGTACTGGTCCAAAGAGTTACTCTTATATAACCAATCAAGGGAAAGAAACTATTAAAATTAAAGGATTTACTTTAAATTACCAAAACGGCAAATCATTAAATAGAGAAACTATGAACAAAGTTTTAACGAAAGAAATAAACAACGTTAAGCTTAAATTTAACATGATTACGCGAAATGTAAAAGATAAAACATTAGTAAACAAAGAAGTGGAAAAAGAGTTTAGATTTCTGTATGATAAACGAAATATAATTGAAAACAAAGAAACCGATATTATTGATACTTTACCTTGGGGATATTAAACGTAAACATTTAAGAAGCTCTTTATATAAAAATCAGTAGTAAGTGGGTACGTTGGGGACACATTCTTGTTTTTTCACTTGAAAAAAAAAATGAACGCCTTAAATTAAAATATTTTAACAACTTAGTATAATATTATTGTTTTAGTGGAAAAATTCCAATAAAACATTTTTTATTAAAATTAATAATTAAACAAACTTGATGTTATGCATGTCATTCTACGAATTTTAAAGCATGCATATCTTTTCCGTTATATTTTTTCATACCATTATAAACGATTTTAACTTGGTCCTTAACCATTTTAGTTAAATCGTTTTTAGTTAACATATCGTTGTATCGAGATGGTAAATAAACATTAAAATCGTTCTCCAAGTTGAGGAGAATAGCTCCACCGTTTTTTGTTTTCTTAAATTCTCCACCGAGAATCTGGTAAGACTTTCCCTCAACCAAATCCGAGAGTTTGTTGTATGTTTGTTCAAAATTAAGTTTTTGTAATAATGCGCTTTTACTCATTTTTATTATAAAAGTTATTCTTTTAACTAACCCCCCCAAAAGAAAAAGTCACTGGTTCTGATGTTTTGTGTTAAAAAAGTTTTATCAGAGAGTCAAGTGAAAATAAAAAACATCAGAGAGTCAAGTGAAAATAAAAAACATCAGAGAGTCAAGTGAAAATAAAAAACATCAGAGAGTCAAGTGAAAATAAAAAACATCAGAGAGTCAAGTGAAAATAAAAAACATCAGAGAGTCAAGTGAAAGTGTCCCCAACGTACCCACTTACTACTTACCTGCATAATATATACACTCGCAAATGCCGCTCTACTCTAAGTAAGAACCTCACTGACGTTCGCCAATTAATCCCAAGGGTGCTGTTTAGGATGGATACATTTCCAAAAACGCTGCTAAGTCCTTGTCACATGGGTTTATTTTTTCTACTGGACATACCTAGAAAAATTCTGGCTGTAAATTTACTGTTTCTTTCATGTGCATTTGTCGTGAGTCCCTCCCGGGAACACTCCTATCATATTAAGTTCTCACCAATATCCAAACGCCAAACTAAAGCTCCGTAAATAAAGATATGAGTGGGGACAGGCGACAGAACCCAGGGTTACTCAACCTGGGGCCCCACTACCAGCTCCCAGCAAGGAGCTGGAGGGAGAGGCCCCCAAGTACTATAAAACCCCGGATCCTGGCGCTCAAGCTTCATTCGACACTTCCTCTAACCAGCTCTCTCTTCTCTCTCTTACCTTACCTCCCAGATGATCGGTTGAATACAGCCGCCTGGGAATTTCACCTCCTCTCTCCTCTCTCCTCCTCCTTGTCTAGATGATCGGTTGAATACAGCCGCCTAGACAAGGGACCTCTCCTTTCCTCTCCTTCACCTAGATGAACGGTTGACTACAGCCGCCTAGGTGAAATTCCCTCATCCACCTCTCTCTCCTCCAAAGTCGTAGATGTTCGGTTGACTACAGCCGCCTGCGACTTTTCCTCACCTTCCTTCCACACCACCTCTCTCTCCTCCAAAAGTCGTAGATGTTCGGTTGACTACAGCCGCCTGCGATTTTTCCTCCTTCTCTCTCCTTACCTAAATTCACTCACTCACCTTCCACGCCACCGTGATGAGAATTTTAAATTCATCACAGTGGTGACCCCGACGTTCACTCAACCTTCTTCCTTCCCACCTTCCCACCTCATGTGTCGCCCCAGTCAAACAGTTCGGTGTCCCCAATTTTAAATTCAAAACTTCAACCAGTCAGTGCAAATTCGCAATTTTTGGCCCAAACCTCACCGCTCAACTCTCAACTCAACGCTCCTGCCGATTGCGAATTTCAAAATTCAAAACCACGTCAAATTTTTGAATTTTAGTTACAGAAATGGACCCGAACTCACCGACGCCGCCGCTCCTGCGACCAGCCACACTGCAGCCGCCCGCCGCTGCGACATCCGACGCATTGGCCGACAACCCTTTCTCCACACTCTCCCCGCCGACCTCTGCAACATCTGACACCGCCAACGCCGCCGCCGCCGCCGCTACGGCCGCAGCCGCCGCCAACGTCATGACGGCGTCCGCTGCGTTCCCTCTATCGCTGCCCCCCTTCTACACGCACGACCCGGCACTTTGGTTTTTCCAAGTGGACGCAGCGTTTTCGGCCGCCAACATCCGCAGCCAGAAAACCCGATATTCCCGGATCATTTCGCTACTGCCCTACGAGATCCTGCTGCAGACCTCTGATATCTCCCCCGACGCCGCCGCTGCGTACGACGACCTCCGCAGCCGCCTCATCAACACCTACCAGCCGTCAAAAATCGCCAGAGTCGCCGCCCTCTCCCAACCTCAACACCTCGGCGACCAGAAGCCCTCCCACCTCTACCGACGGCTGCGACACCAGCTGCAGGGGATTATGACCGCCGACATCGCACGCACGTTCTGGTTACGTGCCCTTCCCCACCCCATCCAGATAGCCCTGGCCAGCCATCTCGACGGTCCCGACGAGCCCCTCCTGCGGCTCGCGGACACCGTGCACGACTTGGCCGCTGCGGCCGCCGTCGGTGAGGTGCGTACGCCGCGCCACCCCCCGCCGTTCCGGGACCGCACAAAATCCCGGGACCGCGGCCGGGCGCCCTCCCTCGACGGACGTCGACCCCTTTCGGCGGATCGCCGACGCGACTCGTCCGCCGACCGCCGCCGCCAGCGCTCACCCGAGCGCCGCAACGCATCCCCTCCCCGCCAGCGCAGAGGACGATCCCCAGCAGCTGCGCGCGCATCCAACTCGGCCCGCCCCACCGCAACCGACTACCTCCCTGCGGACCCCCCCCACCGTTGTTTCTATCACGTAAACTTCGGTGGGGAGGCCCGCAAGTGCCAACCCCCCTGCTCCTTCGCCCCTAAGCAGGGAAACGCAGCCGCCCGCCGGTAAATCCGGCGGGCCCCCCTCCTCGCCAACACGGGGGGGACCATGGACATACCCCCCCCCGCCCGCATTCACACAGCCACCACCACCAAGCCCCGCTACCCCTCCTACGCCGCCGCCACGGCTGCCAACCTCCCGGCCGCGCCTACAGCGCCGCCGAAACCCTCGCCCCACCACCAACGCAACGGAACCTCCCCGCCCGCCACCAGGGCTACCAACCTTCCGGCCGCCACTCACGCCGCCGCTACCGTTCCCCCACCTCGGAACGGAACCTCCCCGCCCGCCACCAGGGCAGCAAACCCCCCGGCCGCCACTCACGCCGCCGCTACCGTTCCCCCACCTCGGAACGGACCCTCCAAGCCCGCCTCCAGGGCGCAACCCCCTCCGGCCACCACTCACCCGGCCGCTACCGTTCCCCCTCCCCGGAACGGAGCGAAGCCACCTCCTACCAATCCGGCCAAACCCCCTACAGACCCCACCGTTCCCCCCCTCCGGAACGGCAACAAACCGCCCCGCGTCTCCTTCGCGGCGGACCAGCCAGCACCAACACACGTCCCTACCTCCGCCATCAAACACAACGCCCTGCCGACCCACCAACGACTTTTCCTGCGCTGCAGGAAGACTAATGTTCCTTTCCTGGTGGACACGGGGGCGGCGCTGTCGATATTCCCCAACAACATCCTCCGTCGTCAGGCGCGCTGCTACCGGCAGCTTCTCTACGCCGCCAACGGTACCACCATCCCCTCGTATGGGACGTACCGCTCCTCAGTTCATATGAGCGGGCTCGCGTACGAGTGGGAGTTTACCGTGGCGGACGTGGAGAAGGCGATCCTGGGGGCCGATTTTCTTGCCTATTTCGGTCTCCAGGTCGACGTCCGGAACGCGCGCCTGATTGACCCCGCCACCAAAACACCCATACCCGGATTCATTCACGCCATCAACCACCCCCCAACACAGTTTGAACGCCTCCTCCTCAACTACCGTCCCCAGCGCCGCCCCTCTGCACACATCTCCACTGTCCAGCACCACATTGAGACCACAGGACCACCCATCACCGCAAAAGCCCGCCGCCTACATCCCCTTCAGTTGTCGAAGACCCGCCAACACTTCGACAAACTCATCGCCGACGGTATCATACGCCCCTCAAAATCCCCTTGGGCTTCTCCGCTCCACATCGTACAGAAGCCCAATGGGGATATCCGCCCCTGCGGGGACTACCGGCGGCTCAACTCAAAAACCACACCGGACCTCTATAATGTCCCCCACCTGCGTGACTTTTCGTCACATCTCCATGGCGCCACTATCTTTTCCACCCTTGATATTTCGCGAGCGTTCCATCACATCAACATCCACCCCCCCGACGTCCCGAAAACCGCTATAATTACCCCGTTCGGGTTATTTGAATATGTGAAGATGGGCTTCGGATTAAGGAACGCGGCGCAAACTTGGCAGCGGTATATGGACAGTATCTTGCGAGGCCTGCCTTTCGTATTTTGCTTCCTCGACGATATACTGATCGCCTCCAAGACCCAGGAAGAACACCTCGCCCACCTACAGCAAGTCCTCAACATCTTTTCCACCGAAGGCCTCCTAGTCAACACAGACAAATGTGTCCTCGGCCAACCCTCCGTCCGCTGCCTCGGCCACCAAGTATCCTCGGACGGCATCACACCCCTCCCGGACAAGGTCCACGCGATTATTGACTTCCCGCAACCCCGCACGGTCACCGAGCTCCGCCGCTTCCTGGGTATGCTCAATTTTTACCGTAGACACATAAAACACGCCGCTCAACATCAACAACCACTCATACACGCCATTCCCCAACCCTCCAAAAAAAATGATAACCGCCCCATCACCTGGACCCCCCAACTTTCCGCCTCCTTCAAAATTTGCAAACAGGACCTAGTAGACGCCGCTCTATTAGCCCACCCCGACCCTCACGCTCCCCTTTCCATCACTACCGATGCGTCCGATTGGGCCATCGGGGCAGTGCTCCAACAGCACACCGGCGCCACCCCCCAACCCATTGGCTTCTTTTCTAAAACCTTATCCCCCACCCAGAAAAACTACTCTACCTTCGACAGAGAACTCCTCGCCATCCACGAAGCCATAAAGCACTTTCGTGACTTCGTGGAGGGCAGGCAGTTCTCTGTCATTACAGACCACAAGCCCCTGACCCACGCCCTCCTTCAAAATCGCAAGTCCGCCTCCCCGCGTCGCCTCCGGCAGCTCGAGTTTATCGGACAGTTCACGTCCGATATACGATACCTGCCGGGGGCCGACAACTGCGTGGCGGACGCACTCTCCCGACCCACCCCTATCCCGGCGCCGGTGGCGGAGTTGCTGCCATTCCCTTCCCCTCAATCCATCAAATCACACCAAGATCCAACCTCTGACCCCGCCCTCTCCAACCTTATTTCCGCATCCAAGTTGGAACAGCTGCCTCCCCTCGACCTCTGGTGCGACGTAACGGCCGATTCACCGCGCCCTTACGTCCCACCGGGGTTGAGGAGGCAGTTGTTCCTCCACTACCATTCCCTTCACCACCCTGGCATTCGGGCGAGCCGGGACCTCATCAAAACGCGGTACTTCTGGCCCCATATGAATACAGATATTCGTAACTGGGTTCTAGGGTGCCAGAAGTGCCAGCGTTTCAAAGTCTCGGCCCACCCGCATGTCCCTCCTCAACCAATCCCCGACTCCCTCCCGTGGGAGCATATACATTTGGATCTAGTGGGCCCCCTTCCCCCGTCCGAGGGGAAGAAATACTGCCTCACGATGATCGATCGTGCCACCAACTGGGTGGAGTGCATTCCCCTCTCCACCATCACCGCGGACACCGTCGCAACGGCTTTCCTCTCTCAATGGGTTAGCCGTTACGGTTGTCCGCGGACAGTCACGGTCGATCAAGGGAGGCAGTTTGAATCGGCCCACTTCTCCGAATTGTTACGCTCCCTCGGGATCCAAAAAATCCACACTACCCCTTACCATCCCCAATCCAACGGGAAAATAGAGCGGTGGCACTCGGTCCTGAAGCAAGCCATTTCTACATCAGCAAATTCCCCCTCCTGGACAAAATCTCTCCCCTACATTTTACTCAGCCTTCGAACATCCGCCCGTCCTTCAGACCAAACTAGCCCCGCACAAAACGCCTTTAAAGACCCACTACGTTTACCGGCCGACATTTTCATCCCAAACCACACCCCGTCAATTAACAGGGAGCCTCTACACTCCACAACACCCACAAACGACACCACATATCCCAAACGCTTTTTCACCACCACACACATGTACCTGAAAGAGCCCGGCATCCATAAAACTTTCCGACCCCTGTATGCCGGGCCCTTTCAGGTCATCCGCACAACACACTCCACCGCTACCCTGTTAATTGACGGGAAGCCCCACACCGTGCCATTGGCACGGTGCAAACCAGCCCCAGTCCTCCCCGACCACTCTCACAGCACCACTCCCACACCCAGCCCTACACCACCAACGCCACACATCGCCTCCATTTCACCCGCCGGACCCCGGCGTCGCCGCCTCTCTCCGCGACGCCCCGGGTACCGGCTCCCACCGGCTCTTCCCCTTCACCGCCACCCTGGCAGTGAAGGGACCCCTCTATCAGACTTCACTAACGTGAAGACTGTTAGAGGGGGTCGCCTCCCTCACTCACACACTTCACACACACACAACCACTCGCCACACACTAACCACACCCAGGAAACGGCGGATTCTCGCAACCGCCTCCCACGAAGTGACCAAATGTTTGTACATACCTCTGTATCTTCTGTATATACTACTTCATCTTTTGTACATACCTCTGTACCTTCTGTGTATACTACTTCATCTTTTGTACATACTCATCCATCATCTGTAAATACTCATCCGCCAACTGTAAATACTCATTCATCCTCTGTACATACTCCATCCTCATCATTGTAAATATTGTTCATCCTCCTCATCTCGCCCTTGCCGATCACTTCCCTAAATGCCACATGTTTAGGGATCCTGACCACTGCTCCCATCATACTGTACATACTCTCGCCATCTCATCCTACTTATTCTACCTTATATTCTACCTTATATTGCCTACCTTATGTTCTACCTACTTATCATCTACCTTATATTCTACCTTATGTTACCTACCTTATGTTCTACCTACTTATCATCTACCTACTTATAATCTACCATGTTACTACTAGTTTTTAAGGACCGCCTTCAGCTCGACCTCTGTTTGCAACGGCCCTCAGCCCCTGTCACTTTGCGCCTTCAGCTCCTCCTCTTGTTTGCCGTAGCCCTCAGCTCCTGTCATTTTGCGCCTTCAGCGACCACCTCTTGTTTGCCGTAGCCCTCAGCTCCTGTCCTCTTGCGCCTTCAGCACCAATATTGGTTCAAACTGGGGGGACCTCTGTCGTGAGTCCCTCCCGGGAACACTCCTATCATATTAAGTTCTCACCAATATCCAAACGCCAAACTAAAGCTCCGTAAATAAAGATATGAGTGGGGACAGGCGACAGAACCCAGGGTTACTCAACCTGGGGCCCCACTACCAGCTCCCAGCAAGGAGCTGGAGGGAGAGGCCCCCAAGTACTATAAAACCCCGGATCCTGGCGCTCAAGCTTCATTCGACACTTCCTCTAACCAGCTCTCTCTTCTCTCTCTTACCTTACCTCCCAGATGATCGGTTGAATACAGCCGCCTGGGAATTTCACCTCCTCTCTCCTCTCTCCTCCTCCTTGTCTAGATGATCGGTTGAATACAGCCGCCTAGACAAGGGACCTCTCCTTTCCTCTCCTTCACCTAGATGAACGGTTGACTACAGCCGCCTAGGTGAAATTACCTCTCTCTCCTCCAAAGTCGTAGATGTTCGGTTGACTACAGCCGCCTGCGACTTTTCCTCACCTTCCTTCCACACCACCTCTCTCTCCTCCAAAAGTCGTAGATGTTCGGTTGACTACAGCCGCCTGCGATTTTTCCTCCTTCTCTCTCCTTACCTAAATTCACTCACTCACCTTCCACGCCACCGTGATGAGAATTTTAAATTCATCACAGCATTAATTGGCATAGCTATTTTTGATGGGTTCCACCAATTTTGGCCCCAAAAGACACAAATTAGGCTCCTATTTTTTTTACAAATTATCTTTGGTCATTGATAGTGCAATTTGACTTGATTCACCTGTTGTCACTATTTCTAGTGTTATTATACGAATTTATGGGGATTTCAGACCATTTCCCATGTTTTTGACTCATAACAAATGAATTTTGGGAGCTGAACCTTCGTGACAACGTAAATTCACCACTCTTTGGTCAAAATCGACTTCATATTCGGTAATTATCGCCCTAAAAAACACGAAAAACTATGCATCACAAGCTCTTGTTCACTAAAACATTTAAAAAAAGAAAAAACTCGAAAAACCCTATTTTTACACCAATTTTTCCCCCATAACGCCCCTGGGTATATTCCGATCGGGCTGCCGAGGTTCGAAGCAAAACTAGGACCCAGATGTGTTCCCAAATGGGGGCCCAAACAAAACGAAGGCAGAACAACGATGTTAGATCAAAATTTAATGTAAATTTAAGGGCTGAAACTTGGTTAGAAACTCAATTCTTCGCTCATCTGTTAAAATCGACTTCATCATTCGGAATCCTCGTCCTAAAAAAAACACGGAACACGACAGGTACCTCATAAGCTCATATTACTAAATCACCAAAAAACCCTATTTGTACACCCATTTTTTCAACCATAACACCCTTGGGTATATTCCGATCGGGCTGCAAAGTTTCGGGACACAACTAGGGCTCAAATGCAGCCTGTTAGCGAAAGAACGAATTTTTTAGACCGAAAATAAAGTAGATATGGATGATACGGCGTACGGCGGACGGACATTGCATTTTTGGAATTTGTGACAGATTGTGACAGTGGACACTCGAGAGTCCACTCCTAGACCAGTGAGATTACCACCAGTTAAGAAGGGATATCGATTAGGCTTCCGTCAAACGACCCCATCTTCACCGGACAACAAATGTCTCGAGAACTGCACTGTCGCACTCCTCCCCACATGACATACTTCTTGGTAGCAGAAACGAAAAGGTATGGGGGGGGGGGGGGGAGGTCAAAATAGTATGAAGTTCTGGTTGAGGAAAGGACATCTTCTGAACAGCTTCAAGGTGACTAACCTCCATCATAATGGTACTACCTCAATAATTTACTGGTGGAGAACAAAACTGCTACACACGAGCATTGGCAGAGAAAAAATGTTGTCAGGGGTTGTTGTCCAGTGAATTGTGATCATCTGGGCAACCTCTGGGTGGTCAACCTCCATCGTTAGGATGGAGCAACTATTGTTACTTGTGACTTGGGACATGGCATTAATCGCCTTCAAATTTAATCAATATATTTTAGGTATACTGAGCTCTAAAGGGGGAATGGTGGTGGGGAAGCCAATAGATTTATGTATTACAAGGGACAGGATGTTTGGAAAGGAATTCTTCTGGAAACCTTTGGGCTTATCCTTCTGGAAAGCCTACAAAAAGTGGATGGAGTATGGTGAATTGCTCAGCGCATTCTACCAAACCATGCTCTGCTACCATGTGACAGAGTGTGACAGTGGACCCTCGAGAGTCCCCTTCCTAGACCAGTGATATTATCACCAGCTAAAAACGGATTCCGATTAGGCTTCCGCCAAACAACCCCATCTACACCGGAACAACAAACGACTCGAGAACTGCCAATGTCACAAATCTAAGCACCTTGAATCGTAAAAAAAACCTTTGAGGGGGTGTTACAAAAATTTTTTGCTCAGCCAATACATATGTGTATTATTCCCAGAATAATAAACCAAAATGAGGGTGCAAATAAGTGTCAAAACTATATCTACCCTTAAAGCCTCAATTCGCTTCCGCCTTAAACAATACTTCTATTGCGTAGGGTGAGAGAAGGGAGAGATGGACAAACGAACACCCTTCGGCACAGCCAAGCATATTTTGATTGAAGGCCCGAACAAAAAAAGCCCCAAGAATTGCTCAAGCGCCCTCAAAACCGAATCTTTCAGGAACCAGCTGGTAAAATGATTGACCAAAGATTGGAAGAATCCGCAGCATTCTCAATAACTTCTCAACGTTTGGTGAATGACACTCTCGCCAGATCGTTTTCTTGTTCCTTTCTATGGTTAGGTGTAAGTTTGCCCACCCCTTCTCTCACCTTGCTTAATGGAAGGGTGAGAATAAGTAGTGTAAAAACCTATATGTTGTGAGTCCATCCCGGAACTACAACCGCTATTATTAAGTTCTCGCCAAATCCTAGAAGCTAAGTTTTGTTACCGTCAATAAACAGTACGAGTGGGGCAAGGGACGCAGGATCCGGTGCACAACCTGGAGCCCCACCACCCTGGTGGTGGCTTCTGAGTCTATATAACCCCGGATCCTGCGCCATTTTCGCCATTCTACGCTATCCTCTAGTCGATGATTATTCTCTCTCATTCCTCACCTCCTCTCTCTCCTATTCAACACTAAAAGATCGGTGGAGGTTCGCCCTTAACCGCACAACTCACATTTCCCATATTCATCTCAAATTCACACACACAAATTTCATCAGAACATGGTGGAGGTTTCGCCCTTAACCAGAACTGGTGAAATACACTAAAATATCGGTGGAGGTCCGCCCTTAACCGCACACACATATTCATCCTAAATTCACACACACAAATTTCATCAGAACATGGTGGAGGTTTCGCCCTTAACCAGAACTGGTGAAATACACTAAAAGATCGGTGGAGGTCCGCCCTTAACCGCACACACATATTCATCCTAAATTCACACACACAAATTTCATCAGAACATGGTGGAGGTTTCGCCCTTAACCAGAACTGGCGAAATTCACTAAAAGATCGGTGGAGGTCCGCCCTTAACCGCAACACACCAAAACACGCATGACAATCTAACTCCAATTTCACAACATTCAAATTCCAACATCAAATTCCAACATCCAAATTACCTCCACCTCTCATGGTGAATTTTAAACACACATAAATTCACCATACCCTCGCAGCCGCAAATGATCTCGGTTTCAACAATAATACATTAGAAAAATCCCATCGAGTCTAGCTTGCCAGCCCTTCATGCGTTCACGGGGTACGAGTTCACCGACAGTTTCGGAAGAAAGGCAACCGTTCAGCATCTTGTAGAATTCTAAAGAGGCATTTTCTGCTCTCGGGAACTCAGCTCAACAAGTAAACATTTCGAATAAATAGCTTCAATGCACGGTGAGAAACCCTTGGACTCCAACGAAACAAAGTTTTTCAGTGAGACTGTACTACGGATCCAGAAGTGCATGCAGATTTGCAATTTGCTTTCACGTGCACATATACCCTCATATTGAATACACTCATGAAAACGCTGCTAATTATTACACAACGGCTTTCATGTTTTCCTTTATAGATAAATCTTCTGCGTATATCTCTTTCTTCAGTGGTCAATAGCTGCCTTCGTACCTACGTCCCAAGGTAAGCCCTAAATCGCGTACCGAAGCCGGCCGGGCGATTACATACAGAAGGAGGTCCTTAGGCAGAGTTACAGCAGGTACCCGTGTAGTATGCGATCTCAGCCCGGCCAGCGCGACACTCTGGAGGATGCCATATGGTGCAATAACGGTGAGATCGCATACTGTTCTCTGGAAGTTGGCCGAGGTCGCATACACTACACCGGTGCCCAGTTACACAATGGGTGTAGTATACCAAGATCGCATATACTATACTGGTACCCATTTTTCCACCCCCCTCGTCACCTGCAACACGCTATTTCGGCCCCACGAACTGCCCTCCCGGTCATTTTTGAAAATGATGATGGTCACTGAGTCTAAGGACCCTCGTCATATATACCTACTAATCCTTAATTCTTAAATTCCGATGATCCGTTTGGCCGTGAACAACAAACACGTTGGTAGAAACCTATTGACAAAAAGCTAAAAGCGCTGTCAATTATATCCCGACCGTAGATCATTCATCAATTCTTCTGCGTAGATCACTGTTTTCTGTTGTCGATACTGACCCTTGAGCTCCCCCCTTATCCCATGAAAGCCCTAAATCTAGTACCGTAGCCAGCTGGGCAATGGGATTCCAAAGGTTCGTTATTAAAAATAACAAACCGAAAAGGAATAAATTATTGGTATTTCCACTAATAAGTACAAAAAAAATTCACTGTTATACCGGTTCGGTGATCAAACCAACGTCAGTAACAAACAATTTAGTGTATTAGTGGACCTTTCAATAACTCCGTTTTTATTCTTTGAAAGGTGTTCCACGATTTCATCGTGAGTGATTCAGTTAGGTAGTAATCGGAAAGGGGAAACTTAACTGAATTTTCAGTTTTTTGCTCCACCATTATTGACCTGGTAAGTAGGAATTTTCTAGGATTTACTACTAAAATGCATGATAAACTTGTAGGAATTAGGAACGCCGGCACCGGTATTATAGTTGGTATGATCTCCCTTTCAGAGACCTTGACCTTCCTCAACCTCCAACCCTAACGGAGCCTCACACACCACGAAGAAGCTTGTGCGAGTGTGCTCGTCCATTTAAGGGTAAATGTCCCGGGTTTAGTTCCAAGAACCGCCACCACGTTGTGCTTCAAAATGAGCCAATCCAATATTCGGTTTATCTCTTGAACGGGTCAACCGATTTTCAATCTGTAAAATGTTCTGTAATCGTTATAAACAACCACGAATGCGGACATTCAGTTTTGAATTTTAAAATTTTTTTTTCATAGAGTTCCCGAAATTATTTTACTTAATTTCAACCTTTTAAAAAAAAACAACTAGTACTTTTGTAGGAAAAAAATCGAAGAATTCAAATCCGCTTTCAGATTGAAGATCGGATCATTAGATCGAACGGCATCTGGGAAAATCACTATAACAATGGGGCCTATTGTTAGCCCTCTAATCCTCTACCTGGGCCCACCTTGCAACAATGCCTTCCCTTTCCTGTTGATTTGAGCAAGCAGGCAGACTGAGTTCACATCTAAGAGTGTATTTTTCCTTCTACATCTATTTCTTCAACTAGAAGATTTGCTTGGCAGAAATAGTTGGCTGCTGGATCAAGTCAGGATACAGCCAAATTTTGGCTGAATCCTGTCTGGGTATCAAGAAGGGCGTTTGGTTTTTAGCATCTGACTGGTATCTAGTTTTGTTACTATGATTTCATTTTCTAAATTATTACTTTCTAAGTACCTATGTGACTGGAATTTCCATAATAAGCCATTCAGTAACTAATGATTTGCAGGGTTCTCATAGTCCACAAAACCCTATGAAGCCATAATAAAAATCGCCGTAAAATGAAGGAAGTTCAAAAAAGGTTCAGGCAAAATTGCACTCGATAACTATATATTGCCACATTTATATATTATCAATTTCGAGGTTCACAAGTGACGCCTATGGAAATATCACTGACAACGACCGAAGATAAAGTTGAGAATCATCAATATAAGAGCAATAACAATAATTCAAATGCAATAAAAATATCAATAGAATAATAATTACAAGAATACAAGTACATAAAAAATAACTTGCTATTGGAATAACAACAACAAGAATGTAAAATAATGAGAGTGCCAAGGATTTTTCATTTGAGCTGACGAACGCCACGATTTCAATGAATTTTATCCAACCCATTTATATTATATTGGTACAACCCGTGCCTATCCGAAAAGTCTGCTACCATTTTTCGGGTACTTAAGGGCGTCATAAGGAATTGGCTACATAATTATATTTCCATGTGTTCAACAGAATACTACCGTTATAATTTTGTGAAACTCATATGGAACCTTCACTGTTTCACTCTAAATCCACCCTCCAAATTTGAATTCTTTGCTACGATTATAAGGTAGTTGTGGGCTGTACAAGGATTGCACGTTCGCGCATCCGCTAACAAAGCAGTATTTTTTAAAATGATTTTGAGTTGGGACTATCAGTGACCCGACCTGCACCTGCCCTCTAAATTTCAGCTGGTGACAGCCATTTGTTTTCTGGCATTCATGGCCTTCATCAGGGATTGTACACAGACAGACACGGAAAAATGTTCCTTGATATGTGAAAAGCACCATGGAGCAGAATATACATAGGTATATGATAGGGGATGGGGACTCCAGTGCATTTGTCAAAATTTCTCAAAATGTTTCGTATGGACGCAATATGACAAAAATTGAATGCGCCAATCACGTGATCAAAAATTATACAAAACGGCTTTGTGGTTTGCAAAAAGATTCCCGGACTTACTCTAAAAATCGTATAGAAGAGGCATTGACGGCATGAAGAGACATTGTAACATTAGGCAAGGCGACGAAAAATTACATATAAATCGACCACTAACTGATTATTACACAACGGTTTCTTACACGACGTTTCATTACCTTATTATTTACCTTATGCTTCATAAATAACTACAAAAAATTAATTACTGAATTATTAGATCCCGCGCATTTCTATGAAACATTTCCCGGGCCGGCTCCAGTACTCGATTTAGGGCTTTCCTGGGGGTGGTCTACGCAAAAACGGGCATCTATACAGGTGTAAACCTTTGTGTAATAATTTGCAACGTTTAATAATGCTGTCGGGAAAGTGGGGTTTCAGGGATCAAAATGGGTAAAAATCACCAAAATTGCAAAATCTGACCCAAAACCTGTAATTGTGTAGTGACTGGTGATATAAATGTAATATTTTTTTGAAGGTGAGCGATTTCCAAAACGGCAGGTGGTTTTAGATGGGGGGGAGAGGGGTTCAGAAATGAATGTAAATGACTAGAAGTTGAAAAGAACTGCAAAGCTTCGCTTATAATACCCACGTTGCTTGACGAATGTTTTTATAATACGGGTATTATTTCAGCTCTGTTCCCCACTGTCTCGCTTTTTCATCAGAGCGAGATTAATCTGAGTAAGGGTTGCTTGGTCAAATGCCTCACATATATTTATAATATTGATATCTCCCCTCCACACACCTTCATATTACCAGTACCTTTGTGGATGGGTACAGAGATGCTGCTCAGTGTTGGGGTTTCCCGAACGTCAAACACGCCACCGACCATGAATATCCAGTTGACGCAGTGATGATAGCGTAATGAGGCTTACTGTCCCTATGTGTGGGAAAACCAAGTAGCAGGTATAACGGTCACGAAGAGCCCTTTATTGTTTTTTATAACTTTTGGAGCACCCATCATATTCCCTTTCGGCATGTGGATGAGTGGTCATTGGATTAGGATGCCCCGCTAGCAAAATTTGTAGCGGTATTTCCCAAAGCGATGCGATTTGCCCTAAGTTCGAACTTGTCTAAGTTCGCCTTCCCTTTGAACAAGCTGATTGCCGGTCGGCCAGCGTATTACCAATACTGTTGAGCATAATTCGACGGCTCGAGATCAGAAAGGTTGGGTTACCTTGTTGAAAAAGTTTATTGGTGGGGCAAATAAGAATAAAAGCAATTTTCTAAAAAATTAAAGAGTGCTCCAGAAGATTACGGCCCAAATTCCATTCAGTCATACATTTTTGTACTTCGCAATGTTCTTAGTTACCATGATCCGAAATTAATGAAATTTGCTTTGTAGGTCCCGTTTGGGGTCTAGTTGGTCCGCGAAGCTCGGCGTTAGTGTCAGTCATCCATAAGGGATGAAGAATAGGGGTTGACATTTTCAGAACGCCGTAGCACGAAAACTTTCAGTAGAAGGGCATGGTTTTTTCGTTTTTAAATTGATCTTGAACTAAAGCGTTTTTTGAGACCACGCGCAGCTTTGTACTACCAGCAGTTCGTTTTCACCAAAGAGGTTCGTCATCATGATCGTGAATCAAACGGTATAAATCTGGCCCAGATATCATCACTAGGGATCACCTGATTATAATCACGGATAGGTAGCTGTATGAAGTCGAGTTGGTTGTTCTGTGATATTATTCCATTTGAAAAACGCTGCAGAGTCCTTGTCACATGGGTTTATTATTCTATTGGACATCTACAGAAATTTTGGCTGTTCATTTATTGTTTGTTTCATGTGACATAGTTGAAATAGCTACTTCTGATGGTTTCCACCAATTTTGGCCCCCAAAACATACTCATTACATTCTCTATGGTCGCCAAAAATGAGATCTGGCCCATTAGTTAAATCTATCTGTCGTGAGTCCCTCCCGGGAACACTCCTATCATATTAAGTTCTCACCAATATCCAAACGCCAAACTAAAGCTCCGTAAATAAAGATATGAGTGGGGACAGGCGACAGAACCCAGGGTTACTCAACCTGGGGCCCCACTACCAGCTCCCTGCAAGGAGCTGGAGGGAGAGGCCCCCAAGTACTATAAAACCCCGGATCCTGGCGCTCAAGCTTCATTCGACACTTCCTCTAACTAGCTCTCTCTTCTCTCTCTTACCTTACCTCCCAGATGATCGGTTGACTACAGCCGCCTGGGAATTTCACCTCCTCTCTCCTCCTCCTTGTCTAGATGATCGGTTGAATACAGCCGCCTAGACAAGGGACCTCTCCTCTCCTCTCCTTTACCTAGATGAACGGTTGACTACAGCCGCCTAGGTAAAATTCCCTCATCCACCTCTCTCTCCTCCAAAGTCGTAGATGTTCGGTTGACTACAGCCGCCTGCGACTTTTCCTCACCTTCCTTCCACACCACCTCTCTCTCCTCCAAAAGTCGTAGATGTTCGGTTGATTACAGCCGCCTGCGATTTTTCCTCCTTTTCTCTCCTTTACCTAAATTCACTCACTCACCTTCCACGCCACCGTGATGAGAATTTTAAATTCATCACACTATCCTTAAATCTTCTACTAGACCGGTGGATTTCGAGTTGTGCGCACCTCTCGCGCACGCTTTCAGCTTTATAACAGAGTTGGTTAACATTTCAGAGTAAGTCCGGGCCTCTTTTTGCTAACCAAAAAGCCGTTTTGTATCATTTTTGATCACGTGATTGGCGCATGCAATTTTTGTCATTTTCCTTCCATACCTATGTATATTCTGCTCCATGGTGCTTTTCACATATCAAGGAACATTTTTCCGTGTCTGTCTGTGTACAATCCCTGATGAAGGCCATGAATGCCAGAAAACAAATGGCTGTCACCAGCTGAAATTTAGAGGGCAGGTGCAGGTCGGGTCACTGATAGTCCCAACTCAAAATCATTTTAAAAAATACTGCTTTGTTAGCGGATGCGCGAACGTGCAATCCTTGTACAGCCCACAACTACCTTATAATCGTAGCAAAGAATTCAAATTTGGAGGGTGGATTTAGAGTGAAACAGTGAAGGTTCCATATGAGTTTCACAAAATTATAACGGTAGTATTCTGTTGAACACATGGAAATATAATTATGTAGCCAATTCCTTATGACGCCCTTAAGTACCCGAAAAATGGTAGCAGACTTTTCGGATAGGCACGGGTTGTACCAATATAATATAAATGGGTTGGATAAAATTCATTGAAATCGTGGCGTTCGTCAGCTCAAATGAAAAATCCTTGGCACTCTCATTATTTTACATTCTTGTTGTTGTTATTCCAATAGCAAGTTATTTTTTATGTACTTGTATTCTTGTAATTATTATTCTATTGATATTTTTATTGCATTTGAATTATTGTTATTGCTTATTGATTTCGGGGACGTTCCAGGAGTAAATTGGAAGTTCCTTCGGCTTCTGCCTCCCTTCTTGGCACGACCCGCATTCTCTGACGTAGCGCTCGAGCTCTGCATCGATATGAGGCCACCACCCGTGTATCCTGGCCATGTCCCTCATGGCTCGCACCCCCGGGTGACCAGAATGCAACATGTCAACGAAAGTCTTCTGCACCGCCTTTGGAGCTACTATCCTCCCATTCCACAGTAGTACGCCCTCTTCAAATGAGAGCTCCTCCCTCTTTTCAAAGTATGGCCACATACCGTCGATTAGATCTTTCTTGTCTGGCCAACCCCTATCAATGTACTGGATGACCTTCTGCAGCATGCTATCCTCCTTGATCGCATCCTTCAGCTGTCTTCTTGTAATGGGGCTACCTTGAAATCTGATGTGCAGCAGATGTGTTCCTCTAAGCTTACCCTGCTTCTCAATGGTTGATGCTTCGACCCCTTCCACTGGTAGTCTAGATAGTGTGTCAGCAATGCAGTTGTCCTTCCCCTGTATGTGTTCCACTTTAAAATCGTAGCTACCCAAGATCAGGGCCCATCTAACCAGTCTATTAGCTGCTATCTTTGGAATCTCCTTCTCTTCTGACAAAATCCTCATTAGCGGCTTGTGATCCGTTCTCAGCGTAAATTCTCGCCCTCGCAAATATTGATCAAACTTTTTTACGGCAAAGACCAATGCCAGCGCCTCCCGATCGATTGCCGAATATTTTGCTTCTGCCGCTGACAGAACTCTGGAAGCAAAAGCAATGGGTTTTTCTTCTCCTCCTGGAAACTTATGCCACAACACCGCACCCACTCCTCTTGCACTTGCATCCGCAGTGACACCTAGCGGCAATTCCAATGAGTAGTGTGCCAACTCTCCCGAATTCTTTATTCTGAGTTTTACTTCCTGAAAGGCTTGCTCTGCTTCTGCTGACCACTTCCACTTCATTCCTTTCCGTGTCATTTCATGTAATGGAGCGCAAATTCCTTGTAACCCTTGAATGAACCTAGCATAGCAATTTACAGTGCCTAGAAACGACTTGAGCTCATGCACATTTGTTGGTTGAGGCATTTTCATGAGAGCTTCCACACGTTCTTCTACTGCCCGGATCCCATTCCTGTCAAGTATATGGCCAAGATATTGCACACTTTCTTGCATCCATTTGCATTTTGCTTCCTGGGTTCTTACTCCTGCCTTGCTCAATCTTAATAAAACTTGCTCCACAGCCCAAAAGTGCTCCTCTTCCGTCCTTCCCCCAATAATAATATCGTCCAGATACCATGCAACATTTGGAATGCCCGTCAGAATTGCGTCCAAAGTCTTCTGGAATTTCTTTGGAGCAAAGCTTACTCCAAACGGCAGCCTCTTATACCTGTAATACCCTTTGTGTGTCGCTAGCCCCAGGCAATTTCTTGACTCCCGTTCAACTTCCAGCTGTAGATACGCATCTTTCAAATCAACAACAGAGAAGAGTGTACTGCCCGCCAGCTTTGTCACAATTTCCTCAAACGTAGGCATTGGATGTTCCTCCCCTATCACATGTGGATTAATTGTGACCCGAAAATCACCGCATATTCTCAAAGATCCATTTGATTTTATAGCCAGCACTACAGGAGAGGCCCATTCTAGAGGGTTTGTGGTTGTGTCCACCGCTTCAATAATACCCTGCTCTTCTAACCTAGCTAGCTCTTCTTCAACTTTTGTTCTCATAGCAAATGGAACTGGCCTTGGCCGAAACACCCTTGGTTGTACTCCTGGTTTGATTCTAACTTGCAATGAATGTCCTATAATCTTACCTGTCCCTTCTTGAAACACTGCTCTGTATTTTCGTCTGAGTTCTTCAAGCTTCACTAATCTCTCATTCTCCTCTGTATGTCCATTCTGGACCCTGCACACTCTGGCACCTTCTGGCATGGGGACGTTAAATTTGATTGCCCAGTCCAATCCAAATAAGGGAGAATCATCCGTTTCAACAACAACCAACTTCAACCTCCGTGTCTGACCAAATGCGCTCACATTCACCCGTGCCTTTCCCAATGTATAAATCGGAACCCCGGTATATGCAAACAAGATTTTGGTAGGCCGTAGCTTTGGTGACCCTATCCGTTTCCAATATTGCCTTCCAACCACTGTTTGAGCTGCTCCAGAATCATACAGCATTTCACATTGGTACCCATTGACATTCACTGGCACCAATACCTTGCTGCCCAACGCTCTAATCTGGTTAGTGTCACTCCCACTTTCATCACTGTACGTTTCTCCCTCAGATCCGCTTTGAACCCTTCGTGTCGACTGCTTGTCTCTGATAACCACCGCTCTACCTTTAGAGACACAAACCCTAGCAAAATGGTCCCATTTCCTACAAGCCATGCACTCTGCACCAGCAGCTGGACATTTTTCCCCTTTTTTGTGTTTCTCGAACCCGCAGTACAAACAATCTTTATTTGCATGCAAACGCCTAGGTTCCATATTTCGTTCCCCCCTGGTCTTTGGTTCTCTATTCCTGGATTTTCCTGCACTCCGGTTAGCTTGAGATGTTGGCTTACTTTTATGCGGTATGTCCTTCACTCTATTCACCGCCCCATGTCCGGATTCCAAGCACTGAAGCTTAGTCCTTTGTGAGACAGCCCGCTCTAGTCCCAATGCAGTTAACTCAACATCTTGAAATGTCGCGGAATTATTAGGATGCAACCTAATCACTTCTTCTTGCCACTTTGGATTGTTTATTCCGATCACAAGTTGGTCTCTCAATCTTTCTTCCAAGCTTCCTCCAAATTCACAGGTCCCTGCAAGCATTCTCAACGAATTGACAAATTTCGCAACTGTCTCGTTGGGTTCACGGATTCGAGTTGCAAATGCCCGTCGTTCTGCAAATATACACGTCGCTCTCTCATAATAGCTATCAAGAACCCGCCTAAGTTGCGGATACGGCACCGCGCTGACGTCTGCCGGCTGAAAATGATCAGCAATTATTTTAAATGATCCAGAACCAATGCACGATAACAACAAAACACTTCTAAGGTCATCTGGAAGTCTTCGGCCCCTTGCAAGTCGTTTCAGCTCGACTTCAAACCTGCTAATATAGTAATGCCACTTCTCATTGTCTTCGTCAAAAGCTCCGAACTTGAAAAACTGCATCATCCTATCAAGGAAATCTTGTTGTGTCCTGCTTTCTGCATCTGCTGTTTCTCCAGTTTCGTCCGGTACTTCCGGTTCCTGTTGCTTCCGTGGCATTCTTTGTAATTATCTGTCGTTTCGCAGCGCCAATGTAATATCTTCAATCAATTACGAATTGAAACTAATATTTATTTGGCAACGAACATTTCACAATAGATTATGTTATGGCTTTGCCATGCAACAGTCACTTGAACATATGTACCTAGTAACCCTACAATTATATTGATGATTCTCAACATATTTGTTATCTTCGGTCGTTGTGAGTGATGTTTCCATAGGCGTCACTTGTGAACCTCGAAACTGATAATATATAGTTGTGGCCTGAACCTTTTATTGAACTTCCTTCATTTTACGGCGATTTTTTTTATGGCTTCATAGGGTTTGGTGGACTATGAGAACCCTGCAAATCAATAGTTACTGAATGGCTTATTATGGAAATTCCAGTCACATAGGTACTTGGAAAGTAATAATTTAGAAAATGAAATCATAGTAAGAAAACTAGATACCAGTCAGATGCTAAAAACCAAACGCCCTTCTTGATACCCTGACAGGATTCAGCCAAAATTTGGCTGTATCCTGATTTGATCCAGCAGCCAACTATTTCTGCCAACCAAATCTTGTAGTTGAAGAAATAGATGTAGAAGGAAAAATACACTCCTAGATGTGAACCCAGTCCGCCTGCTAGCTCAAATGAACAGGAAAGGGAAGGCATTGTTGCAAGGTGGGCCCAGGTAGAGGATTAGAGGGCTAACAATAGGCCCCATTGTTATAGTGATTTTCCCGGATGCCGTTCGATCTAATGATCCGATCTTCAATCTGAAAGCGGATTTGAATTCTTCGATTTTTTTCCTACAAAAGTACTAGTTGCTTTTTTTAAAAAGGTTGAAATTAAGTAAAATAATTTCGGGAACTCTATGAAAAAAAATTTTAAAATTCAAAACTGAATGTCCGCACTTGTGGTTGTTTATAACGATTACAGAACATTTTACAGATTGAAAATCGGTTGACCCGTTCAAGAGATAAACCGAATATTGGATTGCCCCCGACGGTGCAGCCATCTATTGAAAATATTTTTTACTAAAATCCGTGACATTTACCCTTAAGTCAGTCGTGTTAGGATCGTGGCCTTTCTCAGCTCACTCCAGCACTGAATCTTGTAAGGTCCTTACTTACGAAATGTTGCGTAATCTGTTGCCAGATAATAATTATGTACATATATAAATTTCTGTAACGAGAACTGTTGATTTCCGTTGGCTGCAATAGGAAGAACAAAGAGCAGTGAATATTATCGTTTGTATCTTACCTATTAGGTAAATTTCATTCCATATTTGAATTTTAAACGGTTGACAGATTCTCCAATATCACGCACTCCTGTCTAGCTTGGGATATTTTGTTTCACGATTATAAAAACAAGGATTTACTTTCGTAAAGCTATGAGTCCCTCAAATATGGTAGTTTTTTTCTGTAAATTACCTATTAGGTATAGCTATAAGCATTTAGTTGTTATCGCACCTGAAATTTGGTATGGAGAAGTTGAATTCAATTAGTGGTGATCGGAAGAAATTGTTTAGCAGTTTATTCACCCTCATGAATTAGGTACCTAAATTTTGATTAATATTTTAGAGCTAAATTGCGATCTGAGCGAAATTTAAATGTAAGGGTCTGACTTAGTTATGGCACCTCCAATAATTTTAATTCGAAGTGTATTTCAACTAGATAGTGATGTGATGAACAAAATGGCGTTTGACTTTTTCCCTCTTATGGGGTGAATTTCATCAAAATTTTAAATTGAATTTGTTATATGGTTTCTTAACAGCATCCTGTCTGGCGGGTGAAATAACTAACGTAGTTATGGCGCCTGAAATTTGGTCTGTTGACGTGTCTGTGAGGCGTCTGTTATGTCATGCTGTAGCATAGAGGAAGAAGTAGCGGAGGATGACGTCATTGCTGTTTTTCTCTTAATTTTGGAAACTAAAAAATATGCATGATATTCCGGTGAACCAATTCGATTTTTCTCACCAACAAACAGCAAAAAGCAAATTTGGAAAAAATCAGCTATTCCAGAACCATTCATTGGTTATTCCACATTTAAACTGTTGTCCGGTACTAGCACCGGAAATCCTGTCTAGCGAGTGAGATTCAGTTTCAGGGTGAGAAACCCAAGTATATTACGGAAAACTTATGAGCCCCTTTGATGAGTAAAATTTCATCGGAATTTCGAAGTTTTGAAAATTTATTCAGCCTGAACAGCTCCTGTGCGGGCGCCAGACATTGTTTCTTCTTAAAAACGGGGGTGGTATCAAATTTATTGAGAGGTACAAAACCCGCCCGGGGCATCCGGACTGAAGAGGTGGCGGAGAAGGGTTTGCCGACACGAGAGCCATCTGACAGGCGAAAACCTCCAGTGTCTAGAACCTGATTCACTTGCGCCCTCCTACTAGGTTGTCGGGGTTCTTTGACCGTAGCGCTACTCGTCTTCACGCCGACGCAGTATATACAGTCAACCCGGTTGTGAGATCACTTGTCATCGTATCGGTCAGTAGTACTTACCGCGGATAGTACTTACCTACCAGATCTCCAACATTCTTGGACGGATTAAGTAGGTACCTACCAACCGAACTGTTACTTGACCTTATCATTCCGCCGCGATGGTCATCAAGTGCCCGGAACAGCCTGATGATCTGCCGACGAAGGAGCTCCGTCGCCTGATTTTTGACAACATCAAAAGTAAAGGGGACGAAATATTCATGGTGAGACAATGATTATAATAACATATTAATCATAGATTCTCGCATATGACACTTTCTTCCAAAACCCAATATCCAATTTTTTCTAAGGATTACTACCTACCTATTATACATCTTTTTTTTTCTTTTCTTTTTTTAAAAATATTACAGGCTTTTTTCTTAAACTTGCTCTGTCAGAAGCGGTAAAATCTTATCTCTATCTCTACTATATTATAAAAACGAATCTCTGTCTGTCTGTGTGTCTGTCTGTCTGTCTGTCCTTCTATGCACGGCCAAACGGCTCGACGGATATCGACCAAATTTGGCACGAATATCCAGTAGGCTCCCAAGTTGTGCAACGTCGCATTTTTAATTCCCTGACCATAGCGGAACTATGGTCGACCATGGTCAACTTCGTTAATTGAAATGGTAACCCCTATTTTTTATCGCGTATTCGTAATCTACGTGAAATTCTATCTACCATCGACCCTTCGGACTACCCCCGCGGTCGACCATAGCGCATCCATGGGCCCCTCCATGGTCGAATCCCGAATTGCTCAACGGATATCGACCAAATTTGGCACGAATATCCAGTAGGCTCCCAAGTTGTGCAACGTCGCATTTTTAATTCCCTGACCATAGCGGAACTATGGTCGACCATGGTCGAATCCCGAATTGCTCAACGGATATCGACCAAATTTGGCACGAATATCCAGTAGGCTCCCAAGTTGTGCAACGTCGCATTTTTAATTCCCTGACCATAGCGGAACTATGGTCGACCATGGTCGAATCCCGAATTGCTCAACGGATATCGACCAAATTTGGCACGAATATCCAGTAGGCTCCCAAGTTGTGCAACGTCGCATTTTTAATTCCCTGACCATAGCGGAACTATGGTCGACCATGGTCGAATCCCGAATTGCTCAACTGATATCGACCAAATTTGGCACGAATATCCAGTAGGCTCCCAAGTTGTGCAACGTCGCATTTTTAATTCCCTCACCATAGCGGAACTATGGTCGACCATGGTCAACTTCGTTAATTGAAATGGTAACCCCTATTTTTTATCGCGTATTCGTAATCTACGTGAAATTCTATCTACGATCGACCCTTCGGACTACCCCCGCGGTCGACCATAGCGCATCCATGGGCCCCTCCATGGTCGAATCCCGAATTGCTCAACGGATATCGACCAAATTTGGCAGCAATATCCGGTAGCCTCCCAAGTTGAACGTAGGCGCATTTTTAATTCCCTGACCATAGCGGAAATATGGTCGACCATGGTCAACTCCTGAATGGCTTGACGGATTTTGATAAAATTGGGCACAAATACCCGGTAGGGTATGGGATTTTTCCCTCGTTTGTTGGTTCCACGATACTGCGTACAGCGAATCTCGGACAGCGAGCGAAGCGAGCGGTCAGGCTAGTTATATTATAAATTCGAATCTCTGTCTGTCTGTCTTTCTATGCACGGCCAAACGGCTCGACGGATATCGACCAAATTTGGCACGAATATCCAGTAGGCTCCCAAGTTGTGCAACGTCGCATTTTTAATTCCCTCACCATAGCGGAACTATGGTCGACCATGGTCAACTTCGTTAATTGAAATGGTAACCCCTATTTTTTATCGCATATTCGTAATCTACGTGAAATTCTATCTACGATCGACCCTTCGGACTATCCCCGCGGTCGACCATAGCGCATCCATGGGCCCCTCCATGGTCGAATCCCGAATTGCTCAACGGATATCGACCAAATTTGGCACGAATATCCAGTAGGCTCCCAAGTTGTGCAACGTCGCATTTTTAATTCCCTCACCATAGCGGAACTATGGTCGACCATGGTCAACTTCGTTAATTTATTGAAATGGTAACCCCTATTTTTTTATCGCGTATTCGTAATCTACGTGAAATTCTATCTACGATCGACCCTTCGGACTACCCTGCGGTCGACCATAGCGCATCCATGGGCCCCTCCATGGTCGAATCCCGAATTGCTCAACGGATATCGACCAAATTTGGCAGCAATATCCGGTAGCCTCCCAAGTTGAACGTAGGCGCATTTTTAATTCCCTGACCATAGCGGAAATATGGTCGACCATGGTCAACTCCTGAATGGCTTGACGGATTTTGATAAAATTGGGCACAAATACCCGGTAGGCTTTGGGATTTTTCCGTCGTTTGTTGGTTCCACAATACTGCGTACAGCGAATCTCGGATAGCGAGCGAAGCGAGCGGTCAGGCTAGTGTAATAGATTTTTCGTCCTGTCGAGCTGAAACATTGCATAGCTATCTGCCTTCGATGACGTGAATCAATCGTGAAAACATTGATTAGGCGATTAATTATGTAATTAAATAATTATGTAATTAATTGATCTAGTTTTTAAATTCAGTTCTTTATTCAATAAAAAGACAATTGATTAAAAAGAAGCTGCAATTAGGCATAGTCATATCTTTGATGAAAATAACTTAGTCAACCAAATATTGTGTACCGAAGCGTCTGCAAACCAGTACTGTTCTTCAAAGTCCATGAAAATTCTTTGTTGGTAGGATTTGACAGACAGTTAAGTTCCGAATTCGAAATCTCATAGATACACATATTCATCTTTTTCAAGTATTTATACCTAGTAAATTTATTTGTAGCGAATTTTCGGAGAAAATTCATCTATCTGGCTCGTTCAAAAATTGTGTGCGCGCGCTCGCGCGCGCGTGTGTGTGTGTGTCATGCCGCACGATAAGTCCCTTAATTTACGCGGTAAAAAATGTATTCTTGCGCGGAAAAATCCGTCACCCCAGGAGTAATGATGAGTTCGTTACCCAGCCCGTTTGACTGCGCGCAGTGGTCCAAATTCAAAAATTTTTGGTATAAAGACTCAAAACTAAAAGGATGTGGGGTGTTGTCAAATATGTTTTTTGAAGAGCTGAATCGGTTGAATCTAGCCCCAGTCATATTGAACGGTCAGACCGTAGTGAGTGCTGTTTCCTTTGAAAATTGGCTCCTTACACCATGTTGCATGACTGGAATTGTTCACTATCAGAGGGTGAAACGTACGGGATAAATGTCATGCCTTTTTGCCATGTTAGCCAGCTGCTATAATCATGTTAGCATCTGATCCAAACCAAACCAAAGAGCTGATTCCTGAGTGGGGAGTGCCGGGAGAAATTTAAAAATTGACGGTTAAAAAACGCGGGAGATCCAGCTGTTCTAACATGGCTTGGAAGAGGGGGTGGAGGGGAAGTATTTGAAAAAAGAGGCGGGAAAACGTACAGGTTGCCGTGTTTGAAAACTGGAGGGAAAGAGCTGATTCCTGAGTGGGGAGTGGAGGGAGAAATTCAAAAATGCCGGTTGAGTCGGATTCGACCCAGGCCTAGCTACAAGAGGGGGCTCAGAGGGAGCTAAGAGGGGGCTCAGAGGGGGGCTAAGAGGGGGGCTAAGCCCAATTTTAGCTAGGGAGGGGGAGGGGGGACCAAACTAACTGCGATAAGACTCTGGCGGCTCATACTTATAGTATCGTGGAACGGTATGGATACTGCATCCCGTACAAAGTAGAGTTGGCGGATGTAAAACTCGATAGACTGCTGGAAGAATTACCGGATTTATTGGAGCAGCTCCGGAAGGAGAATTACTACCTAATGGACTTGGACATAACGCAGGATTTTGCGGGGATTTTTAACAAAGAGGAAATTACTACATATTTAACCAACAACTTTAACTTTTATGTCCAGGGAGAGTACAAGGAAAACTCCAATGTTATTGTGAACAACGATAAGACAGTCGGAATGGATTGTCTTACCTGGCTTACATCTAACGCTCGGGTTAACATATATACAACAAGTTTATTTGCCAAGTTACCAGCCCAGGAGTTAACAAGAATATTGGAAACCATATTATAGATTTCCTTAATTGTCCAGATGCGAGACTAAAGGAGACATTTTCTTCGGCATTAGTAGCCAATATGCATGGTATTACGAGATTAGAAGCTACGATTTATAACTATGCTATTGGACATCCCCGTGGAGAAGGCTACAGTCCTCTACAAGGTTGTATAACTCTGCTAGAAGAGAGTAAATTATACTTCCGCGATGCTCCGATATACTCTGCTTCGATTCCAAAAATGTGGACAAAATTGACAGAGTCTACAGAACAGCTGTTGTCTTGTGTTTAAAGACATCCTCCAATATGGTTATTGGGGTAACAGCAATACAAGAAAATTAACCGGATTACAAATAAATCTCCCAAAAGAACCCGAAGCCAGGAAGAAGGTTGTACATTACATCCTCTCTGCGTGTAGTTTTAATTGCCTACCTGTTAACTTTATAGAGGTTTCGGAAGAAAACGGGAGCAGAGACAATGTCCGAATCATACAAAAGTGTTACATTAAAGCCGGAGAGACCTACTTCTCTAGGTGCAGTACTCCATTTTCGACAATACCGGTGGATATCGATATAGAAAGTTCATTTAATTACCCCCACTCCTGTTCAACCACCCCACGGACCTCAAAAGTACAACGAAAATTGAAATCCGCGTGTATTTTACATACAGAAACCTCTTTTTACCGATTTTATACTGCAAGAATGAGAAAGTTCATTTAATTACCCCCACTCCTGTCCAACCACCACTTGAACCTCAAAAGTTCAACGATAATTGAAATCCGCGTGAATTTTACATACAGAAACCTCTTTTTCCCGATTTTATACTGCAAGAATGAGAAAGTTCATTTAATTACCCCCACTCCTGTCCAACCACCCCACGGACCTCAAAAGTACAACGATAATTGAACTCCGCGTGAATTTTACATACAGAAACCTCTTTTTCCCGATTTTATACTGCAAGAATGAGAAAGTTCATTTAATTACCCCCACTCCTGTCCAACCACCCCACGGACCTCAAAAGTACAACGATAATTGAAATCCGCGTGAATTTTACATACAGAAACCTCTTTTTCCCGATTTTATACTGCAAGAATGAGAAAGTTCATTTAATTACCCCACTCCTGTCCAACCCCCCACGGACCTCAAAAGTTCAACGAAAATTGAAATCCGCGTGAATTTTACATACAGAAACCTCTTTTTCCCGATTTTATACTGCAAGAATGAGAACGTTCATTTAATTACCCCCACTCCTGTCCAACCACCCCACGGACCTCAAAAGTTCAACGAAAATTGAAATCCGCGTGAATTTTACATACAGAAACCTCTTTTTCCCGATTTTATACTGCAAGAATGAGAACGTTCATTTAATTACCCCCACTCCTGTCCAACCACCACCCGCACCTCAAAAGTTCAACGAAAATTGAAATCCGCGTGAATTTTACATACAGAAACCTCTTTTTCCCGATTTTATACTGCAAGAATGAGAAAGTTCATTTAATTACCCCACTCCTGTCCAACCCCCCACGGACCTCAAAAGTTCAACGAAAATTGAAATCCGCGTGAATTTTACATACAGAAACCTCTTTTTCCCGATTTTATACTGCAAGAATGAGAACGTTCATTTAATTACCCCCACTCCTGTCCAACCACCCCACGGACCTCAAAAGTTCAACGAAAATTGAAATCCGCGTGAATTTTACATACAGAAACCTCTTTTTCCCGATTTTATACTGCAAGAATGAGAAAGTTCATTTAATTACCCCCACTCCTGTCCAACCACCCCACGGACCTCAAAAGTTCAACGACAATTGAAATCCGCGTGAATTTTACATACAGAAACCTCTTTTTCCCGATTTTATACTGCAAGAATGAGAACGTTCATTTAATTACCCCCACTCCTGTCCAACCACCACCCGCACCTCAAAAGTTCAACGAAAATTGAAAGCCGCGTGAATTTTACATACAGAAACCTCTTTTTCCCGATTTTATACTGCAAGAATGAGAAAGTTCATTTAATTACCCCCACTCCTGTCCAACCACCCCCCGCACCTCGCCCTCCGTCATTTAATTAGCTTGCGATTGGTCCCCTGCCCTGATTGGTCCCCCGCCCTGGCTGTAACCCCCCTCCCCCTCTTAGCCCCCTCTTGTAGCTAGGCCTAGGCCGCTCCGCCTCAACATACATATTACTACAACACTTGGGTATTAATAAAACTGTCTCTCGGATTCGTACGATAATGTACTGGCCGCGCATGTCTGCAGAGATCACCGACTTCGTAGGTAGATGTTCTATCTGTATGTACCAAGAAAACAATGGGAAGGAGCCTCTCATATTAGCATATAAGAACATGATGTAGAGTCGGACAATGCAGACGTGAGGAGTGACTCCGAAGACTTCACGGGCTCTCAGATGCTCAATGAGCTAATGCGAAAAATGACTTCGATGGAGTCCAAAATAAATAAAATCGAAAATTTCCGAGTAAAACTCCAGAATGCCGAACTTCAGAATGCGGTTGAATTCATGAGTGAGAAGTTTGACGGCTACGAAAATAGGATACAAGAGTTAGAAAACCACAGTCATGCAGCATGGCTATAAGAGCGAATTTTCGAAGTTTTCGGCATCTTCCTCCTCCGCCTAAAATTTTCTGAAAATTAATTTTCGGCCAATGTTTTCCCAACTTGATACCATACAAAATTAAAACAGGAGTAGTTTTACGCAAAGTAAAATTTGGGCTGGAAGGAGGGGGGGGGGGGAAATCAAAAATGTTTTGAATACCAGAAGAGTAGGTATTGGGTACGTAACAAATTTTTTGTTCCATTTTTTGCCGAGTAACACCTCGGTTTGTAGATTTTCCAACGCTGAACACGATGGTGAAGTCAGAATTGCGATATCCCATTCCGTTATCAGATTAGAGCAGACGAACCAGGAAGAACATCTCAAGAAATAACCACGTTCCTTCATCTTCAAAGTGCTCCAGTTTGAGAATGGAATGAGATATCGCAATTCTGATTTCACCATCGTGTTCAGCGTACAAAAACCTTTAAAATGAGGTGTCACTTGTCAGACTTTTTCATTTTGGGAATTTATGGGTAATTTCCCCCCCCCCCCTAAAACTCCCCAAAACTCCCCCTTAGGGTGACCCGATTCTGCCCATCTTCGAACTTAGCCTGTCGATTGCCAAGACAGATTTTTCGTGCAAATTTGAACTTTTTATCTCAATTCTTTCGAGAGTTATCGTCTGGAATGACACATACATAAATATATATATATATATATATATATATATATATATACATATAATTTTTGGTGTCTTTCGGCAGGGAATTCAGGATGGTCTGAAACGGATTTTGGTATAAAAATCTTTCGGAAATTCGAGTTTTAAAAATTTTGGACCGAGAACAATAGCTTCCTTTTCTTCGAAAATTCGCTAAAACAGATAACAAACACTTGAAGGAAAAAGTAAATATGTTGACTTCTTAAGTAGAATTCTTGAAGCAGGAGTCTCGAAAGACATTTTTTGAAATTCGGGGCATACCAGAATCAAGAAATGCAAACTGTGTGGAGATCGTGAATACAGTCGTAAAATTGCTCGAAGAAGAAGCTTTTCATGTTCATAAAGCCTACAGAGTTGGCATACCTAACCCGGATTTTCCACGCAAAATATTGGTCGACACGGAATCAGAAGAGATCAAGAGTAGATTCGTCGTCGCGGGCAGCAAGAAAAGAGAGGATGCGCTGGCTGCAGGTTAGGAGAAGCGGAGGTTCCATCTGGGCGACTTTCTGACTGCATCCCAGCAGGAACTACTTCGCAAAGCAAAGGAAAGGGCGAAAGAGGACGGCATTATGTATGTATGGGCCAAATACGGTAAGATCTATGCGAAGCACAATGAATCCTCAAAACCTGTGATATTGAGAGACCTGAAAGACTTGTCCAAAGTCAAAAAATAGAAAAATTAACAACAAATTTTAAAAAACCGCTAATGCTAGGCGTATTTCTTTCATTTATTATGAATAATATCACAAAAGATATCGATAATTTTTCACTTGTTGTTGAGAAGGAGTGCAATAGTATTGCGGAGTTGAATGAGACACTACGAGACCGAGAGTCTCTAAATATATTTCATATGAATGTGCGTAGCATATACAAGAATTTTGATGAGCTACCTGTACATCTTGATCCTTGCGGTGTCCAATTTCAGGCCATCGTCCTCTCGGAATGTTGGAAAAATATTTCTTAGTTTGCCCCACTATAAATCCATGTGTACCACTAATTATGTGAACCAGAATGCTGGCGTTGTCGTATTTATGCACGATAGCAGCAAGAATGTAAAGTTCAAGGAGACTCGCCCTCTCTACGGCAATTTTTGTAGAATTCGAGTGGTCTAGTAAAAAAATAGGCATGACAGCGGTCTACCGGGTTCAAAGTGCCCCATCGACGGCTACATCAGAATTTGTGGAGCAATTGGGACTGGATATCGACCAAATGGCCAGTGAAAGTAATATGCACCTTGTTGTGTTGGGCGTCATGAATATTGACATCAGCAGCAATTCTGGAGACCGCTACAGGGAATCCTATTGAATATGATGGCTGAAAAAGGACTGGTTTCTTGCATAAATGGTTATACACGAATTCAAGGCGAAAGTAAATCTACCATAGACCATATATTTTGCCGAGGGCCTACTTCAAGGGTGCCTCTGGGGATCATTTGGAAGACAACAATCACAGATCATTTTTCTACAATCCTACAGTGGGAGGAGCCGGAAAAGATAGGAAAACGGGTTCCCGAGGAAGCGGAAGATATCGACTTTGAGAAACTGGCGGCACTTCTTCGCTCGACATCCTGGCTCCCAGTAGTCAGTGCAACTGACGTAGATACTGCTGCCTCAAATTTCGAAACCATCCTCTCGACCAACCTCAAAAAATCTACGAAAACTGTTGAGAAACCATCACATAAACATACGAAATTGAAGCCCTGGATGACAACAGGTTTGCTAAATTCTGTTAGAAGAAAGGAAAAGTTGAGCCAGCGTCTATTCTCTCAGCCTTTTAATGCTCGTCTCCGCATTCGCCTAGCCCGTTTCAAAAACTGTTTACAGACTGATCAAAAAAACAAAAAGCGACTGTTACGAACATCAAATTCAAAATGCGGGGAGAGACATGAAAGCCATATGGAGAGTGATAAACCAAAGTGTTGGCAGAGACAGGAAGAATAATTAAATTGCTACAATTAACGTCCAAGGAATGCTCCTGACTTCAAGGAAACAACCAAGAGAAATGGCGAACGCACTTAATCATTACTTTTCGACCGTTTGAGTGAATATTGCCAAATCTGCTGGGGATGGTGAGGAGTCGTCTATGGAGTTCTCCCACCAACCCTCATCATCAACAGTGGACTTCCTCGAGGTATCAGAAGATGACGTGAAGAGAGTAATTGGCAACTTGCGTGGTGGCACGAGCCCGGGAATAGATCGGCTTAGCGCCGAATTGATCAAAAAATTCCAAGACCAGCTTGTAACTCCAATAACGGCAATAGCCAACCGCAGTTTTCGGGAGAATAGGTTTCCTTCGGCCTAGAAGAAAGCGCTTTTTGTCCCACTCCCCAAGAAAGGCGACCCAACAAATATGAATAACTATCGCCCCATTGCGCTTCTATCGGTTATTGCTAAAATAATCGAAAGGCTGGCGAAAAATTACTGTTTAAAGTTCTTGGAGGACCAAAATATTATCAGTGACAAGCAATTTGGCTTTAGGAAAGGCAGGATCACGGACGACGCAATTTGTTTCGTGACAAAAAATATACTGAAATTGCTAGATGATGGAAGAAAGGTTATATGCGTCTTCCAGGACCTAACCAAGGCCTTCGAACGGTGTCCCACCATAAATGATTAAAATCAGTGGAAGAAACGGGAGTCAGTCGAGGCTTTCTTCACGGCCGGCTTCAGAGAAGGCCCTGGCGCTAGATCTGGGAACGCTGTAATAGCTTCTTGGTTCAGGCCCTTTTCCTAACCACTACGTTCTTTTAGCTCCATGAATGAATCCTTCACTTACTTTATTATTATACCTGTTATTGCGACTAGGTATAATTAATGAAAACAACCATCTTCTGAATGATGCATTATTTAAAAGAAAGGTACTGAACTAATACCTAGAACAACAGAAAGGAACGAGCAAGATGACTTGTAGAAAAGGAAATGGAACATGAATTAATTATAGTTTGCTTATAGTATTCTACTTCTGGAACTTCTTCAACTTGCGACTGTCATTTTTGTTAATTATTCTCCAAATACACCTATGTATTCGGTTCGGAACATTTTTTTGGAACACCCCCTCAAAATTTTTTCTACGTTTCAAGGTGTGTAGATTCCAAAAACACAATGTCCGTCCGCCATGTCATCGATACCTACCTTGATTTTCGTTCTAAAAAAAAACCGTTCTTTTGCACACAGGCTCCATTTGGGCCCTAGTTGTGTCCCCTAACTCAGCAGTCCGATCGGAAAACATCGAGGGGTGTTATGGGTGAAAAATGGGGGCAAAATTAGGTATTTTTCACGTTTTAGTGAATTTGAGCTTGTGATGTATTGTTTTCCGTGTTTTTTAGGGTGAGGAGACCAAAAAATATGAAGTTGATTTTGACCAGTGAGTGAAGTATTGAGGTTCTAACGAAGTTTCAACTCTCAAAATTCAATATTTATGGGTCAAAAATCTGTGAAAATGGCTGTAATTACTAGAAATTTGTATAATAACTCAGAAGTGAATCCGGGCAATTCAATGAGAAGTTCAATGATCGAAGATAATTTGTCAAACATAGGAGCCTAGTTCGAGTTTTGGGGCTAAAATTTGTGAAAAACACCAAAAATAGCTATATCAATATGAAATAAATAGTAAAAAATGAATACCCAGCTTTTTTGATGTCCAATAGAATACCTAATAAATCCACGTGACAAGGATTGTGCAGCATTCTTTGATTTTTGATCACGAACATTCTTGGAATAATGGTTCGTAATCACATTGACCGCACGTAAAGGCTGTCTTCTAATTTGGAATGCGATCTCTCTGAGACAAATGTTACGATGTCTTTTTGGTTAGGAGCCTTCAAAAACTTATCCTCGAACTCTTGAGAGATTAAAATGTTCATAATATTCAATGATGAATGTCATAGAATATTCTATTGTCATAGCATCACTGTAGCTGAACGATGGAAAGCACTGTAGGTACAAATCATTAGGTTTTGCAAGGGTCCATTCTTTCTATTCTCCCTGTTGAAGGTACCTACTCATCTACTGTACCTAAATCATTTTCGGAAAAATGTTATAAATACAAGCCACTGACCTTGGTTTTGGTTCCCAATTAGTACGGGGAATCGCACGAATCCACTTCTTCTCTTTATCCTTGGGAAAACGAAACGAAGTCACATATTCTTTTGTACATTCCTAATTACTTTTGCACTCTGGCACGACACAATTTTCCTGCAGTCTGTTATTATTAAAAATTATAACTTTTGTTAACAATAATACTGTTGAAAATAATTTTCGCGAGCAGATCTATAGGTAAACTATCGAAACCCGGAAATAAACAAACCTAGGCTTATTGGTGGGTGGTGTCGCGGCCAGCCTGAAGTGCGACGTTGCCAGTTCTCTACTGGCACGGCCTTCTCTGAAGCCGGCCGTGCTTTCTTCAATGGACAGCGAGTTATCTGCAAGATCGGAGCCACTGCACACAAATCGGGCACACTTTCAGTGATAGAGAGCCAAGCAGATGTGGTATCCCTCAGGGAACGGTCCTAGGACCGATTTACTTCATTGCGTTTATGGATAAGCTACTCAAAATTGCCCTAGAAGGAGAAGCCGTGTCGTTTGCCGATGATACTGTCTATATAGTGTCAGGCAAGGATTGGGATCACGCCATCAAAAACACCGAAAAATGCCTCATCAATTCGAAAAGGTGTCTCAAGGAAATGGGAATGCAAATCAACGAGGAAAACACTAATTTCATTGCCTTCTCGATGCGAGCAGCCGAGATACCTCACATTGCCCATATAAAATGTCACGACTTTGACTATAAATTAAAAGAAGAATACAGCTGTCCAGAGATTGAGCAAGTGGCCTCAACGCAAGCAAGTGTCATGTAAGCAAGCTCACGTCGAGAATGAGGAAATTGGCATTTGTGTGTCGAGAGGTGCGGAGTTTTCTCTAAAGGCAAGCGAGAAGAATGCTCTATTTTGCTCTTATTCAATCCTTAATGATATATGGCCTGTCGGGCTGGGGGGGCTGCGGGGCTGGCCTCTCCAAGCAGTATTCCGTGCTCAAAAGCTCTTGATGATCCTACTGGGGAAAAAGGCAAGATACCCCACTGAGTTAGGTACTCTTCAAAGAGTTCAAAGTTTTGAAATTCAAAGACCTGCTAGAAAGGGCAAACGTAATAAAAACCTATAGGGACTTGTTACGACAGGACCAGGAATTTCTGGAGGAGGGAACCACAAGACAGAGGAAGATGCATCCTGAAGCTTCCCTTTCGGAAAACTGCCCACGGACAGCAAGCCCGTATTTTAGGGGAGCGAGTTCGTTCAACTTTTTGCCTCATGAGCTAAGGTCGATTGATACTCTCCGGAAATTTAAAAGGCAGTTAAAAACCTACTTTTCTACAAAATAACTACCTACTGAAACATATTCATCACGGAGAAGGACTTTTAATTTCCAACTTACCGAAGAACAATAATTATTTTGTTACAAGAAAAAAAGAGTGAACCCTCTGACTCCCCCCACAGCACAAGCCTCGGCTTATGGTGGGGTGTAGTATTTAGATATATTTAGCGGTGTATGACATGTCACTTTTTTCTCTGAATAAATGCAATTTATAAAATTTAACAAAAATTTATGATTGTACTCGGCAAAAGTATCATATTGGTAGGTACTATCAGACTACAATGAAGATTTTTATTATTTTACGTTAATATTTACTTAGGGGGAGGATGTGACATCAGTAAGATTTTACCGCAGCAGAGTGCGCGTACTGCCACTCGCTGCAAACCCAGCTGGTAACACTGACCAGCCGGCGATGACTCTCGATTGCGTTGTTAAAAAAGAACCATGTAAACAAATTATAATAAAAGTATTCGATCTCGGCTCAATTATAACGATTCACCTAATTAAATAACACAGGGAACACCTGATTATAGTAATGGATGGCTGTATGAAGTCGAGTTGGATGTTTTGTGATATTTATGTCATTTAAAGGATGTCTATTTTGGATTTGATTGATAGCTGCTTTTATAACTTGAAGAAACTTTATGCTTCATGCATAACAATAAATAATTAGTTATTGAATTATTGACTCCTGCACATTTTTATGAAACTGTAAATCCCAGGCCGGCCGTTTAGGGCCTTCCTGGGGGGAGCGCGAGGGCAGGTGTTGTCCACAGAAAACAGTGATCTACGCAGAAGGGGTTTCATTCCATTTTCGGATTCTACATAGTACCTTGAAACGGAAACCATCAAATTTTGAGGGGAGGTTTAATTTTTTTTCAGCCCGATTCCAAAGGTTCATGAGGTATTGCAACCCAAACCCCCCCAAATATTAAGAACCCAAATATTAAGAACTGTTAGATATTAAAACTTTTAAACTAAATTTTTTCGCAAATTAGGGTTACCACAGAGACAGTTATGGTTATAGCTGGATAGTAATATATTCTATCAAGAAACTATCGACGTTTACGGACTGTTAAATTGCTTTTTCTTCCAATGAATTCTCGATGAAAAGAAAAGAACCGATTTATTTTAACCAAAACCAGTTGGCGCCGCCCAAAAAATAACCGTGGGTACTGATATTGGCAATGCCTATTGTAACTGCAGACCATTTTAGCGTCTACACTATAAATGCCGCAAAATGATTGCGGCAGACGTGCATTTTCAGGTCCACAGGTTGGTAGGTACTGAATTCAGTGGAAAAAAATTAGCCATCAACTGGATGGTGAAAAATTGAGTCCTACGGTATGATACGCCCTGATCGAAGGCACATTTTGACGTCTGCTCTTGAAATGCCACCAGATCGAAGTGGCAGAAGTGTGTTTCTAGGCTTAGATATCCATAAAAAAAGCACACGCAATATTTCAGCCATCAACTAAACAGTCAAATTTTGGCGCATTTTTAACGCATTTAAAATTTTGTCTGCCGTTAACGTGCTGCGGTTTCAGCTTGGCAGGCGTGGACCTTCGTCGTTAGGGATATGATACGAAACTAGTTAGGTACCAGATTTCAGGTTTCAACTCGTCCACGCCGTTTTTGCACAAAATTGGCCATTTTTGTATCCTGTCTGCTGAGCTAAGGCCGCAGGTAGTGAATGGCAGGCGATGCTTTTTTCAACTTACTAGTTATTCACAACTAAGTGATGAAAGTTTTAAACGTCAACTAGTAAGTCAAATTTTTAAGAATTTGTTAGCGAAATATACCTAATAGCGTCTGCTAACTTTTAGCAGCGCGCATGGCGTGGCAGACTTGTGTTTTACTGTGGTCTACGGCAAGTCGAATTTACTCTTTCAACTTCCGGTCGTCAACTAGTAAGTACAAAAAACGGTCCAAATTCGCCAAATTTGAATTTCGTCGGCCCACTTTGGGCAGCGAGGTGGGGGAGGCAGACGAGTGAAATTCAAGTCCACAGAGGGTAACTAACAACAAAAATTCAGTTCAAGCCCATCAACTAGTAAGTCAAAAATTTGCCATTTTCTGAAATGTTAAATTTACGTAAGTAATTTCATTAAGCCTCGGCTCCGGAGTGGCAGACGTCCATTTTTTTACTTTACCTTTAGGACATATTTGAAAAAAAAAAAAATCAAACCTTTTCTACCTGATGGCCACCGATTTCAGCCTCGGCTGCTTGACTATAAGGGGATTAAAAAAATAACAAAGTGGTGTTTGTAAAACAAAACATTGCGTTAAATCCTAGGGCGGGTTACACATCATAATTTTGGGTTATTATTCTGTGAATAATACACCTATGTATTCACTCTGCAAAAAATTTTTATAACACCCCCTCAAACTTTTTTCTTTTCCGTTTCAAGGTGCGTAGATTCCAAAAATGCAATGTCCGTCCGCCGTCCGCCGTACGCCGTCCGCCGTATCACGTGTACAGGCTTCATTTTCGGTCTAAAAAAATCGTTCTTTCGCACACATGCTCCATTTGGGCCCTAATTGTGTCCCGAAACTTTTCAGCCCGATCGGAATATACCCAGGGGTGTTATGAGTGAAAATGTGTGTAAAAATAGGTACTTTTTGCGTTTTAGCAACATGTTGGTAACATGAGCTTTTAAGGTATCGTTTTTCATGTTTTTGGGGACGAGAAGACCGAATATGAAGTCGATTTTGACCAAAGAATAGAAAATTGAGGTTCTACCAGATGTTCAGCTCCCGAAATTGATTTTTTATAAGTCAAAAACCTGGGAAATCGTCTGAAATCACCATCAATTTGTAGAATAACACTGGAAAAAGTGTCAACAGGTGGATCAAGATTATTAAATGGTACTATCGATGATCGAAGATAATATATTGAAAAAAATAATGTTTTTCCCTCGCAAGGGAGAAATTAGATATAGTTTTTTAATGTCAAGAAAAAATGAAAGCCACAATTTCACTGAACTCTACAAGTATAATGTTGCATTTACTGTACTTATTATAGAACTCGCCATCAACATATGGTTGCTACAACAGAAGGTAGTAACTGTGTAGTAACCAATGAAAAACGTAGCTATTGACTCTTGTTTCTTTCGAGTGCGATATTCTTTATGGTTGCTACAACAGAAGGTAGTAACTGTGTAGTAACCAATGAAAAACGTTGCATATTTGCGTGTCGGAATTCACAGAATGACCCCCAGCCCTAAAACATTAAACATGTTAAAAAAAAAAAAAAAAAAAGAGGAGCTTACCTTATTCGTGTTTTGGGGGCCACAATTGGTGGAAACCACCAGAGATAGCTATTTCAATTATTTTATATGAAAGAAACAATAAATGAACAGCCAACATTTCGGTAGGTATATCCAGTAGAATAATAAACCCATGTGACAAGGACTTAGCAGCGTTTTTTCAAACGGGCCACGCGTTTCAACTGTATGATAGATATTCGCACATAAGTATCCCATGCTATTCGCATCTACCACCCATTGAAACGTTCCCTATGTTGTCAGCACAACTACAGGGTGGGGAGAAACGGGCGACCATGTTTGTAACAGCTGTGGATTTGGGAGGAGTGGTCCGACAAGGTCACTGACTCATTTCCCCCTAGGGTAGGAATAGGAAGGGAAGTTCAGTAATCATCACCTTGGAGCGTAGGACATCGGGCCTTCACCGTGGAGACGTTTTTCAAGAAAAATGAGTGTTTCGAGGCACCTTACGCACTCACTTCAACTTTCCTCCTCGCGCTGTTCTTCCAAAGACTTGATCGATTTCGAAGTGGGTTGCCGACTATCTTCGAACAGTTAATGTTGCCCCAATGGTTTCTCATGGTGGTTGTCCGCCAAAAGTTTCCCGGAAAGTTGATTTCCCGACATGGTGACGTTCCATGGCCTCCGATCTCACTCCCTGCAACTTCTTTTTAAGGGGTTACCTGAAGTCAAAGGTTTATGTGGATAAACCCCGAACTCTCCAAGACCTCAAGGATGCAATCAGACGTGAAATTGCCGCCATCCGGATGGAAATGTTGGAGACAGTCATGAACAACTTCGCCGAAAGGCTCGAAGAATGCATTAATCAGCAAGGGAGCCATCTTCTTAACACGATATTCCATAACTGATTTTTTCTCACTGAACAATAAACTTCCCATCCTAACGAACATTTTCCAATTTTTTTCAACCTCATTTCTCCAATATTAAAAATTTGGCGTCATTTAAAAAGTGGTCATCCGTTTCTCCTCACCCTGTAAAACCTATCGTATCCTGTGCAAACCCAGCCATTCGCAAGTTTACCACATTGAACTCAGTAAGTGGATTTCGCCAGTGAATTGCAGGTCAATCGCTAACGCATTTTACTCACTCCAGCTCACTCACTCATTAATTCAAATCATAATTGCTAGATTGATGAATATTATTTATTATTTACTCTATTGTCGAATGGAGTTGTTTGTTCCGTTGGTCAATAAACCATCATGTTGGTCCATCATTGTATAGGAACCTCAAGCATATCTACCCTTGATGGTTGAGAATTCCATAAATGTGGCTTTGCTTAGGCGTTTATGTTAACTACTAGCATTGTTCCATTATACTCCTAGAAATCGATATTGTGATCGAAACAATAATTATCGATAGACTATGAAAAGTCGACGGTCGACATCTGAGTGTTTTAACGATTCCGTTTGAAATGGTAATCACGTGAGTGTTCGTTTCCTTAATAATTCATGATGCTGGCCGCGTGAAGGAAACTTGCACTCTAAGTATTGGAGCAATTTAGAGCAAGGTTGCATGTCACTTCTGGTCTTACCTGAGTGAAAAATAGTTGGAAGGTCACAACGTCAGTTTTGCCGTCCGTCATTATCGTACTGGTTACATCACGAGATGTTTGTGAACCTACAGCGATACGAGTCTACTTCAAACAGACTATTTACAGTGACACGCAGAACTGGTTTGAGAATATTCGTGATTACAAAATTATTTTGTCCTAGAAAATTGCTACCAAAAGATGATAATCAAACTATCGTAGGAAATTGCGACGAAAGAGATGACAATCCTTTAAATGCAGTGTGTTCACAATTGAATGGACCAGCAGTTTGTTTCCGTTGATAGTCGGCATTGGGGGGGGGGGGGGGGGGGAGGGGGACAAAAAAAACATATAGTTAAGTAATGTATGCATAACAGGGGACGACGCACTTTTTGGTGGTGAATGAATGAATGAATTCCTCGAAAATGTACAAAATATGAAAATAATATTTTCTTGTCTATATTCAAGTAATGGAACATATACTATAACCATAGGGCGAAAGTCCTGTGCGGTATGGGGGAGTTGAAATAGAAAGTCATCTTAAAGTTAAGTTTAAATAGGTATCAGTGTAACAAAAGAAATCGTATTGAGGATTAACAAAATAATGGTAGGATTATCAAAGGTGTATTAGCCAGGTGAAGACTTTCTTCTTACATTTGAGCGGGAGAAATCGGTGCGTGACTTCATCTCTTCAGGGAGTGATCTAATTAGGTATGGCATACAGTAGTATATATGTCTCGGGCTGCACCATAAACGGGTTAGAGGGGCGGAATAATTGCTTGAGAAGTAGGATCAGTCAAATGTGGATTGCTTCTGGGGTATTTAAGAAAATCTGGGTGATTATGGAAACAAGAGAGGGAAGATTTAATAAACAATTGATGGGTTGTGAATACACATACAAGGTTTAATAGTTCATTTGAGGGAAATCTACGGTTTTAGCGAATTTTCAAAGAAAATGAAGCTATTGCAATGGCTTCGAAATTTAAATAATATAAATTTTTGGAAATTTTCTTCATAGAAATCCGTTTCAGACCATTCTAAAACGATTCCTGAAATTTAACACTTTTTTATATGTATATATATATATATATATGTGTCACTCCAGACGATAACTCTCGATAGAATTGAGATAAACAGCTCAAATTGGCACAAAAAATCTATCTTGGCAATCGAAAGGCTAAGTTCGAAGATGGGCGAAATTGGCCTACTCTAAGGAGGGTTTTGGCGCATTTAAAGTGCGCAAAAATTACCCAAAAATCCCCAAAATGTTATTTTCCAACAAGTGACCCCTCATTTTAAAGGTTTTTGCACGCTGAACACGATGGTGGAATCGGATTTTAGATATCTTGATCCGTTCTCAAATTAGAGCATTTAAAGTGCGCAAAAATTACCCAAAAATCCCCAAAATGTTATTTTCTAACAAGTGACCCCTCATTTTAAAGGTTTTTGCACGCTGAACACGATGGTGAAATCGGATTTTAGATATCTAAATCCGTTCTTAAATTAGAGCATTTAAAGTGCGCAAAAATTACCCAAAACTAGGATAATCTTTAAACTCTTACCCCCCCCCCCCCCCACCCCCTTAGAGTGGTCAGATTGAAAAATGTGAGAAGTATTAATTGAAGACGAGAGTTCGAAGCAAAAAAGGGGGAGGCAAACGATTAGTACAACTCCTTGAATTTCCCATTTGACATATAATTGTTATGATACCTTCATAGATAGACAAGTACCGGCCCACGTATTACTAGAAGGAAGACGAAAGAAAAAATCTATTTCAAATTATTCAATTTAGGTACTAACAGTAGGAGGAAGAAGTTTTCCTTTATTCAAAACCATAGCCATTAATTCGAATATTTCTTTGAAAATTCGCTCATTAAGTCATGCTGCATGACTGGTTTTTTTTTTTTTTTAAATTTAAAATTTTTTTTAAAGCTATTACCTTGAGAATGTATTTCTGAACCACATTTAACGGGTTCAGTGTAGATGGTGGAGCTCCGCCCCATGCCACAATGCCGAGGCTTATAACACTTTGCACTAAGGCTTTATAAACAACACTATCGTCTTTTGACTGAGGCATCCTCGTAAGTTATGGAAGATGTGTGTGAATTTACGGAATATTTCAACTAAGAGGATACCTGATTTCATGGGATGCCATTTGAGGTCATCGTGGATTATTATCCCGTACCTTGTAGAGCGGACTCGTTCTATCGATGGGCACGTACAGAGGGACCAATTATCGTGGAAGTTGGTACCGCAGGAGTGCAGCTTAATGGAGTACTCATCCAAGTGCTGTCAGGAGGGTGATTTAGCAAATACTAAGTACTTGTTTTTTTAATATTCAGACTCAGGGAATTCGAACACATACATTCAAACGCTTTATTTAAGTCATCAGTTGCTGCGTTATGCACCTCGTCCCATGTATCGCCCTCACACCGACTCACTGTGTCATCAGCGAATAGGTACGTAGTTCTGTCAGGCTCAAAGTTCGTAGCTGTTTTATGAAAATCAAGAAAAAAATTGATGCTCCGGTTCCCCCCTGAGATACTCCACATTCTTTCGGAAATTCACTGCTATTTTCACCGTCGACGTTTACTATTTGTTTTTTATCTTAAAAATAGCTCTGGACCCATGCCAATTCCAAAAAATCCAAACCCTAATTTAGCAAAATGTTTACTAGTAAATCTCTGTCGATCTCTGTCGTCTTTGACCATCTCAAGGCTCAATAAGATTCCTTTTTTCCCACGGTCCAGCAACAAATTGATATCCTTCCAGCATAATTATGTAAAGCTTCCTCCACACCTATGCCTTTCCTAAAGCCGAAATGTTTACGATCCATGATCCATGATCTGATGTTTGTAGTCCATGTGTTTCTAGATGATTATAAAGAAGCTCCTTCATTCATCTTTCAGTTAATATGGAGATGGTGCATAGCATGGAGCTTTTGGAGATGGTGTAGAAGAGTCCAGGGGAAAAACCCCGTCATCGACATTTTGGGGTGAAACCAGTTTGAAGCGGTTTCTAAAAGATGTTGAGGAGTAGAATCCGATGGTGTGATCGGTTCTGGGGAAGAACCCTGTCATATTAGAGAAAACGAGGGTTGAATATTAGGTGTACTGCGGAAAAACCCCGTCATCGACAGCGCGTGTGGGGAAGAACCCCGTCCTTGCGATTTAAAGGAGCCTACCCAACGGTGCGGCGCGCGCCGCTCCTTATCTTATCACCCTTTGTGTTTCACAGTCCACGCTATGTTTTGCATTGTACCTACCATTGTTTACCCGAAAACTGCGTTTCGCGTTTAATTGCTGCAAACCCAGAAGAAGACGAGTGAATCAGCCAATATTTTAATGTCGACGACCTTTTCACTATTTTTTGGAACATTATTTTGCGTTTTTAAAAAAAAAGGAATATAGTTTGGGTAATTTTTTTGTAAATAATTTGCAATTATTGCATATTTTTTGTAAATAGCTACAGTGTAAAATTGTGCAAAAGAAAAATTTTAAGTAAATACTGATTTAATGGTGTTTAACTGCATTTCTTCTCCCTGTTGTTCGGTTTAGGGGTGAAAGAGGGCTAAATTTCACATTTTAAATTCGATATTTTTAATAAAATATCATCCAATAGTTTGAAAAACAGGTATTTGGGAAACATATTGTAAATCTGCATAGTTGGAAGTTCAAATACTAATTTTTCTGTATTTTTTGAATCATTCTTTCAGTCTCCTTAAGTTGGTAAAGTTTAAAATTCATTTATCTCAAAATCAGCTTTCAGTCGATGACGGGGTTTTTCCCCTGGCCTCTTCGTATGGTCCAGTCACACGGAGTATAAATTAACGAAAAAAGAGCCACGCAAAGCGGTTGAGAATTGTGCATACAGTTTCATTATTAGCCCCGTCCATAAGCCCCTCCATTACCTCCCACCCATCTTGAAATACATTTCAAAATTCCGGCGACGGCGACTCAATGGAATTCAGTCTAGAGTCTTTATATTCAGGTGTTCCCTTGAAATGGTATCTGGGCTGGATGTATGCCGTTTCGTTCACAATCATGGTGACGAAGCTTTTCGTGGCAAACGAACGGCTGGACGTACGACGTACAATGCTCCGAGTGTGTGTGTGTGCGTGTGTGTGTGTGTGTGTGTGAGATTGATTGATTGATTAATTACCTGTTTTATTTGCAATCTGTACAAATTTTAGGGCAGACATAGCCCTCTCTTCCACATCGCACAGAAATAAAAAATAAATATTACTTACACGTCAGGTTTCTTAATGATTAAATAAAAAATATACATAAATTCTTCTAATTATAGATTGATTTTTCCTTTTTTTCTTTTCTTTTTGTTTTGGTTCCAGGTGTCCAAGGTTTTCTAATCACATTTCTTTAGCAGCATATCGATTATAGTTTTTTTTAAAATGTTATAACTGATTGAGTAGTGTCGAAGTAATTTTGATGATCATTGTAAAATTTAATACCTTGTACTATAAAAGACCTGCCATAGAAGGATGTATTATGTTTGGGTATTTCGAGTGATTTTGCAGCATTACGTGTATTTTTAGAATGGACAGCATCCCGCCGGATCAGCCGTACGGCAAGATACGGAGGGGTGTTATATTTTAAAAGTTTGAAAATCATTATTGCTATAGAAACAGTCAGCCTTTCTTCTATTTTTAACCATTTTTACTTTTTATAATATGAAGTAACATGATCGTCGTATTTTAAATTAAATATGAATCTTATAGCAGCATTTTGTGCTCTCTGTAACACTTCTTTTTTCTTTTGATAGATCACAGAATGCCAATTTCGCATAATCAAAAATGGGGAAGATTAATGATTGTACAAGTTGTGCTTTAACATATTGTTGAGGGAAATCATTTGCGGCATTCTTAAGTTGATACAGGCTTCCAAATGCTTTGCTAGTCATACTCGATATCTGGGGTCCCCAGTCCATCGAGTTATCGAGTAGTATTCCTAGGCTCTTAACTTTTTCTTCTTTCACCATATCATAGCTTCCTAATTTTATTTTTTCGGTTAATACAGATTCATTCAGCTGGACTGTTCGTTGTTTTGAGCTTATTATCATTAAATTACATTTTTGTGGGTTAACGCTAAGCCCATGAGCTTCGCACCACGACACAATTTCTTGTAAATCAACATTCAATCTTCTTATAGCTTCGTTTACATTTTCTATTGTTGAGGCTAAATAAACTTGGAGATCATCGGCATAGAAATGATGTTCACAAAATATTATATTTTCTGGTAGAGTGCTAAGGTATAACGAAAAAATTAATGAGGATAAAACGGACCCTTGTGGGGTCCCTTTTACTAGTTCAAGTTGTTGTGATCGAGTTCCTTTTCTACATTCCACATAGGTACTGTTTTCTACACGTTAAAAAAGATTCAAACCATGAAATAGCTTCTGTACTAAAATTATAATGATGTAGCATCGCTAAAAATACATCATGCTTTACATTATCGTATGCCCGTGACATGTCGATTTGCACTAATATAGTTATTTTACCATCATCTATGTACTTCCTAAAATCGTCGCACACCCTTATCAACGCAGTTTCCGTGCTAAAACCTTTTCGGTAAGCTGAATGTTTTTTCGTTTATTATCCCTTGGTTTTCAATGTGTGATATTAACTGAACATGAATTACTCTATCAAAAATTTTACCAACAGCACATAACTTATTAATAGCTCTATAATCTTTACACTGCTCAGGTTTATCTACTTTAGGTAAGGTTGCACAACAGGGTTTTTACAACATCTACAGGTATTTAATCTATACCGACTGTTAAGGATGTATAATATGATTAAGTGCCTTTTGTATACCTGCTTCTGTTATCATTCTAAATTTAATCGTCGTGTCTTATATTTATGAATAGTCTCCTGACTCCCATTGGGCTCGGCTTCATCTTGGCAAAAGAATATATTCAACTCATCTAGTGATAAGGCCAAGTAATCTATTTTCCTTTTAACTTTCCCAATTCCTAGCGATTTCATGATTTTCCAATATTCTCTAGTGTTTTTCGATTGTTGAAAAAGATTCTTAAAATGTTTGTTCCTCGCATTTCGTAATAACTGCTTCACATTTTTCCTTAATCTTTTATACTCACAGAAATTTTCATCAGTTTTGTTTTTCCTATAGATTTTGCATTTTCTGTCTCTTTCTTTCATTGAATTTCTTATGTTTTCATCTATCCAAGGAGCAGATGCTCTTCCGCATTTCAACGTTTTGACCGAAAATCATATTTTATTTGTCAAAAACCTGGGAAATTGTCTGCAATCACCATGCATTTGCATAATAACACTAGAAGTAATATCGACAGGTGAATCAACACAATTAAATGGTAATATCGATAATCAAAAACAATCTGTTAAAAAAAAAAGCCGTGCCTAATTCGTGTTTATGGGGGCAACAATTTGTGAAAACCATAAAAAATAGCCATTTCAATAATTGCACATGAAAGAAACAATAAAGGAACATCCAACATGTCTGTAAGTATGTCCAGTAGAATAATAAACCCATGTGACAAGGACTTTGCAGCGTTTGGTCTATTATTCTGTGAATAATACAGCTATGTATTCGCTCAGCAAAAAATGTTTATAACACCCCTCAAAATTTTTTCTTTTCCGTTTCAAGGTGCGTAGATTCCAAAAATGCAATGTCCGTCCGCCGTATCACGCATACCGGCTTCATTTTCGGTCTAAAAAAGTCGTTCTTTCGCAAACATGCTCCATTTGGGCCCTAGTTGTGTCCCGAAACTTTTCAAGCCGATCGGAATATACCCAGCGGTGTTATGAGTAAAAATGTGTGTAAAAATATGTACTTTTTGTGTTTTAGTAACATGAGCTTTTGAGGTATCGTTTTCCATGTTTTTGGGGACGAGAAGACCGAATATGAAGTCGATTTTGACCAACGAGTGGAAAATTGAGGTTCTAAAGAAGTTTCAGCCTTAAATTTACGTTAAATGTTGGTCTAAAATCGTCGTTTGGGGCCCCATTTGGCAACACATTTCGGTCCTAGTTGTGCTCCGAAACTCGGCAGCCCGATCGGCATACACCCAAGGATGTTATGGGAGAAAAATGGTTGTAAAAAATAGGGGTTTTCGAGGGATGTTTGAGGTTTTAGTTAACATGAGCTTGTGAGGTATCGTTTTCCATGTTTTGCAGGGCGAGAATACCGAATAATAAGTTGATTTTGACCGAAGAGTGAAAATTTGAGGTTGTAACGAAGGTTAAGCTCCCGAAATTGATTTTTTATTAGTTAAAAACATGGGGAATTGTCTGAAATCATCATCAATTTGTATAATAACACTAGAAGTAGTGTCAATAGGTGAACCAACACAATTAAATGGTACTATCAATGATCAAAGATAATCTTTCAAAAACAAGCAGAGCCTAATTCGTGTTTTTGGGGGCCATAATTGGTGGAAACCATGAATAATAGCCATTTAAATATTTGCACATGAAAGAAACAATAAATGAACAGTCAAAATTCCTCTACTATGTCCAGTAGAATAATAAACCCATGAGACAAGGACTTTGCAGCGTTTTGGAATCTAGGCACCTTGAAACTTAAAAGAAAAAATTTTGATGGGGTGTTATACAAATTTTTTGCTGAGCGATTACTAAGGTGTATTATTCTCAGAATAATAAACCAGAAGCAATTGTTGAAATTGTATGATGACTGACAATGTGACTGAAACTTTATTTCAACATTATCTGAATTGATTTTTGTATTGATTTTGAGTTGATTTTTCCATGAATAAAGTATAGTAAGTATCGACATAAATGAAGACTGCTAAAATAGTGTTGTGTAAATTATCATTTTTTAAAGTTATTAATTAATGTGTCATTTTTTAAAAATTCGTTTGCATTGAGGAAAGAATATTTTAATTGGTTGCCAGGGGGGATGGAAGAGAGGGCCACTTGGCCCTAATCCCACGCTGGTTGTGTAAATATGCTCCCCCCTCCTCCCTCATCATATTTTCCTCTCCTCCTCCCCTCCCATTCACCTCTCCCTCTCACCCTCCTACTACCTCTCCGTCACCCTTCCCCTAACCCCCTCCCCTTCCTATCCCCTCTCCCCCCTCTCCACACTCTACCACCTCACATCATCTCACTTACTCCCTCATCCCTCTCGCCCTATCACCCTCAATCCCTATCACTCTCTCTCACCATCCCCACGGGAGGACGTGGGAATTCGGCTTTTCCCTTCCTCAAAATAATGCAAATTGTCTAAAAAACGGAAAAACGAAAACATAAGGCCGAGCCTAAAAACTTGGAACTACTACTTTTCATAAACGAAAAGGTGTTGAGTATTTATTCTGGGATAATAAATTATTTCAAAGGCTCGTCATGAAAACATAAACACCGCTTCACTTTGAAGGATGTATCGATTAAACTGAAAACTCAACAAAGCGATGACGTATGTCTTTTATCAACTTGCAACTCATGCAACCAGTGACACAAGTTGCCCACCGCTCTTTTATTCAAACGGCATTTCCTGAAATAGCGGTCAGAATTCAAAAAACGTTGGTAGGGAATGAGGAGGCGAGCAAACAGAATAGAAGATAAAGTAATGTCAACTCTACTGTTTCTCACGCGATAGAATGGGAACAACAAAATTATCTTGCCTATACCCACATAATGAGGTCGAATAGCCTTTTGTCTAATGACAATACATAATTTTAGCTCTTTTTATTGTATCTACGCCCTCCTCGTAATGGATTCCTTCTTGTTTTCTTGGCAATATATTTGAACCACAGTTGGCTAACATATGGCATGTTAGTCAACCCATGTGGTATGTTTATACGTATGGCAGTTGTCCTTACTAGTTGATAAGAAGAAGAAATACGTTTATTTTGATGACCGAATAAAATTATTCTCACTTATAAATACGTACCTACATTAGTAAAATTATCTACCAACAATGTGGAAGAAAAAATACAAATAAACATTACTTCATGGTTAGTAAAACCATCTGACGCAGATCTGGTCATCTGCAATAATTACAAGTCCTCAGTAAACTTGAGATAGTATGAGGTGCAAGAAAAGAAAAAACGCTGCAAAGTCCTTGTCACATGGGTTTATTATTCTACAGGACATAGTAGAGAAATTTTGACTGTTCATTTATTGTTTCTTTCATGTGCAAATAATAAAATGGCTATTATTCATGGTTTCCACCAATTTTGGCTCCCAAAAACACGAATTACGAACGCTCCTTTTTTTTTCAAATTATCTTTGATCGTTGGTAGTGCCATTTAATCGGCTTGATCTACGTGATGACACATTTCCTAGTGTTATTATATAAATTGATGGTGATTTCAGACGATTTCCCAGATTTTTGACTCACGAAAAATCAATTTTGGGAGCTGAACATTTGGTAGACCCTCAATTTTCCACTCTTTGGTCAAAATCAACTTCATATTCGGTCTTCTCATCCCCGAAAACAAGAAAAACGATACCTCAAAAGCTCATGTTATTAACATGTTACTAAATCACAAAAAGTACCTATTTTTGTGCACATTTTCACTCATAACACCCCTGGGTATATTCCGATCGGGCTGCAAAGTTTCGGGACACAACTAAGGCCCAAATGGAGCATGTTTGCGAAAGAACGACTTTTTTAGACCGAAAATGAAGTCGGTACACGTGATACGGCGGACGGACATTGCATTTTTGGAATCTAAGCACCTTGAAACGGAAAAGAAAAATTTTTGAGGGGGTGTTATAAAAATTATTTGCTGAACGAGTAGGTACATAGGTGTATTATTCACATAATAATAAACCAAACGGAGCGTACCTAACTCGTGTTTTGGCCTAAATCGTGTTTTGGGCGCCAAAATTGGTGGAAACCATTAGATTTCGATTATTACACATGAAAAAAACAATAAATGAACAGCCATCATTTTTATAGGTATGTCCAGTAGAATAATAAACCCACGTGACAAGGACTTTGCAGCGTTTTTGTATTTTAGTAACATGAGCTTTTGAGGTATCGTTTTCCATGTTTTTGGGGACGAGAACACCGAATATGAATTCGATTTTGACCAGAGTGGAAAATTGAGTTCTACCATATGTTCAGCTCCCAAAATTATTTTTTTATGAGTGAAAAACCTGGGAAATCGTCTGAAATCACCATCAACTTGTATAATAACACTGGAAGAAGTGTCAACACGTGGATCAAGACGATTAATTGGCACTACCAATGATCAAAGATAATTTAAAAAAAAAAACCCTGCAAAGTTCTTGTCACATAGGTTTATTATTCTACTGGACATACGTACAGAAATGTTGACAGTTCTTTTTTGTTTCTTTCGTGTGAAATACTTGAAATAGCTATCTCTGATCCACAATTTTGGCCTCCAAAACACGAATTAGGTACGCTCCTTTTTTTTCTAATTATCTTCGATCACTGGTAGTGCCATTTAATGTGGTTTTGATCCACGTGTTGACACTTTTTCTAGTGTTATTCTACAAATTGATGGTGATTTCAGACGATTTCCCAGGTTTTTGACTCATAAAAAAATCAATTTTGGGAGCTGAACATTTGGTAGTACCTCAATTTTCGACTCTTTGGTCAAAAGCGACTTCATATTCGGTCTTCTCGTCCTAATAAACATGGAAAACGATACCTCAAAGGCTCATGTTACTAACATGTTACTGAAACACAAACGCTGCAAAGTCCTTGTCACATGGGTTTATTATTCTGTTGAACATACCCACGGAAATGTTGGCTGTTCATTTATTGTTTCTTTCATGTTAAATAATTGAAATAGCTTTTTGATGGTTTTCACCAATTTCGGCCACCCCAAAAATACCAATTTTTGACAATATATCTGTGATCATTGCGTTTTTGGAATTTACGCACCTTGAAACGTAAAAGCAAAAAAAGAGACCGGAATGAGCCTGAGGACTACAAAATAATATTTGGAAAAAGAGGAAATAGGTAACAAAAGATATCCACAAATTCCTATTCCTATGAACGCTGGAGCTGTGCGGGTCACATCGCAATGGATGAGTCGCAGCGAACATAGCGTCCTGTTGGGGCCCAACTGTGAGCGGGTGGCAAGAAGCAAGAATAGCTTAGAATTTATTGTGAGCTTCTTGGCGACGCGTCGCTACGGGAGTGAAGGCGGGCACACTCGTGCACTGGCCTTTCCTCGACGGGACTGGACTGTACCAACTTTAGGCATAATAAACAGCTCCCAATCCCGTCCCATGCAATCCTCACGTAATAAGGCCCCGTAATCCATGGAATACGGGGCCTTATTCGATGGTAGCGGTAGCCTAGCTGCCCTCGCTTTGTTCGCTTCCGCCACAGAACACATGAAGGGCCCCTATGTATTCTTTGGCTCCCAGCCTCCAGCCACGGAGCCAAAAGAGCCGCACCAAGTATCTGGCGATGGGGTGGCAGATATTTTACCCCGTAGTTATTACTGCATATGTATTTTTACCGGGCGTAGACGCGAAGGCACCAGCTATTATGACGAACGGTTTTCAGGTCTCTTCCTGATTGTTTATTCACTCAATTAATCTTCATCATTCTTCACTCTATCAACCTGAACAATAATCTGATACGCCAATTAGTTAGGGATAGAGGATTTTCCACGCCACCTTATGGAATAGACAAGAAATATGTGTAGCTTATATTACTTTTTATCTGTATCTTCTTCAAATGGAGGATGGAGTCTTGAGAAACAGAATTGGCATTTCATTGTCTAAACCATGGAGGTGCCCTCAAGGTCTCGTTACCTCACCATCGGAGGTTCACCGCCTTGTTACGCTGAGATTATCATATCACCCAGATTTTGGTTTATTATCTCAGCAAAAAATTTTTATAACACCCCCTCAAAATTTTTTCTTTTCCGTTTCAAGGTGTGTAGATTGCAAAAATGCAATGTCCGTCCGCCGTACGCCGTCCGCCGTATCACGTGTACAGGCTTCATTTTCGGTCTAAAAAAAGTCGTTCTTTCGCACACATGCTCCATTTGGGCCCTAGTTGTGTCCCGAAACTTTTCAGCCCGATCGGAATATACCCAGGGATGTTATGAGTGAAAATGTGTATAAAAATAGGTACTTTTTGTGTTTTAGTAACATAGTAGTAAAATGAGCTTTTGAGTTATCGTTTTCCATGTTTTTGGGGACGAGAAGACCGAAAATGAAGTCGTTTTTGACCAAGGAGTGGAAAATTGAGTTCTACCAAATGTTCAGCACCCAAAATTGATTTTTTATGAGTGAAAATCCTGGGAATCGTCTGAAATCACCATCGGTTTGTATGATAACACTGGAAAAAGTGTCAACACGTGGATCAAGACGATTAAATGGTACAATCAATGATCAAAGGTGATTTGAAAAAAAGGAGCGTAGTACCTAATTCAAGTTTTGGGGGCCAAAATTTGTAGAAACCACCAGAAATAGCTATTTCAATTATTTTAAATGAAAGAAACAATAAATTAACAGCCAGCATTTCTGTAGACCAATAAAATAATAGAATAATAAACCCATGTGACAAGGACTTTGCAGCGTTTTTTTTTTCAAATTACCTTTGATCATTGATTGTACCATTTAATCGTCTTTTTCCACGTGTTGTTCCACTTTTGGTTCATTATTCTGTGAATAATACACCCATGTATTCGCTCAGCAAACAATTTTTATAACACCCCCTCAAACTTTTGGTTTATTATTCTGTGAATAATACACCTATGTATTCGGTCAGCAAAAATTTTTTACAACACCCCCTCAAAATTTTTTCTTTTCCGTTTCAAGGTGCCTAGATTCAAAAAATGCAATGTCCGTCCGCCGTCCGCCGTACGCCGTACGCCGTCCGCCGTATCACGTGTACAGGCTTCATTTTCGGTCCAAAAAAGTCGTCCTTTCGCATACATGCTCCATTTGGGTCCTAGTTGTGTCCCGAAACTTTTCAGCCCGATCGGAATATACCCAGGGGTGTTATGAGTGAAAATATGGTTAAAAATAGGTACTTTTTGTGTTTTAGCAGCATGTTAGTAACATGAGCTTTTGAGGTAACTTTTCCCATGTTTTTGGGGACGAGAAGACCGAAAATGAAGTCGATTTTAACCAATGAGTGGAAAATTGAGGTTCTACCAAAGATTCAGCTACCAAAATTGATTTTTTATGAGGCAAAAATCTGGAAAATCGTGTGAAATCACCGTTAATTTGTATGATAACACTAGAAATGGTGTCAGCACGTGGATCAAGACGATTAAATGGCTCTACCAGTGATCAAAGATGATTTGAAAAAAAAAAAAAAAGAGCGTACCTACCTAATTTGTGTTTTGGGGGCCAAAATTGGTGGAAACCATCATAAATAGCTATTTCAATTATTTCACATGAAAGAAACAATAAACAAACAGCCAACATTTCTGTAGGTATGTCCAATAGAATGATAAACCCGTGTGACAAGGACTTTGCAGCGTTTTTTCTTTTCCATTTCATGGTGCGTAGATTCCAAAAATGCAATGTCCGTCCGCCGTCCGCCGTATCACGTGTACAGGCTTCATTTTCGATCTAAAAAAATCGTTCTTTCGCACACATGGTCCATTTGGGCCCTAGTTGTGTCCCGAAACTTTTCAGCCCGATCGGAATATACCCAGGGGTGTTATGAGTGAAAATGTGGATAAAAATAGGTACTTTTTGCGTTTTAGCAACATGTTGGTAACATGAGCTTCTGAGATATCTTTTTCCATGTTTTTGGGGACGAAAAGACCAAATATGAAGTCGATTTTGACCAAAGAGTGGAAAATTGAGTTCTACCAAATGTTCAGCACCCAAAATTGATTTTTTATGAGTGAAAATCCTGGGAATCGTCTGAAATCACCATCGGTTTGTATGATAACACTGGAAAAAGTGTCAACACGTGGATCAATACGATTAAATGGCACTACCAATGATCAGAGATAGTTAAAAAAAAAAAAAAGCGTAGGTACCTAATTTGTGTTTTAGGGGCCAAAATTAGTGGAAACCATCAGAAATGGTTATTTCTATTACCACGCACGAAAGAAACAATAAATGAACAGCCAAAATTTCTGTAAGTATGTCCGATGTGAAACCCATGTGACAAGGACTTTGCAGCGTTTTTCTACCACCATCTATACGGTGTCCTATCCCTACCGTCTGGATGGAACTTTATTGTAATTGGTCACAATAATGTCGCTGAAATATCTGTTTACTCCTTCGTAGAAAATAAATACCCATTTAAATCTAACCAACCAACCCCATGGTACTACAGCCCGTGTCGGGCCTTGACCTGCTCCAGTAGCCGTCGCCATTCCGTCCGATCCCTGGCAACAACCCTCCAACCTCTCACGCCCATCGCCCGACAATCCTCTTCCACTCCATCCAGCCAGCGGAGACCAGGTCTACCTCTAGGCCGCCTTCCCCCAGGACTCCCTCGTAGGATGCTGCTTGGTATCTCTGTGTCAGCCATGCGTGCTACGTGGCCGGCCCAGCGCAGCCTCCCACATTTGATGAACCCGGTAATGCGCTGGTCATTATACAGAGAGTAAACTTCATTATTATACCGGGTTCGCCACTGTGCGCCTTCCCTGACTGGTCCAAATATCCTTCTCAGGATCTTTCTCTCAAAGACCTCAAGTGCGTTTAGATTTGCCGCAGTCAGGGTCCATGTTTCCGAGCCGTAGGTGAGGATCGGGCGGACGAGGGTCTTGTACAGGAGGAGCTTGGTATTCCTTGACACGTTCCGGGACTTGAAGTGCCCCACCAATCCAAAGTAGCTTCTGTTGGCAGCCACAAGTCTAGCTGCGATTTCTCGGGACATATCATTAGCAGCTGTGACAACAGACCCAAGGTATTGAAAGGATTTAACACCCTGGAATCTGTACTCACCCATGTCAATGTGTTGGACTGGTGGTGGATTACGCATTGCAATCATGTATTTCGTTTTTTGCTCATTCACCACGAGTCCCATTTTTCGTGCTTCCCGGTCTAATGCCAAGAAAGCCTCCCTCACATCCCGCTCACTCCTGCCAATCACACCGATGTCGTCTGCATATGCCAGTATTTGGACGCTACGGTTGAAGATGGTGCCTCGGCGATCCAGACCAGCGTCCTTGATTGCCCGATCAAGAGCTATGTTGAACAAGATGCATGCCAGCGCATCCCCCTGTCTGAGTCCTTTGGTCGATTGGAAGGTATCAGACAGGCCAGCTTGCACTTTTACTCGGCAGTTGACATCCCTCATTGTGAGCCCGACCATCCTTATCAACTTTTCAGGGATGTCAATCTTGCTCATGGCATCGTACAGCTTGTCTCGATGTACATTTAAATCTAGACTGAATATAATAGAGTAAAATGTACTCAACAAATTTAATTAGGTAGGTATATGCCATGCAGAAAGGAAAAAGTGTTTTAATGCAAATACGCGAATGTATGGGAATGTAAACGGATTAGTTAGTGTAATAATAGACGTGATTACATGGCAGGTACGTAGGCGTGGTTAGCTGTAATAAAAAGAGGACGAGGGTAGCAATTGCGGATAGTTTTGGAAGGTGTAGAGTAAGTACTGTTGTTAGCAACAAACGAAATGAGGTGATGATGAAGGTGAGGAAAATCATGCGAGGTGATAGGATCAGGAAAGCGAATAAGGAAGTCCTATTCGGTTTACATCACCGTAATACCTTGACCAAATCAATATAATACTTAATTAACCCAGAAACGAGAAATATGAATAAGAAACAAATAATAACATAAAATACAGTAGGTAAGCAGTAGTTATATCAGCAACTCAAAACAACAGCAACATAGATGTAGATAATCCAATTCGTAAATAATAAATATAATAGTAGATCAGAAAATTGTAAAAAAAAAAACTGAATTTAATACGAGATGACCAGGAGTAGGTATCAAAATGCTAATTCAAGCAACAGCAACAAGTATATATCAACTACCTTATATAGCAAACGGAAAAAAGTATCTACAAGTATAGGAAAAGAGCCTCTTGGAGAAAACGAAAGCACGCACAGACATTATACATGAATCGCGGATTGCCGTACATTATACATGATGAATTAGTCGGGTGGCTGGTCCGTTTCGGCCGGGAAGTGGGGCAATGAATTAGTCAGGAGAATTTGGAGTAAATGAAGTCTAAGTTGGAAGGCTGATTCGTCGCCGTAAGTGAACATTGTGTTTTGAGGATGAATATGAAGCGCCAAAGTGACCGCATAGGCACAAGTTTGCAAACACACCGCGCATTGAACTCTTTGCGGTTGGGCGACTTGCACAAACTTGATGTCAGTTGTGGGATTGATAAAAGGGTATACATTTTTGATAATGACTTTTTGAGTTGGGGTGAGATGGTTACCATTTAAACTATCATAAACCCTGACGGTTCTGGAAAACGAATCATAGAATGTGGTTATCCATTGCCCATGTTCAAGAGACCCCTGGAAAAGAATTTGGATGTCATCATTACTTTGAGGGACGAGGTTATAACGGTGAGGTGCTTGATAATAAATTCTATCTTGGGGTTGAAAATTAGTGTTGTGCCTGATTACCCCCAACAAACAGTTGATCGTCTCATCGGTAAGCATTTCACCCGAAAGAATTTCGTTTTGAATCAAATCAGTCACCTCAATGCCACGACGCCAAGCAAACTCTGGTTCACGAATGATTTGGGGGTCGTTAATTGGGAGAACGGATTCATTTATAAGTGGAGAGTTAGAGAGGACTGACTGGTCCACCTTTGGACTAGAAACAACTTCCTCAGTTTTAGGAATTGGCGTCGTTGAGACCGATATTTTGAGGTGAGCTGAGGGAATTGGGAGCATTTCTCGTTCAATAGAAAGCCATATGAAAATAGGTTTGTGATCAGAAAATACTGATTCGTAAGTACCAGAATCAAAATACTCTACGTTTTTCACCCAAATCGTGTCAATCTGGGTGTTGAAATCAGTGGAAGGGGTTCCCGCGAGTGAACCCCGATTGAAACCGAGCCCGTTCACGAAGGTTTCAAACCCACTTTGCAGTGAAAATGCATCGACATTAAAGTCTCCCAGAAACACAATGACATCAGTTGGGTCAAACTGTTCGAATAATGAGATGAGGGTCTTCTTGAATGTGGTCACTGGATATTTAGGAGACCTGTATCCAGAAACTACGCGGACATTATGAAAAGCTATAATTACTATGTCGAAATGACTTTGACTAGCAATAAATCGGTTGTTGTAAGTTATCTTAAACTGTGACATAAATTTATTTTTGCAGAGGACAAGTATACCTTGACCCATAGTTGATTTGTTAGATTCGGGAATTCGGAACAGTTCATTGTATGTTTCAAAAGGGAAGCTATCATTTTGTGAAAAATTGGTCTCTGAAAAAAATAATCAAATCACCCTGTGAAAACCATGGATCGCGTTGAATATATTTCTGGTTCGTTTTGAGTGACCTACAGTTATGATAGATTACTTTAATTAAGTTCCCGTTGAAATTTTTGGAGTATGAAAGGGTGAGGTTCCTTAGGTGGTTTGAAAGTGCCTAAGACACAATGATCTGTTCGATCATTGAGTTGCCGAACTCGACTCAGGGCAATGTACAACATTGAGCGCTGAACACCTCGAATTCAATCGAAATCAAGACACACCCTGTCGTACGTTTGGCGTTGAGATTTGTGAATGGTGAGGGCTTCGGCTGGAACGATGGGGAATTGAGTTCTCGAAGCTTGATAACCAATTTTTTTGGAGAGGCTTACTTGAACAGTATTACGAGAAACAGGAACCCAGTTTTTGTTTGAAACCCCAAAATTCTCCGCAATTTGAGAAAATTTTTGTCGAAGATTTTGCCCCACCCTTTCTTCCCCAAAATTAAACCAAAGGTATCGAGGATCATCAGCTGGAGTTATTCTTTCAAGTACTCCACACGCCCCATTTACAAGCCCGTCTCCTACATCAATGTTTGAAATTATCATGTACTTGATCCCGGCTTTCTAAATTAACTTGTATGGAAGTCCCCCAGTTTCAGTGCGATTTTTATTTTTTAAAGCCTCCAAAAATCGCTATTTTTGTTGAGGGGCGCAGTTCTTAACCATGATCCGATCAATGGCTGTACACTCAACTGGGGTTTTTTTTGTTTGTTTGCCTCGTTGAACTCATCGACGTCAGTATTTTTCTGGAAGAGCCTAATGGCACTTTCTGGAACTTCTTCTGGTTGAACTTCACGTTGTTTTAGAGTTGACATGTCTTGACCCGTCATTTTGCCGATTGCTACGTTATTTAGAGCCCTGATGAAAGACAGTTCATCTTTCTGCCTCATTATTTCGGTCAGCTCAAAATACTTAAATTCATCCCAGATTACGGTCCCAGCCAACTTGGTCAAGCCACTTCCTTTGGTGGACTTGTATATTGGGCTATCTTGAACGGGAGGTAATTGGTTCAAATCCCCAACAAGCAGAACGGAAACCCCTCCGAATGACGTGTCGCGTCCCATGATTTGCCTCGGTCGCGTGTCGATTCGGTGGAACATGAGGCTTCCACACATTGAAACTTCATCGATAATGAGAAGTTTTAGTCGCGACAGGTTACAACGGATGGTGTTCGTAATGTCTTCAGATAATTCAGGCATTTGACCCCCAATACTGCGACACGGGTAACGCGAACGCGCGGGTAATGCGAACGCGGAATGTAGCGTGATACCCCCGATGAGGAAAGCGGCTTTACCTGAAGGGGCTGTGAGGAGTACGTATACGGCATTGTTAACTTTTTCAATTTCAGGTTGATGTGAAAAATGATGAGTGAGCAGCTGATAAATAGTTTTGATCACAGTACTCTTTCCAACTCCTGCCGAGCCCGACAAAAATATCCTGTTTGGAAGTAATTTCGTCTTAAAGCAATGCAAGACGTGCATCACGATGTCTCTTTGTTTTTCGTCGAGGAGCAACATATTAGAAAAGATCTCGTCTCTAGTCGGCAAAGCAGTGGTTTTGTACGTGTATTTGGAACCGTCAGTTCTGTTAGGATCTTCAACTCCTCCCTGAGCAAAAACATCGACAGGGTAGTCCGGTTCGTCATCGTCACTGAGCTGTTGGAACTGGTCAACCTCATTCTCCACTCGTTCAATCGCGTTTTCAAGTGTTTCTGCCGAGATTCCACTGAAATATTTTGACCTGTTTTCGGATATTTGGGACAGATTTTGAGTATAAAGGTTGGAACAGTTGTTTTGGATAATGTCCGATTGTTCGTTGCGCCAGGAAAAAAAAGAAGAACTTGCTCTCTATGAAAGTTGACCGGATCTTGCTCCTCTTTGTAAGAGCGAAACCGAAGAATCCTCGTTCTGTAGGTTGTTGCGGGAAGAATTTGATTGAGGTCATTATCGTGTTCGTAAACTTTGTTTCTGAGTTTTTGGAGGGAGGTTACATGCAAAGTCTGCCAGGCAAGTATTCTCGAGACGAACAGACCTTTTGCTGTATTTTTCTAAAATGTTGGGCAAAAAAATATCCTCCGAATCAGCGTTTCTTCGAATTCTTTGCGCAAGACTTTCTCAGTTTTCAACATTCTCACTCTCTCTTCAGGTGGGGAAGTATTAATGAAAACAGTTGAACGGCTCATAAGCGATAGTGGAAGAGAGAGGACATGATAGCACGCTTCTTGAGCCGACATAACGCTACCACTGATGAAAACATTACCAATTTTCCTCAATCTGTCCCGCACTGACAAATTCCCATCGCTCATGTCTTTTTCAGCTTGCCTCAAAAGTTTTGAAAGGCCGCCCTCTACTTTGCTGATGTAATTAACCACGTAAGAGGCACAGCTGTAAGGGTTTAAAATGAATTACATGTCCATGTTGTAGCGGTTTAAATTTAGAATGACAGGATTGTAAGCGTTAATAGCTACTTCCAAGCTCGATCGTTTCAAGAAAACTTGAGCGTTTTTCAAGGAACATCTTATCGCTGAGATATATTCATCCTCGGTCAGTTCGAGTTTGTGTAGAATGTCCTCCCACGACACTGTAGTATTGTGGTTAAAAAAATCATTCATTAAATTGCGTATTTTTTTCAAACTTTGGATCATTTGGGGTGTAATTTTATCTTCTTTTCCAAAGGGCTCAAGAATGGTTGTTCGAGGCATAACCGGCAACGGATAATTAAAACGGCAGTGTTTTTTTCTTCTGACCTTTATGACAGGTGAAAGTGTGACGGTGCCTCTGGACGGACATCAAAGGGTTTTTTGGATCGTATTCACATGTAATAAATTTGTCAATGAACGAGACGCAATTCCTCATCTTCGAATGATCAAAGGGGTCGTATTCTAGTGGGTCATTAACATAGAGAAGATTATGGGTATGAACAGACCCTCGTGCTTGGAACTCCCATCTTTGGTAACTATCAACCATAAAATGCTCCCCAAAAGGGCCTGCACTGCTCTCAAGCACTTTCATTAGGTTGGTAGCTTTTTGTTCGAAATACCTGACGCAAGTAACTGGATCAACTTTCACTAATTTGGTTTTAGTGAAATCATCCAATTCGGAGGCTTCCCTGATCGAAATAGTTCTGTTGAAATGAATTTTGTACAAAATTGCTAAGAGTTCAGGACAGTGGAGTTCAGCCGCAGAGAATGTCAAGAAAATGGTGGGCTTTCCAAGTTGCCTTACCGTGGCCAATACGTTTCTTTTTTTTCTCTTCCCAATACGCGGGAGACCCCCTGATCTGTTTGATACTTGTAACCCTCGTTGTGGCGAATAGCATCAGGAATAAAATTGGAATTAGTAACGTCTTTAACACGGACATTTTGACGGTCTTTTTTGCATTTTCTGAGGCAAACGTTGGCCGTTGACACGACACCCATTTCAATTTTCTTCTTTGCCATGAAAAATAGTCATTCTGGAGTACATGACCTCCTATCTCTGTGTCGGGCTTCATATTTAATCCTCTGGGCGTAGCTCAACTTATTTTCAGGGTCAAATTTTTGCCCAGCGAAAACCCTTGGAAAACACAACTCTTCCAATTCAGGAACGACGTGCCAAGGTATCGGCTGTTTTCCCTGCCCAAGCGCAATGACATGCAAGTTAAAATTCTCATTTCCCCTCCGATCAACAGTCAAAACGTCGTCATCCATCACATCATTGAAAATCAAGTTCTCGAGGTCGTCTTCAGGAAGGTCAACTTCACCCGTATCCATACCACTCACTGTTGATTCCAAGCAATCCTCCTTATTGACAATGAAGTCGACATCCGTATGGTGGGTGGCTTTTGACAAAAATGAATCATCTAGTTTAATTTCATGTTTGACGTACAAAGGGGTTCTTATGAGATCATTGAGAGCATCACAAATATTTTGTGGTTTGATGGTTTCAAACATATAATGAGATCTATGGTCAATGTGTCTTTTCAGTTTCAACTGTATTGTACTCATGTGGTTGAAACTTCTAGGGAGAACATCAATCATTTCATTTACATCAACTGACACATTTACTACGCTACCTTTGATGCACTGTTGACCATTCAGAATATTCGGCATTAACTATTTTATCTGCATGAAAGGGATGTAGGGAGACACCATGCGAAGCTCCAGGGGTGTTAATTTGGCAACTGTCTCGGGTATATCAGGGAAAGTCAAGTTTTTGTTTGCAGTTGTCTTAGGGTACGTTCCATTTTTTATATACTTCAAACATGTATAACAAACCAAATCAGAATCACATGTTTTAATTTCAGTTAAAAATTGTTCATGCTCTTCAGGGTTCAATACTGAAGTAAAAACCAAACTTTTAGAAAATTTCCGCATGGAATGTGGGAAGAATAAATTCTGGCAGCACATACATAGATTTTCGGGCCCAATTAGCTTTGAGCTTGAGTTTTTCAAGGTTTTCAGATAGTGTTCACGGTGTTTTATCATTTCATTCTCTCTTTCCTTCTTTTTTCGAATCCGATCTCTTTGTCTTTCATTAAGTTTCATCTCATAAGATAGCCTGTTTTTGGTTTTTCTTTCACGATCATCCTCACGCCCTTTAGCACCCTTCTTCTCCCTGTTCTTTTTCCGTTTCTCAGCTTCTGCCTCTCTGAAATCTGGGTTTTGTCGTCTCAGATCTGACAGCCTCTTCCTCTCTTTTTCTAGGCCTCCCTCACCATCATTTTTATCTTGCTCTCCCTCCGTTTCTCAGCTTCAATCTCCCAGGTATGTGGATTTTTTCGAGAAACTCTCTTCCTCCCTCTGTCTTTTTCTTGGCCTTCCTCACCATAATTTATCCTGCTCTCCCTCCGTTTCTCAGCTTCAATCTCCCTGGTATGTGGATTTTTTCGTGAGACTCTCTTCCTCCCTCTATCTTTTTCTAGGCCTTCCTCACCTTCGTTTTCCCTGCTCTTTTTCCGTTTCTCAGCTTCACGAAAACGAACATCGGAATTTTCTCTTGCAATTTTTTGACGCGTTCTCATCAGCTAAACGTTTTCTGCGATTGGCGCGCTTTTTTCGTTTCCTCCCAGGCTCTAAGTCCGATTCATTAGCTAATTCAGTTGTAAGAAAAGGGGTTGTTTCAGGAGAAGAATCGTTTCTCTCACGCAGAATCTCCACTTCAGACGAATCCATTTTAATGCTTTCTCCTACATAAGATAAATAAATAAATACCGAAATGTTCGTGCAGCGTGATCATATGAGCGAATTTTCAAAACTAGTAACAAAATTGCTCGTAATTTTCGACCCTTTTTTTCGAAGAGTATCTTTTATAATAATAAGATCAAGTTGTAGGTACAAATTTACTTTTTTCTCATTTGCCAATATCGTATATCATCAGGAGTGACACTCAAGGCAAATCAATCACGCCCTTGAAAGGAATTGCTTTTTAACAGACGTTTTGAAATGAACTTGTGTTAGTCATTATAAAAGGTTGGTAGCGGATTTGTAGTTTTCAGAAATGCATTTAGGTAGCATTGCAATACCTTATTTTCTTTGAAAATTTGCTTATACCTACGGCAATGGGAGCGCACATACAGAGTGCTAGTTACATAGACAACATTTCAAGTCATAAATATTTGATTTTTTGATTTTTATTTCCCACCTTATTGCCGCGCAGTGTCATAAAAGAAGAACATTCAGCTGATTCCACGATCGGCCGAGTTAGCGCAATGTCAGAATTTAAATCAACAGAACTATTCCAATGGTATTTTTTGCAAAACAGACAGATTGACGGGGAATACCAAGGCCAGACGGGGGAAAAAATGAGGAAGCAAATGAAAGTCATTAGTAATTATTTCAAATTTTTAGGTACTAAGGTAATTATTACGTATGAGGTATTTATTTTTGAGTAAAACATTTAGTTTAATTTTTTTTAATACAAATTAATGCGTCGAGTGCCTATATAAATAACATCTTTCCATATATCTTCTGTGTATTACACATACGAAACTTGGTACCTACCTAAATTCATCATGAAATACCTAGAGGATCAACGATTTTATTTTCAATCAGAATATTTCAATGTATCCAGAGTAGGAAAGAGACCCCTCTCGTGGGAGGGGTAATCTACTTCTATTATATTGATTATCAGCAATAATTATTATTACAATTGGTTCGTATTTTATTGGTTCAACCATCTTTTCATATAGGTAATGGTTGAAGTTTAAAGACCCCCCCAAAGTAATTATTTCTTGCATGTTAAATACCAGCGCATGGAGCGCTGCATTGGGGCGGGAAAATGCAATGATTCTCCCCGCACAACATTGAAAGAATTCGTGATGGGGTGAAGGAGAAGAATGAAACTTCAGGCTAACATGGGCTGTGAGCTGTGACGGACCGACCCCCTCTGCTGCTAAGGCGCTGACTCTGGTTCTTTAGGTGACACGGCGCGGCGCCCTGAGAAATGATGAGTGATAACAAAACAAGAAACGCTGCAAAGTCCTTGTCACATAGGTTTATTATTCTATTGGACATACCTACAGAAATTTTGGCTGTTCATTTATTGTTTCTTTCATGCGTAATAATCGAAGTAGCTATTTCTGATGGTTTCCAGGCCCCTAAAACACATATTAGGTTAGGTACGCTCTTTTTTTTCACTATCTTTGATCATTGTTAGTGCCATTTAATCGTCTTAATCCACGTGTTGACACTCTTTCCAGTGTTATTATAAAACTGATGGTGATTTCAGACGATTTCCCAGGTTTTTCACTCATAAAAAATCAATTTTGGGAGCTGAACATTTGGTAGTACCTCAATTTTCTACTCTTTGGTCAAAATCGACTTCACATTCGGTCTTCTCGTCCCCAAAACCATGGAAAACGATATCTCAGAAGCTCATGTTACCAACATGTTGCTAAAACGCAAAAGTACCTATTTTTACACACATTTTCACTCATAACACCCCTGGGTATATTCCGATCGGGCTGAAAAGTTTCGGGACACAACTAGGGCCCAAATGGAGCATGTGTGCGAAAGAAAGAATTTTTTAGACCGAAAATGAAGCCGGTACACGTGATAAGGCGGACGGCGTACGGCGGACGGACATTGCATTTTTGCAATCTACGCACCTTGAAACGGAAAAGAAAAAATTTTGAGGGGGTGTTATAAACATTTTTTGCTGAGCGAATACATAGGTGTATTATTTGCAGAATAATATACCAAAATGAAGAATGAAATGGGCGTCCCCTCGCCACTAGGACCCCCCCCCCCCCCCACCATGCTTCCTAGCCACGCCCCCTAGACTCACCCCTAGTTAGCCACTTTGGCCCACCATAACCACTTGGTCCCCGCGGGGGTAATCGGGCTACTACTCAGTTCCGCTCTGTCCAGTGGTGCCAACCCCCACTCCTGACATTCCAATGCAACCTTAACACAAGGAAAACTATTACATTCCAATCTCCATAACAGATTATTGATCAATATCACGAGTGCAGTACTTATTGGCTCTAATTAAATAATTAAAATAAAATACCCATTTATATGTATCATACAAACTCACCTGAAACGGTAACTGGGAGAAAACAGGTTCAGTAAGGGGGAAGAGAACTCAGAAGGGAGATAAAGGTAACAAATCTGAACACAACACAAAGAGCCAAACAAAGTATGATAAGCAAAACTATTTACGAGAGTAAATTACTATACTATGAAACTGGGGAAAGCTTCACTTAGTAACAGCCACTGTCTCCACAAGATCAGCAGTAGGAATGAAAGGGACGGATCTGTGGGTGGTGGGCGGTTGGATGGTTGGTGTTGCGGGGGTTAGGAGCATGAGGAAGGTATTGTCTTGAAACAATTATCTTGACCAACTCGAAAGTCGGAGAAGGGATGTTATTGCTGGTGGAAGAATTACCTACCTACCTACCTTCATAGAACCCGCAGTTGCTTGGTTACACACATTCATAAAATCATTAATTCTATACCAACCCTTAAGAAAATCTTGGTTTACTGTGTTTGAGCATAGAGCTGATTAGTACTACCTAAGGAAATTTTACGTACCTTCCTACCCTTCACAATTAATTTATTTAGCTACGTACGGGGAAACTGTAGGTTCTGAGATTATATAATATGTAGGTAGGTACTGCTACTACAATTCTTTAATACCAACTACCATTTTCCATGACCTTTTCTCCCTGGAGGGTAGGTAAATTGTTGGTTTATTATTTTCAGTAATGAACCTTTGGAACAGAGGATGAACAAAAAAAAAAAAAAATTAACCCCCTCAAAATTCGATGGTTTACGTTTCACGGTACCATGTAGAATCCGAAAATGGAATGAAAACATTTCTGCCCGTACGCCGTACTTCGCATTTTGCTTAGTTAATGAAATTCGGTTTTTAGGTCCTTCGTGAGGTCTAGTTGGTCCGCAAAGCTCGGCGTTACTGTCAGTCATCTCTAAGAGGTGAAAAATAGGGGTTGACATTTCTCGAACGCCTTAGCTCGGAAACTTCCAATAGAAGGGTATGGATTTTTTTATTTTTAACATTTTTAAATTGATCTTGAACTAAAGCAATTTTGATACCACCCGGAGCATTGTATGACCAGCCGTTCGTTTGCACCAAAAAGCTTCGTCAACATGGTCGTGAATGAAACGGTATGAATCCGGCCCAGGTATCATTGCTAGGAACACCGCCGTTGATGTCGAGTTACTTTCTTGTTCCGCGATATTATTTCATTTTTGAAGAATGGGATGGATGGAAGGGATGGATTTCAGTTTTGGCTCTTTTGGACTTTGTTGATAGGTAATTTTGCAACTTGTACAAACGCTATGCTTGATGAATAACAAAAAATAGTTAATGATTGAATTATTGAATCCCGCGCATTTTTATGAAACTGTGATTCCCGGGCCGGTTCTACTACTCGATTTAGGGCTTTCCTGTCGGGGGGGGGGGGGGGGGGGGGGCATGAGGGTAGGTGTTGACCACAGAAAACACTTATCTACGCAGAAGGAGTTGCTATACAAGTAAATAATAAACCGTTGTGTAATAATGCGCAGCGTTTTTAATAGCCGGACAATAATTGTATGACAGTGGTCAATTATTATAGAAATTTTATCTAAGGCAGGTACATAATTGTAAAACATTTATAAATTTATTAATAACATCTGCAGTTGTAAAACAGAAGAGATTGTGTTGCAAAGTCAATTGAAATCATTGAAAGAGTCGTCGAGTTGTCTTGATTCACTTGTTAAAACTACCTCCAGTGTTATTATACAAACTTATGTTGATTTCACCCATCTTCCAGGTTTCTGACTCACTACAATTTAATGTTGGGAGCTGAAACTTCATTACAATATCAATTCTTCACTCTTTGGGCAAAATCAACTTCATAATCGGTCATCTCGCCCGAAAAAACATTCAAAACGATACCTCACAGGCTCAGGTACATTAAAACCTTTAAAAAACCTCGAAAAACCCTTTTTTACACCCATTTTTGAGCCATAACACCCTTGGATGTATTCCGTTCGGACTGCCGAGCTTTGGAGCAATTCTAGCACCCAAGTGGAGCCTGTGTGTGGAAGAACGACGATTTTATTCCAAAACATTTAGGGCTGAAACTTTGTTAGAACCTCAATTTTCCCCTCATTGGTCAAAATCCACTTCACATTCGGTCACCTCGACCTACAAAGCATTGAAAACGATACCTCAAAAGCACATGTTACTAACATATTACTAAAACACAAAAAATACCTATTTTTATACCCATTTTCACTCATAACACCCCTGGGTATATTCCGATCGGGCTGCAAAGTTTCGGGACACAACTAGGGCCCAAATGGAGCATGTGTGCGAAAGGACGATTTTTTTAGACCGAAAATTAAGTAGTTATGCGTGATAAGGCGTACGGCGGACGGACATTGCATTTTGGATTATTATTCTGTGAATAATACACCTATGTATTCGCTCAGCAAAAAATTTTTATAACACCCCCTCAAAATATTTTCTTTTCCGTTTCAAGGTGCGTAGATTCTAAAAATGCAATGTCCGTCCGCCGTCCGCCGTCCGTCACAAAACAAAAATAGGTACTTTTTGTGTTTTAGTAACATGTTAGTAACATGAGCTTTTGAGGTATCGTTTTCCATGTTTTTGGGGACGAGAAGACCGAATATGAAGTCAGTTTTGACCAAGGAGTGGAAAATCGAGGTTCTACCAAATGTTCAGCTCCCAAAATTGATTTTTTTATGAGTCAAAAACCTGGGAAATCGTCTGAAATCACCATCAATTCGTATAATAACACTGGAAGTAGTACCAACACGTGGATCATGAAGGTTAAATGGTACTACCAATGATCAAAGATAAATTGAAAAAAAAAAGAAAAAAAGGGAGCGTACCTACCTAATTCGTGTTTTAGGGGCCATAAATGGTGGAAACCATCAGAAATAGCCAACATTTCTGTAGGTATGTTCAGTAGAATAATAAACCCATGTGACAAGGACTTTGCAGCGTTTTTTCACTCATAACACTCCTGGGTATATTCCGATCGGGCTGCAAAGTTTCGGGACACAACTAGGGCCCAAATGGAGCATGTGTGCGAAAGGGCGAATTTTTTAGACCGTAAATGAAATGGTTATGCGTGATACGGCGGACGGCGGACGGGCATTGCATTTTTGGAATCTACGCACCTTGAAACGTAAAAGAACAAATTATGAGAGGGTGTCATAAAAATGTTATGCTGAGCGATTACATTATAGATGTATTTTTCACAGAATAATAAACCAAAAGAAATCGGCTCAACGTAGAAATGGTTCGGTCTCGACTGACTGTCCAACATTCAAAAGCGGACCATCTCAATTCTCTAAGGACTGGGCAATCACAGAGAAAGTTAAAAACATCCTCACGTTCCCGGAGGTTGAACAATGAGCACTCCTGCCTTGGAATGGAACTGTACGGCCTTGCACTGGCACTGAGAAGCTCACAACAACGCAGCTTGAAGAGCCATCGAACTTCATAAAGACCCACAGCCGTCATCGGTCTTAGGAAAATTGCACTTCTCTTTGTGGGATATGGAAATCCCGTTCAATTTTTATTGGATACGGGCTCTTTCTCGATGTTTCTGACACGGGGCTAATGGGGTTGTCGGTTCGCGCAAACGAATCCTCAACTCCTGGAAGCATTGCTTAATAGGACAGCTGCCACACTGCCTCCCTACCTTTCTGACTCTAGAGGGGGAAGTAGCGCTGTATGGGCGGCTAGTTTTATCTTGTAGCGGATGCTAAGTTATTTTTCAGTTCCTTATGTTATTTAATACTATCCAAAAACATTCTTTTGAACTTCCCTCAACCTTTACAATCCAATTTCCTGTAAAGTGTGTAATAAATTACACAACTCGTTCGCCCTGAGTCTAACGCCCGCTGCCCTCTCCTCGGTAGCCCGCTAGAATTCTGCCAGCATTAGCTTCCAGTAGCACCGCATCCATTTTCTCCATCGGATTTGGGAGACTATACCTCAACGGGAAAGTCCCCTATCGCTCAGCTCAAAATATACCCTTCCACTCAATCTCGATAGCAACTATTTTCAGGAGAGGACAATCCGGCATACTGGCGACTGACTTTTGGAAAACTTAACTGAGGTGCAAACCGATGGTGAATGACTTTGATGGTGCTTAATTCTATCTCCAGTAAACCAAATAATTCGGAGCACATAGAGGTTGATGGAACAGTAGTTTAAAAAATTTTTTTTATTTAGTTTCTTTTAAATGATAGAAACAGCAACTGGACTGACTCAACGAGTGCCCCAGAGCAGCGCACTGTAACTCAGAATCGTCCGCGCTGTCACACTGAACACCTGGAGTTTTGCTGGTAAGGGAATATCCATGTTTCTGAATGCTCCTCCCCGTACGTAATTCATATACTACATCGTAGTTCTGGCCTCAACTTCCAAGAGCTTGGCAAATGAGACTCGGGGTAAACGTCACTCCAAGATAGGTGACCCAACCCTGACTCAATAGATGGTAACGGCATGACGTCATGGCCGTCGCAGCAAGGCCAGCAAGAGGTAGGTGTGGCGGCCTTTTTCTACCAGTGATGGCAACTAAAACAGTTTGCATTTCGTTAATTTCTTTATTGATTTTTCCCAGATGAATTAACCTTGGCTACAAAAGATTTCATATGAATAAAATCCCATTGCGTTCCAGCTCTGAGCGAGAGTACATCTTATTTTATACCGAAATACGAATAAGTAACATACGCGTTAGGTACTGGCATTGGGAAGCCGCCTTAAAACTGGTGACCCCGACGTGATGACTGAAGGGAACACGCATATACCGGGAGAGCATTCCCAAAGCACTGCTGGAGGAGACCGAGTAGCTACGGGCGGTAATCCGCAACACCGTGCAGCCATCGCACATTTCCAGCCGCCTCCGTTTTGGAAATCAGCGGCATCCATATGGTTCCACCGTTTGGAGTCCGGGTTTCGTGTTAAAGGCATACTTGACGACACCGACCAGTACAGTATAGTCGTAAGCACTTTAGACAACAGCGTCTTGACACACGTAAGCGACCTACTTGCAAACCCGCCTGATACTGGCAAGTACGAAGCTCTCAAAAGGAGGCTTAATGACGCGTTTGTGGATTCAGAAGACAAACAACTGCAACGTCTGCTGAAAGACGCTGTTCTGGGAGACAAGAGGCCAACATATTTGCTCAGGGAAATGAAAGAACTCGCTGGAAGTAAAGTAAGCGACGAGCTTTTAAAGTAATTATGGTTTCAACAAACGCCCGCAAACGTGAGGACCGTTTTAGCCGTAAATGGGGACCAAAGCCTGAATGCACTCGCTGCGCTAGCAGATAAGATAGTAGAGTTATGTCCTACTAGAAACATTTGCGAGGCATCAAGTCCAGAGGACACACTAGCCAGAGGACGTAGTGTAGACCGGGGTAGGAATCACAGCAATTCTAGAAGTCGTAACTCCTCTAATTCTCGGATATCCGCTAAGAATAAGGCTGCAAAGGTAGCTGCTGGCACTTGGAAATGCATTTATCATTTTAGGTACGGGGATAGCGCAAAACGTTGCGAAACCCCATGCAGCCATAAGAACAAAAACAGGGCGGAAAACTAGAAAGCCAGTTGCAGGTGGCGGGAGGCGAACCTGGCACGACATGCCGCCTATTCGTTAGGGATAAATCCTCCAATATACAATTCTTAGTCGATACTGGGGCCGATTTGTCCGTAGCGCCACCAGGAAAAGCGGATCCTAAGGTGACAACGGGGTACACGCTGTTCGCAGCAAATGGGTCAGAGATCAAAACCCATGGTATTAGGTTACTCTCTCTCGACCTAGGTTTGCGACGTGTTTTCACATGGCCATTTGTCATAGCAGCTGTGAATAAACCAATCATGGGTGCTGATTTTTTAGAGCACTGTGGGTTGTTAGTTGACGTTCAGTCTTGGTTGAATGATTTTCTGTTAGAAAACGAACGAATTTCGCTCAAATCTGTTTGTTTTACCCATAGTCAAAAAATCCATGTGGAGTCCAACTGAGGATTCTCTAGTTAATATTGTAGATTTAGTAAGTTCCTATATAGGCATTCTATATTCTACTATTTTCCTGGGAGTTCTAACTCAGAAAACAAATGCGATCTGAGGGCTTCTCCAATACTACTAACCCTTTCAAAGGCCAAACATTGATGCGGCGATATTCTCTTCCTGGCGACCTTCTTCTTAAATCTTGATATCAAAAATCACCCGCTTCAAGGGGTTTTTAGTTGCTTCAGTGTGAAAAAATCTCGAGCACATAAGGGTCGACCTCTTCACAAATACGAATTTTCGCTTCACTTCATAGCGCAGCAGGTCTGTATCCGATAGACTTTTAATGTTATGAGGAAACTGTTTTATCCTGCGTTCACGATAAATAAAGCGACTACTGCAATATAGTTTTAATCCAGATAAAAGAAAAACAGTTTACAGCTCCCACAAACACAAATGCATAACTGGACAAGTAAATTAGGCCCTAATTAACACACCAACACAGTCAGAGCTGCCAGGATCGCGAGCTGGACAAAATTATTAGTTCTGGCTAATGTCACTTGACGCATCCCCAACAGAAACACTATAAATATTACATAATCTAGGATTAGGTAGATGAACTCTACATACATCTACATAAATAAATCTGCATGTTGATTACAGTAATTCTTGGCTAGAATTAAGTCGGGCACCTGGTCATAATGGGCGAAACTGTTCATTATACCTTAGCTACCTCGCCTCTATATAAGGCCGTGCTAGCGTCGCCCACCTGAGTCAATACCACCTACTGACCAGCTCGCCCACCAAATCGTTCACGAAAAAGGGGCATGGGTCTCAAAAGTGATTTATACTATTTTTAATGAAACTAGATTCTATTCTGATAACTTTAACACCAACCGCACTGTCCTACGGTAAGTAGTTCTTTTCCTATGATTTTTCAAAGTTTACTGAGGTTCTGACATCACAGTTGGCAGGGGGATCCCGCCCAGGCGAGAGGGGTGCAATGACGTCAGAACTCCCGGAAACTTTGAAAATTTATAGAATAAGAACTAATTGTCTTAGGAAAGTGTGGTTGGTGCCAAAACTCTCAGGATGGAATCTATTTTCATTTTAAAAAACTAGAAAAATAAAAAAGTAAAATAAAGTAAATACCTAGGATGCGTATACTGTATTTTCCACAGAAGGCTGCTGTTATTGTAATATGAAGTTGGCCCGACTGCCTCATGATAACAAGTTGATTACGTTGAATCTCGTTTCATATTTTTCATCCAATTTATCCCTTAAATTCCGAGTGTTGAACACATTAAATTGGCGCAGTTTATGGTCACTGTGAAGTAGGAAGTGTATATATGTGTCAGTGATCGACTGTAGTGAGCAGTTCGCGTCGTCCAAGGACTCAAAACACCTTCACATCGTACCTACGCGTTGTCGATTGCCGACTTTCGTCATTCACGTAAATTATTAGAATAAAATTAATAATGCCTGTCGACCGTAAATCAATGCCGACACCAACACCGCCTGGTTCGCCGGAAACGCCAGATCTAACTGACGTTATTAAAGCCTTGAACACACAAATGCAAAACACAACTGTTCTATGTCACCCCAGGGAACAGGCGGACACTCTGGTGACGTATCCGTTTCCTTCGATAAATCTGATGAAATAATTGAAACCTACGATGATTTCCCTGACAGGGTTGACGCTTATTTCCAAGTTAGAAATTTACCGGAAGCAAAACAAGCAGGTAATTTTGTCACCCCAACATTTTTCACTTCTCAAGAGCTTATTGTATCCTGAAAATTACTCTTCCAAAACATTCAAACAGTTGAAAGATACTTTGAAAAAGCACCTCAGCCCCGCCCCTTTACTGATCCCAAGCAGACATGCAACGAAGGCAAGGCGATTTCGCAATATATGTCAGAACTTGGGTGGCTCGCCTCCTTTTATCGCTATAACGAGGCTATGTTGAATGTAATGCTTCGGGATGTGTTCATTAGTGGGCTGAAGTTGAAACCTATTTTCGACAGACTATTTGAAGAGGATGATATTGACCTGAAAAAAAAAAACGCTTAAGCTAGCAACAGAGAGCAAGTTCAAGGGCAATAGAGAGGGCGTCGTAGGGTACCTCTGAACTACTCCAACCGCCAGCTTCCCTCGTTAATAAAGTAAGTGATAGAAAACGACGGCCAAAAGCGGTTCAAACGCCCACTCAAAAAACAGGTCGCTCTGACAAACCCGACCAGATTCGCGGAAATTCTCTCAAACACATACAGTGTTTAAAGTGTGCCAAATTCGGCCATAAATCCCCTCAATTCCAAGCTGGGAATTTGCATTGTACATATTTTGAAATGGATAACCATGTAGTTGAAGGTTTTTTAAAGCGAAGTATGATAAATCCATCAAATATGTACAGGAAGCAGAGAATGACACCAAGGACGAGGTCGAGGAACAAACTACCTCCGATTCTGAATACAACATCCCTACATTCAGAAACGGCTTCTGACGAACACCCGCCCTTCATAACCACCTTTGCTGAACCACGTGCCTATAACATTTGAAGTGGACAGCGGAAGTAGGAACACAATTATAACGTGGGCTACCTTTCAAAAAGTGTCGAGTGGTGAGGAACTGAAATCGACAAAGAGCATCCTTCTCGCATTCAGTGGTGGCAAAATAAAGCCTCTTGGGACAGTGTAGGTATTATCCACGTTTAAGGGCATCACGCGGCTGTTTGACGTAATACCCGTGAAGGAGAATTTACCATTATTACTAGGCCGGTCATGGATGAACTCTTTCGGGATCAAAATGGACAGTTTGAACTTGGTTCAGAATAATAAGGCTCAATCGCAGGGACCCGACTCAAGGCTCACAGCCATCCTAAAGAAATATGCAGCTGTATTTTCAGACAAGCTGGAGACGGTCAAAAACTTCGAAGATGACCTTAAATTGAAACCCGGCGCCACGCCTGTGTTCCATAAAGCGAGGACCGTGCGTTTCTCTTTACGGAAAAAGATAGAGGACGAAATTGAACACCTAGTCGCTTGAGGGGTGTTGCAAAAAGTTAGCGCCTCTGAATGGGCGACGCCCGTGGTCCCTGTCATGAAAGGGGACGGATTCATGAGGCTGTGTGGCGATTACAGCTCAACCGCTAACAAGCATATCTTGGTGACTCAGCATCCATTTCCCAATTTCGAAGATGTGTTCTCATCGTTGAATGGAGAGAAGCTGTTCAGCAAGATCGACTTCCGTTCGGCGTTCCTGCAGTTGAGGGTCACTGAATCGACTTCGAAGCCTCTAACTTTGAATGCACATAAAGGCCTCTATCGACCAACCCGCCTCATGTGCGGGGCTAGTCCTGCCTCAGTGGGATGGCAAGCATTCGTAGATTCCTTGTTCGCTGGAATCGATTGCAAATTCGTCCATGACGATACTATCGTCGATTTGGTTGTTCTATGATATTATTCCCTTTGAAAAATGATGGCTCTTTTGGATTTTGTTGGTAGGTACTTTTGCATCTTGAACAAACGTTGAAGTATTATTGTGTAAATTATTACACAACTGTTTATTATACTATCTACGCAGAAGGGGCAACTATACAGGTAAATTACTACACAACGATTTACTATTTACCTTATGCTTCATGAATAACAACAAATAATTTATGGTTGAATTATTGGATCCCGCGCATTTGTATGAAACTTTAATTCCCGGGCCGGCTCCAGTGCCCCATTTAGAGCTTTCCTGGAGGGAGCTCGAGGATGTTGACCAAATAAAACAGTGATCTAGGCTGATGTGTTCTTGCTTGGTGGGTCCTGTTACCAATATAATATATTGGTATAATATATTATAATAATAACAATATAATATATTATATTGGTAACAGGACCCACCAAGCAAGAACACATCAGCCTAGATCACTGTTTTATTTGGTCAACATCCTCGAGCTCCCTCCAGGAAAGCTCTAAATGGGGCACTGGAGCCGGCTCGGGAATTAAAGTTTCATACAAATGCGCGGGATCCAATAATTCAACCATAAATTATTTGTTGTTATTCATGAAGCATAAGGTAAATAGTAAATCGTTGTGTAGTAATTTACCTGTATAGTTGCCCCTTCTGCGTAGATAGTATAATAAACAGTTGTGTAATAATTTACACAATAATACTTCAACGTTTGTTCAAGATGCAAAAGTACCTACCAACAAAATCCAAAAGAGCCATCATTTTTCAAAGGGAATAATATCATAGAACAACCAAATCGACTTCATACAGCCATCCGTGATTATAATCAGGTGCTCCCTAGCGATAATATCTGGTCCGGATCTATACTGTTTGATTCACGATCATGTGAATCTGTGCAAACGAACGGCTGGTCGTACAATGCTCCGGACGGTCTCAAACAATTCTGTAGTTCAAGATCAATTCAAAAACGTACCAACTAGATCGCAAAAGGGACCTACAAACCAAATTTCATCAATTTTGGTTCATGGTAACTAAGAAAAGTGCGAAGTATGGTGTACGACGGACAGACAGAACATTTTAATTGCATTTTCGGATTCTACGTACCTTGAAACGTAAACCATCAAATGTTGAGGGGGGGGGGGGGTTATTTTTTTTCCATGCTCGATTCCAAAGGTTCATTATTGGAAATAATATACCAAAAGGATGTCAGATTCAAGTGGACTGCCGACTGTGAAAAGAGTTTCCAGGACATATAAACGAAATAACGTCGGACAGAATATTGTTACCCTACAATCCTGTTCTTCCAGTGACATTTGCAGTCGATGCGAGCCACTATGGTCTAGGCGCTGTATAAGCCATCAGGTTGGGAAGAAAGAATTACCGATTGGATTTGCCTCAAGAATTTTATCATCATCAGAAAAGAAATAGTCTCAGTATGATAAAGAGGCTCTAGCAATCAAGTGGGGCATCCTAAAATTTTTCCAGTATCTGTGTGGGAAGCAGTTCGTCTTAATAACATGCCACAAACCTTTGCTCCAGATTTTTGGCTCGAAAAGAAGTTGCCCAGCCTTACAGCAACTCGAATGTGCACTACGCCCTGCAACTACAAAATTTCTAATTCGATGTCTGCTATTGCAAAACAGCAGATCATGGCACCGCCGATGCCTTGTCTCGGTTGCCTCAAACCTCGGAGAGCTAACTGAACCGGATCTCGCTACTGCCTTTCATGTCATGCAGCTGAGCTCACTGGCCCTGTCTTCGCAGGGGAGGCTAATCATAATCAGCGACATAGGTATGGCTACAATCGAAGACCCCGAAACAAAGAGGCTGTACGAAGACTAATTTACAGGCTGTGGAAAGGGCTTGCTCTATTTGTCCCTGCATGAACACTGCATTTTCTAGGGAATTCGCGTATTCATCCCCACCAGACTTACGTCAGCCATTTTAAGCGAATTGCATGAAGGGCACATGGGTATCAAGAAAATGATGGCCTTGGCCAGATCAAAAGTTTACTGGCCGAACATAAACAGCCACATAGAATTCTTCGCACGGAACGGCCGGGAGTGTGCAAGTGTTGCAACTACCCAGACAAGTGCCCAATCGACTCCTGGGATCCAGCCAACAGCTGAAAGATTTTGGAAGCGCATCCACTTAGACCATGCAGGTCCATTTTATGGATATTCATTATTAGTAATTGTGGATGCGTTCAGTAAATGGCCCGAGATGTTTTGTGTTAAATCTAAGAAAAGCATGAAAACAGTTGAAATCCTAAGCCAACTGTTCCCAAGGTTTGGGTTGCCCTTGACAGTGGTGACTGACAACGCGACGGGGTTCACCAGTCACTCCTTCCAAGAATTTTTGGGCCAGCAGGGGATAAAACATACAACTTCAGCTCTATTTCACCCCACCTCTAATGGCCAGGCTGAGAAGTACGTAGCCACCCTCAAAAATGCCATCAGGACGTTGAGACTTTCCCCAGATACGATGCAAACCAAACTGAATGCATTTCTTCTTGCAAATAGACGTGCGCCACATTCCACTACGGACAAAGCCCTTCCTTGCTCTTCCTCGGCCGGGAAATCAGGACTAGACTGGATGTGTTACGCCCACTCACCAGGAATGAATCGCAGATTAAAAAGTAGTATACTCAAGCTACACGGAGCCCCCCCCCCCCCCGCCCCTTTTGTCTTAGATAATTTGTGGTAGGTGAGAAGGGTGTGGCACGATCCTACATTTTGCCTAATAAAAAGTGGGAATTGTGAAGCATTTGAACCGAGATGGCGTTCTCCATTAGAGAGTGAATGTGAACGGTTCCTTGTGGAGGCGTCACGTCAGTCAATTACAAAAACCTAGACAAGAATTGGACCTTCAACACCAACCGATGCCCCCACACAGGGCATGATTACGCCCAAGATTCGAGGCGTACAGAAAGCAAAACCCCTGGAGTGGCCACTGGGCAGACTCCTCATGAATCTCGCAAGAACTTCGCTAGCTGCCTCTCCCTGGCCAGGTACAGCCACGAGACAGTCTCTAGGAAGAGCATCCATTCCCACCGACTCCAGCAGCACTGGAACCAGACGATCTTTGGGAAGACCGTCCATTCCAACTGACAACCCTTCGCGAGTAGCGGCAGGGGACCCTGATACGGCTCCGACTCCTCATCTCGGCAGAAGTAAACGGATCATCAAACCAGTCAAGAGGCTGAATCTCTGAGCAGCCAACCTGCAAGACTACTACCAAGGCGTCTAAATAGAAGGTATCAATTATCTTAAATTTTTTGTACCCCAATGGGGGGGGGGGGGGGGGGCTGTATTTCCCACAGAATTCTACTGTTATTGTAATATGAAGTTTGCACGACTGCTTCATGGTGACAAGTTGATAACGTTGAATCTTGTTTCGTATTTTTTATTCAATTTATCCCTTTAATTCCGAGCGTTGAACACATTATAGTGATCATACCCCGTGAGCAGCCCTGCCTGACCCCCCCCCCCCCCCTCGCACACAGTAAACTGCTCGGTTGACGTCGGAGGCGAACTTTATTTAGGGGCTCTCACAGCTGTCAGTTTGTAGAAGGAATATCCGGCCATATCAAACGCAGACTTGTCAACGAAAAACGCGTAGACCTCGCCACGTGGCTGGCACAACCTGAGTATCCCCAAGCCCGCCTAATTGAAAATCGCACCGACCGTGGAGTATCCTCTCCTGAAACCCGCCTGGAACTCTGTCAAGATCTGGTGACTGTCAGCCAAATCCGTCAGTCTGTTTGCAGTCATGCACGACAACAATTTCCCGATGCACTTAATGAACGAGGCCCGGGTAGTGGGCCACGTTATTAGCCGTGTCGCCCTTCTTAATAACGGGGAAATGATAGATTCTTTAAATGAACTCAGGACCGTCCCATATTCGAGTACATTGTTGCATCATTTCAACACCATATCCTAGAATTCATGGCAAGCATATATGGAAAATTCAAAGAGACTCCATCTTTTCCTGGTGCTTTGCGGGATTTAACCGTACCTAAAACGACCCAGCTCCCTGAATTCAAAGGGCCCATCCAAGGCTGGACAAGTAAGCTCAGGCTTGGTATACAATATATGGAAAATCTGAACTGCAGGGTTCAGAAGCGTACAGAATCTCCTTCCATTCAGAAGGAAGAAAAGAGACTTGTTCTTTTGGGCTTGCCTTCTTGAACATCATTACCAGGTCCCAAAAGTCTCTACCATCTCTAGCAAACCCTGCGTTTTTCTGCAATACTCAGGTAAAACAGTTTTTCTTTATTATACTTCAACTTCTTATACGCGGAATTTGCCTATAGATATTTGACCCTGACATCCTCTGAATCAGTAATTCTCCATAAGTTCAAAAGCTTCCTCGATTTCACCCTCGCCCTTTGGCAATCCCTGTCAAACTGTGGCTGCTACCATTAATCGGTCCCTTCGAGGAAACATCCGTCGGTTGTCTGATGGCATCAACAACGTACCCCACCAGCTCGTCAACATCGGGTCAGTCCGATTGCGCGGCAACAGCTGCCTCCTTGAGTTTCTTATTATTAAATTTCTTCTCACAATTAGGGTCTTACCTCAAACGAGGCAACAAGATAACAGAAGGTTTGCTGTCCCCCGTGGGTATAGCACCCGAAATCGGGAAGTGATATGAAAATGTCAGCAAAAACTCAGAAATCAGAAATACGAGACACCACATCCAACGAAACACTACGTACCTAGATCGTAGGCAGATGAGCCCTGCTTTGAAACAAATATGAAATTGCCATTAGGGTCACCTGACCAAAATCTGAACAGATGTGCAGAAGCTTTGTACCCCTTGCATTTAATATTTGTCCTTTGAATCCCGATCAGCGCTACAACGACCCATTTCTGTCACACTTACACGTTGTTCCTCAGCAATCCTAACATTGATGTCCCCTGTCATCATGTAATTTAAATCAGTAGGTATCGTCAGAAAAAAATTAATCTGTCGAAATCCTGGGTTGATTACAATTTACGTAGACTGGCATGAAGTTAATGTTCACTCCATTTAAGCATCCTCATAAAAAGACCGGTCCATCAATATCCATAAAACCGACCCTCTTGTTCCCTTTTTTATTCTCATAACTATCCCTCCACATGCCCTTCCGAACACAAAGTTCTTCCTAGCACTTATACACTTGAATCAAAATCAGGGAAAATTTTTCTTACAAATGAAATCCTTCAATAACATGAGTTTCTATCATAGATACGACATCAAAAGATTGAAAAAAGTTGAAAAATTTTTCATTTATTTGCTAAACAAAAAATATCCGTAGACCAGAAACCGAGGCATTGCAAATTCGTTTTTTCAGCCAAACACAACGATCCCTACTCCGCAACTCTTCTGTAGCGATTCTGAAGATGGCCTCATCTCAGGAAAAGCGAGGGGACTTCTTTCCTCCTTCTGCAGTTTTTTAATGATGTGTGAGAGTTTTACCCCGGCGAGCTCATTCACTGGGTAGCCCGAAACTCCTGACCCTACGACAGGGAGAAGCCCAGAAGAGCTATTCCAAGCGCATCTCTTATTTTCGGATACCAATTTGTCTGAGCGTACTTGGGAGAATAAAGTATTGTATTTTTTACGGATTTCAGAGCGAATGCGAAGTAATTTGCTTCTTTTAAAGCTCATTTCAGGCGAGAAATCCTGGGAAACACTGAAACCGTGTCCTCCTGAACTAGGGTCTTTTTAGTAACCAACCATTTATCATTATTAGTCAGAAGTGTACCAAATTAAGGTTAGTTGTGTTTAAATACGCAAAACTTCCTTGAAAAACCTTGAAATCACCTTGACCACAAGTCACTCCTCGTATAATCAAATTATTTATCCTGTAATGGTTATGGTTCTCCAAAAATGCAAGCCTACGGTCACGTTCCGTTCCTATGAGATTCATAATTTATGTTTTTCGTATCTTTTAATGCTTCCCATGAGTTTCATAATTTTTGTTTTTCGTCTCTTTTAATGCTCTATTCTCCCCCTGTAGATTTTTGACATTGGTATGAAGCCTTCCTAAATCATTTTTCGTTACCAGGTGTACAATTATTGTGTCCATCAAGGAACCAATAGCCGCAAGGGATTCAGGGTCAAGAATCACTTTATTGGCATTTTTATTCACTGCTTTCATCTTGCTACTTTAGTCTGAAATATCTGGGGAGCTTCTGCTATGCTTGAGCGTATTATTCAAATTTCTTTTTTCCGAAGAATGGTTATCGCTATTTCCGGGACTAAAATATTTATAAATTTGCTGTTGCATCAATGCAGGCAACGAACAAATGATCGAACTCTCGGTAGTTGATACGAGCCTCAGTAGAGGGGACCAGCGATCCTTCTGTCCTTGGATAACTTTTCCGTCTCCAGCGACGAACCCAACTGCCTTGACCTCCGCCGTAATACACGAGTCAAAAATTGTTTTCATTAATAGTCAGTTCGGACAAGATATTGACACGGTGTACCTCACTGCCGTTGATCACCGTCCTGTATTCAGCTGGCACGCGAAAAATCAGGTTCAATTTAGAACAGAAACCAGTCTATAAACACTAACATTGACAGAGCGACTATCGAACATCCCTACTCATTCTGGTCACGACCAGAACTCTAGTTGATTTGATTGTACATTTAACCTGTTTAGTGCTTGTACCTTGAGCGACCGGCTTCGAAGATGGGAGGTCAAAATTGCATCAGGATATTGCAACTTTTTTATAAATTGATAAATAATGATGCCTAGAATAATCAAAATTAATATCAAACGACCCCCTGATGAACCCAATCAAAGCAGCATCAATTAAGCAGGAAGAACAATAAAATCAAAAGAAGAACCCATCACAAACATTTCCATAAACCAAAAGTTATGGTTCAGTTCATGAATACAAATAAGAGGAACCATTACAAAGTTACCATAGACCAGAAGGAGTCCGTCACCGGCTTTTAGGTCCCAGCAGTGAGGTGTGAATCGCTTTCGAATATTTGAAAAGAACACATTTTTGTTGTACTTGAGGTTTAATTTTGTATGAAGTTTGCCTTATTGTTGTTATTTCTATAATTTATTGTAATGGAAATTTGCCCTACTTGTATATTAATTTTATCAGACCAGCACTGAACATCATCAATCGGCTACGATCAACGTTTTTCCGATTTTCTTTGGGTCTAGGGTTCATTGGAACCAGTGCATAAGGTTCCCCACCCAACCCCTCTCAGACTACCAGTGACGTCCTATACGATTGATGGGATGAGGGGAACGCCCTTGATCCTTTCACCATGGGTAAAACACTGCAAATTATTACACGACGTTTATTATTTACCTATATATGCCCCATTTGTGTGGATCACTGTTTTCTGTGGTCAATATCTACCCTCGTGCTCCTCCCAAGGAAGTCCAAAATCGAGTATTGGAGCCGACCGGGTAATAAAAGTTGCATAAATATTCGGTGGATTCAACCATCATTGATTATTTGTCATTATTCATGAAGCATAACGTTTGTTCAAATGAAGGAATTACCTATCAACAATATCCATAATATCCATCATTCTTCAAATGAAATAATATCATAGAACAACCAACTCGATTTCATTCAGCCATGCGTGATTATATTAAGGCGTTCCCTAGCAGTTATGTCTAGGCTGGATGTATACCGTTTCATCCACGACCGTGTTGACGATGCTTTTCCGTGAAAACTAACGGCTGGACGTGCAATGCTCCGGGTGGCCAAAAAACCTTCTTTGGTTCGAGATTAATTGAAAACATAGAAAACGATACCTCGCAAGCTTATGTTCACTAAAACCTCAAAAAAAAGTCGAAACCCCAGTTTGTAAACCCATTTTTCACCCATAACACCCCTGAGTGTATTCCGACGGGGCTGCCGAGCTTCGGAGCACTACTAGGACCCAAATGGAACATGCGAAAGAACAACGATTTTGGACCAAAATTTAAGGTAAATTTAAGGGTGAAACGTTGTTACAACCTCCATTCTTCGCTCATTGATCAAAATCGATTTGATGTTCGGTCTCCTCTCCCTAAAAACTATCGAAAACGATACCTCACAAGCTCATGTTGCTAAAACACACAAAACCTATTTTTACACCAATTTTACACCCATTATACCCTTGTGTATGTTCCGAACGGGCTGCAAAGTTTCGGAACACAGCTAGGGCTCAAATGGAGCCTATGTGCGAATGAAACAATTTTTTAGACCGAAAATTAATGTAGATATGGATGATACGGCGTATGGTGGACGGCGTATGGCGGCCGGCGGACGGATATTGCATTTTCAGAATCTACGCACATGGTAACGTAAAAACAAATTTTGGGGGGGTGTTAAAAAAATTTTTTGCTGAGCGAATACAAGGTGTATTAATTACAGAACAATAAACCAAAAAGAATCATTTCAAGGAGGTCCCTCTCCCGACGGCAACTTGTGTCGCGGATTGTGAGGATTTCCAGTTGATAAAATGCATACCTACATCATCGATTTCTTGGGTTTTGAGTGAATTGATACAGACTACAAGATTAACAGGTGTTCTGAGTTTTCATGATGATCATGCCTTTGAAACAATTATTGTAGGTTGAAATACCCAACACCTTTTCGTTCATCTAAAGTTGTAGTTCCGATTTTTTTTAGGCTAAGCCTCCGGTACTTCCTATTGTTGGTTCTTGGATAATCGGGAATAGATTCATCAAATCAGTTAGTAATAAATTAATACTTTGAAAGTACCAGATTCCTACCTACCTAGCTGGTCTACTGAAGATCCTTGGTAATGCTGTACGCTACCTAACTACACATTGAATCATTAAAAAATGAACAACCTAGAAATTACCTTCTTTTCTCTCCTCCATCTTCCAAATGCGCAAACGTGAAAACCGCTGAGCCGCCATAACCCACCACCCAGTGGTCCAAATTGGCTCAAATGTTCGACCCCCCATTGACCCATAGTACCATGGCCGAGCCATGTAATCTGTGGATTATTCTAGACCATATGGTTGTAAGCTAAGCCTTCGATACCGGTAATTCCTATTGTTGGTGCCTACTTAAACCTACAAAACTATGTTTTTCCACTTCGTGTGTAACAACGAAGGGAAACAGAGGAATTTAAAACCACAATACGAACACCACTTTCCAGCTTATTAAACTATTTCAAATTGGAAATTATTTTTTGACAAAGGGCAGGGTCCTATTCAGTTACGTAGGTAGGTGGGTACGATTTTTCGATTTTTAATTACAATAATATAGGTAATTTTTGAGTCAGAAGCAATTTACAGTGGTGCAGTACGACTAAATGGTAAGCGATCTGCAAGCGGGTCCTTGGAAATCCACATTTTCCAATGCCCAATGCTTGCTGCGATGCTTGAACCATTCATTAGGATTAGATTCAAAACGCCCATGGATTTTGATTCGAATTCGATTTTCATTCCAAAAATTTGAATTCTTTTGATTATAATCTATAAATTAAGTAAGAAAATTTGAGAAATTAAGTTTTCAAAAATCACAGAGAATGGTAAAATTAAAAAATCGTTTTCTAAACCTATGTTGGGTGATGACAGTCACAGAAAATTTTACAGACTGAAAATCGTTCGACCCATTCGAAAGATAAATGTAAATTAATTTTGCCCCCAATAGTGCAGACATTTATTGGAAAAATGTCTCACTAAAACCCATGCGGACATTTACCTGGAGCTTACAACGTCAAAAGTAGGTAACTAACTAACGAAAATATACATATTTTTAACCCGATGTTGAACATTCTTGTGCATATTCTAATGCTGTCAATTTGCAATAATCTAATGCGGTTACTCTTCGGCTCATCTTGAACGGAAAAAAAGGATTTTGATCATCATAAATTCAAGCCATTCCGTTATGAGAAGAGCCATCTGAGGGCAACCGTCATGATTGTTAATAAATGAGAACTATTCAAAGAACCAGTTAGTCGCTCGGATGGGCGGGCATTGGTTGTTGTAACTTCCAGGGTCATTTGCTTAATATAATACATCACAAAATCGTTATGAGCTAGGAGCAATATTACGAACACGTTTGGAGATCAAATTCTAACGAAAATTAATACCCATTGAATACACAAGGGCTTGTCATTTATAGGTTGACGGATTGCTAAGTGTGGAAGTGACTTACCGAGAGCTGCACCAAAAATCTACGAGTATCGCAATGTTTCTGAACAAGGCCGACGTCGGAAAAGGCGTCGTTGTGGCGCTTCTCACTGACACCACGGTTGAGTCTAATATCTTCCTCACGGGAGTCTGGCTGTCAGGTGGCATCATCTGCCCGATGAATCCCGATCTTAAACCAGGTGAGTTGGGTGCCAGTCAAGAACTACCGAAGCAATTGCAGCATTCGACGGAAAAGTGGGGTGAATGTATATCATGTATGATTCGATGGATGGATGATTGATGATGAAGGATGGAAATTGCCGAAGAAACCGCCAAATTACCTACATCTAGACGTTTGTTTCACTATGGTAGTGGTGGTGGTGGCACTAAGGCATCCTAAACATTTTGACGTTACGCGTATCTTTTCATCCATTTTATGTAGAGTTTCGGAGCTATTGCAATGGGCCCAACATTGTTAGTAAGTAGCTGTGAATGAAAGAAAATTTCTCATTTACGAGTCGTGTCAAAGTTTCTGAATTAGTGTTTAGATTTGAGAATTTTCATGTGTATATCATTATATATATATATATATATATATATATATATATATATATATATATATATATATATATATATATATATATATATATATATATATATATATATATATTCTATTGAAAATTCTCAAATCTAAACTCTAATTTTCATGTGTATATCATTATATATATATTCTATTGAAAATTCTCAAATCTAAACTCTAATTCAGAAACTCTGAAACGACTCGTAAATGAGAAATTTTCTTTCATTCACAGCTACTTACTAACAATGTTGGGCCCATTGCAATAGCTCCGAAACTCTACATAAAATGGATGAAAAGATAATAGATATTATTGTTATGTATGATGTACATAATACATCTTAATGCAATTATATGTATACATACACCAGTCAGACCTTGGCTTCGAGTTACAAAAACCCTAGCTTTCGCCTACATGCTTGTAATAGAAAGCGAAATAATGATTCTAAGGATGAAAATGTCTGAAAACAAAAAAATAGGACAAATTTGAGTTTTGTGGTCGAAAACCCGCTTTTTTTCAAACTCCCGATTTCTATTTGCTTCTCTAATTTTATGTTAACATTTTCTCGACGGACAGACCCGATTTCCGTTTACCCCAAAACTGAGAAAAACAAAAAAACAAAACAAAAAATCAGGAATATGTACCCCTCCCCCCCCATTCTTCAAACCTAACAGGACTGAAACAGAAAACGGCTAGTAGGAAATATGCTTTTCTATATTAAAAAACCTAGGTCCAATTTGAGGGTTTGTGGTTGCTAATATTGCTACAAAAATGACTGGAAATAGCCAAAAACGGCTTCACATTTACAAAAAAAGGTATAGTACGATGAATCGAAAAGAAATAAATCTTTCCAACCGCCACAGACACATCTATTCTGTTTTATTTTGTTTAGCATAAAAATCGCTAAAAATTGGAATATAATTAATTAATATAAAAGTAAGGAAATTAAGGGAAGGTGGTAGGTTGTTATTAAACAATGAACGTTTGGGGCTTAAGAGTGTTCGAATTTTTGAGCGTAATCATGGAAAATGATAAGTTATTTAAGTAGGTACCTATCGCACTTCTAAAATCCTTTCATATGTTAATGCTGCATGACTGGAACTAACACTGCATGCCTGGAAAACGGAATCATAGTGGTTTTTGAAAGAGCCGAATCTGGTGTTGAATGTCGAAATTGCGAAATTTCAACCCAAGTGCATCCTCTATTATTCTCCAAAAAAATATAGAGATTTTCAGACAAGGTAGATGTATTATGTTGGGTACTTGGTCTAAAATTTGATAAAGGTTGTTGCACGAAGAAGAAGGGCAAGGAAAAGTGTCGTTGTACTCCTCTATACCACTCAGATGTAAATATGTAAGATTTAAAACAATAAATAACAAGGAGAAAGACGAGCTGTGTAGCTCAGTGTAGCTGTGTAGCCTCAGTAGAAGCCCAGAAGGGTCTCCCTCCATCAACTCCCAACGGCTGCTAACGGCCGTTGGTAGACGGGGGACGAGGTGGAGGCACCTTTATAAGACGCCCGGCTAGCCCAGCTCTTCATTCTACCGACCTCACTCCTACCAGCGACTTCTCTCTCACGCACTCACGCCCCTCTCTCCCCTACTTTTCCCTCGCATGTCCATTGTGGCGAAAACCTGGGATATGGGAAAGGATCTGGCATTCATTGTGGTGAAAACCTAGGTTGCTGGCACGACCTGTAGCGCTCATTGTGGTGAAAACCTGGGGCGCTAGCTATCCTTAAAAGACTCCAATGGGGCACATCGTCCCCTCTCTTGCGGCCTATCCAAACCAACCCAACCTAGCGCTCACGACAGAAAGGTTGTATTAGTTTGATGAAATGAATAGCATATACCTACGTCTTCGTGGCACTGTGTGTTACATATATTCCGCAGATGAAATCCGCCAGCTTCTTGATATATGTGGAGCCAAAGTCGTCTACTGCCAGATCAAATACCTGGACACGTTAGAGGAAGCTCTGGCAGTGGATGGGCATTCGCTGGAAGTGACGGTCATTACCGATGGACCCAGCGCTTCCTGCATTGACATCACCGACACCATGAACGAGGACCCCGCGAACTTCGAAGTGGATGACTACGACGAGAACGAGACCATCAGTCACATACTCTTCACGAGCGGGACTACGGGAGTTCCCAAAGGAGTCTTAATTTCCAGCTTCTCCGCTAAATATACCGCCTTCCGGTAAGTCGCTACAAAGGCCACCGCACATTAAACTTGTTACTCACTCATCAGTTCATGTACGACTTCAATAGCTTTATTTTTGTCTTCAATAGCTTATTTGAAGAATAAACTGAAGAATAGAATGAGATGTATGAAATAGGGGAATTGTATAGGTGAGCCCTAGTCATGAACTCTCTGTTTTCACGCTCAGCGTTCAAAGAAAAACGGAGTTATTGAAAAGTTGTTTATTTCCACTAATACACGAAAAAACGCGAAAAATACACTGTTAGTAAAAAACAATAACTTAAAAAACAATCACCAGTGAGTAACAAACAATAACCAGTTATTTTATGTTGCGAACAGTGTATTTTTCGCGTTTTTTGGTGTATTAGTGGAAATAGACGACTTTTCAATAACTCCGTTTTTCTTTGAAATGGGATTCCAAAATTTCTTCGCCAGTTATTTAGTTTGTCTCAGGTTCACCTTGCTCTGTGATCAACTGATTTATGATGATGATGAATTCATTGTGCAATTTAATTACCTACCTAACTTCGTGATCATGACGCGCTATGAACAGCCTACGTACATGTTTGACTACCTGCATTAGGAGTATGTGATGTTATCATAACAATGCCCCATGAATATTGTGAATAAATAGATTGATTGATCCAAGATTAGGTTGCTACCTGCTTGATGTTTCTTATATACGCACCTATGCCGTATGGCTGATTCAAAAGTTGAGAATACCGGCAGCGGATACAAGGTTTGCAGAACATCCCGCGTTCTCTCCCCGCGCCCCATAGAAATAATTTCGTAATTCGGGCAACGTAGTGCACAACTAAACTAAATTCTGCGTCGAACAAAAAGGGAACACTTGAATCGGTTGAGAATTAAGCCATGGCAGCACACACAGGATTCTGTCACCTGCACACACACACACACACACACACACACACACACACACACACACACACACACACACACACACACACACACACACACACACACACACACACACACACACACACACACACACACACACACACACACACACACACACACACACACACACACACACACACACACACACACACACACACACACACACACACACACACACACACACACACACACACACACACACACACACACACACACACACACACACACACACACACACACACACACACACACACACACACACACACAGCAGCTTTGGACGTTGGTCTTCCGGCTGTCTACTCATTGATCCCTAAATTCAGCGTTAAAAGAGACTGCAGAGCCGATAGTATTCAGCAGTGGGAGCAGCTGTGGGAGAGCACCGCTGACGGCCGCAGAACAAAGGCTTCCTTCCCGACAATCCAGGACAGGCTTCGGATTGACCTGCCCCTGTCATGGTGATTGACTCTCTTGCTGACTGGCCATGGAAGAGTCCGGGAGTAGGTACCGCCACCGATTCCATCCCAGCGAGGTCCACCTTTTCGAGCAGTAGCGTGCACGCCTGGAGAGAAGATGTGTTCTGCAGGGCGCTGTGTGGCCATCGCCGATGAAGGACCTACTAACTGATGAACCATCTGCAGGAGGTGATAGTGTTCTTGAATTCCATGGACATGGAGTCACTCTAAAAAGAAAAATGGTGTTATCGAAAAAATAGTATATTTCCACTAATACACGAAAAAACGCGAAAAACACTGTTATAACGGTTTGGGTGATCAAACCATCGTCAGCAACAAACAATAACTGTTTGTATTGTTTGTACCGAAACCGGTATAACAGTGTTTTTCGCGTTTTTCGTGTATTAGTGGAAATAGACTATTTTTTCAATAACTCCGTTTTTCTTTGAAATGGTTTTCCACGATTTCTTTGCGAGCGATTTAGTTCGAGTCACTCTAAAGTGTGAAGGTTCAAAAATGAGCTAGTAATTGACTACAAATTAGAAACATGAACAATGGACCCGTAAAGTATGCTGAAACATTAAGTTATCAAGATGGCTATGTAGTTAGTGAACGATTTATTATGGTAGTACATGAAAATTGTCAAGATTGAATAAGCCTGGAATCTGTTAGGGAGCAGGCAGGAAAATGCAGGCAGGAGTTACCCTGTAGGAAGGACAATTGTAAAAAAAAGCACACATGAACGCGCGCGCGCACACACACACACGCACCTATGCCTTAATTTTTCTTCGCGGGTTTGGATTCAGAATGGTCTGAAACGGATTTAAATGTGGTTCTTTTCATTCTCGGCTGTTCTGACCAGATAAAATACATAAGGACGTCTCTTACTACTGAGGGACATCCTCATGAAGAATAATTAAATTGCATTTTAAGATAAAACATTACTGGTAGTTAATTAGGTAATACATTAAAAAAATATTATAAAATTAATTATTGAAAAATTAGGTAAATGTCCCGCTCACCGCCATCGAGGGAGTCGCCTTCCGGTGGAGGGCTAATGTTCGTTCAGCTTCACGATCACAGCGTAAGCCACAACCACATGCGCACCTGCAGAATATGGTTTTTGCGACTGCGGATGCAGCGTCATGATTTGTCGTAGTCTCTGGTGTCGCTCGTAACCCAACCATATCTGCACTTGAAGCTGCTGGACAGAGCTTCTTGTTGGTGATAAAGTAACCTTCTAGGCAGACTTGGACTGTTCCAATTGGATTGTTGAGCACTGTAGACTTTTAAAAATATCTGCTGTCCTGCTTTTGAAACCTTTTCGCGTTGGCGAGGGGTTATAAAAAACATCTGCAATGGCTTCGAAGCTTCTGTCTTTATGTAAAAATGTCGGAATCATTGCTTTGCCTTCTCTGAAGATGGATTAGGTAGTGTCACACTCACTGAATCGGTGAATGAACATGGTGCTTTTCGCTAACCCAGCTTTTGTAGCCCCAATGAAGAATTATTTTTGTCTAAACTTTCCCTCTTCCTAATTTCCACAAAGAGTGCCTACTACACCAATTTGAGGTCGAGCTAATGCGATCAATAATACCAGTAAATCGATATCCTCGCTTACGATTGCTGCCTTGCTCTCACAACGGTGCTTTGGCAACTCCACATCGGATTTATAAGACCATCCTAAAATCGGAGCAATATAGGAGTATCCGCATCCCCGTCAGCTGTAGTTGCTTCATTCAGTTGGTACGTGGCACAGCATGTCGATGAACTTGATCCTCATAATAGCAAGGAAGTGTGCTTTCTGAGTGTTCGCTGTCGTCATATCTTCCCTGAAATCCATTTCAAGGGCAAAAAACAACAGTGCAATCAATACCGTAGCGTATTTCAACATGAGTCACGTACTCCTGGAAAATGTAAGATGAACTGGAGACTACATTCCTCTTAAGACGATTACCCCCCCTAACCCCCGGCACATATTTACTATGCTACCAACAGTGGGTACGATACCATACTATACTACACATAATATTCTTTGAGATGCAATATATGATTACACGTAATCGCTGATCACATTCATTTTTCTGTCTTGTTAAAACGACAAAACGCCAAGCCCCCGGAAAATGTGACGACTTATCAAGCAGGTAGCTTTCAAACTATCACTCTTACGAAATAAAATGGGAGAGACCTTTTTCCTACTTTAATTTCGTATAGGTACTAATATATTTCCTGTAGGATCGATAGTTACTGAGATATTCGCAAAAAAACTAGGAAAAGTATCACTCAAACTGCTCCTCCACCCCTTGCGCACCCCTCCCACAAATCTCCAGGGCTTTTAATATGTTTTATTGTACGTAAAAGGAACAATTATACCAATTTTTCTAGTTTTCACATTCACAGTTAATAAAAACAACGACAATAAGGAATCTGACGAAAACTGACTTCCCCACTATGACTTCCACCCCTCTGTCAGTGTAGATTGTACAGTTTGAAACATGAACTCTATATTTTTGAATCCATCCACTAACCATTTACCTGCCTAAAATAGGTCATAGGAGACCCCAGCGTTTATTGAATGTTAGTTCACACTGATCACGCAGGACGTAGCTAACTATCCATCCAAAACCCTACTAGAGAGCCGAAGGCGAGGCTAAATAGTCCGGGAGCCGGGGGTGATTTTCTTACCTCATGCGAGGGAAAAGCAAGGACCACCTAAATTAGTAGGCATTGACCCCAAGGTCAGGAAACACCCAGGTCTGACAACCTAAGTGGTGCGACTTGGGCAGGGTGAATTTTGACATTTTGAAAATTTCAACGAAATTTACCTCATAAGAGGGATGAATAAATAGCACTTCATTTTCTCGGCATTTGAACCCTGAAACTAAATTAACCCCGTCAGACAAGTTTTCTGGTGCCGTTGGGAAATCAGACGACAATTTATGTTCCAAAAATTTGAGCAAAATTTACCTCATAAGCGGGATGACAAAGTCCAATGGCATTGTATTCCTTCATTCACCATCAGCTGAAACACACCTTGTCAGACGAGATTTCAGGTACTATAACCACGCCAGACTGCCAAATTTTAAAATTCAGGCATGATTCACCCCATCGGAGGGATGCACGATTTTGACGTGAATCGGTTGAATTTATCATCCTAGAGTAGAATATGCCTCGTCAGACAATTTATGTGGTGCCATTTGAAAATCAGACAACAATTTAAATGTTAAATTTTGAGCAAAACTTACCGCATAAGAGGGATGAAAAATTCCAGCGGCATTTTATTCCTTCAATCACCCCTAAGTAAGACCCACCTCGTCAGACAAAATTGCAGGTGCTATAACCACACCAGACTGCCTACTTTCAAAATTAAGGATTATATTATCCTGTCAGAGGGATGGAGGGATGCTAAATTTGGAAGGGAATTGGTCTATCTAATCTTATCGGACAAGATTTCTAGAGCCGTTTGAAAATCAGACCATTTAAATCTCAAATTTTGAAATAAATGTGCCTACATTATAGCAAGGTTCCAAGGATTACCTACATTGCCTGGTCGTTACTAACTTAAATCTAATAAGTCAGGCGAAATTGTCGGTGTTAAAAGTTCTTCAAATCCCCTTCACTACATTAATTCTCGAAATGTTTATGGTCGCACGTACGTATTAATGGACATAGAAAAATGGATTACATACGTAATAAACACCCTGTTTTATTTCACAAAAATGTAAAATTTAGTAAAAAAGTAAACATTTGAACGGAAGAAATTGAAAATACATTTAATAACTGGAGTCGATTATTCATCATCATCCTCCTCTTCATCACTGTCACTATTCGTAATAATTTGTGGTTCTTCGTCTTCGTCTTCTATGAGTACATTGTCCTCACACACTGAAGCTGCTAATTCTTTGGGTAGGTGGGCAGCATCGAACCAATTTTGTTCTTCAAGAAACCATCAACTTGGAGCCAACCACTTTTCGTTGGCGACCATGTGGGCAAAATTGGTTTATTTGTGTCCGCGTTTCTCCAAATGTTGGCAACGTAGTTTGTTTTAGTGTTTTTGCTTCAGTTTGCCATACCCATACAGTTTCGTGAAGCAAGTGAATTTGGCTTCATTAATATTTGGCGTTTTCTCCGCATACAGAGCAGCAATGAATTTGGTAATTTGGAGAATTACCTCACGAGGGACATCAGAGGGATTCCTAAGTGCAGCAAAGGATTTTCGGTAGTCCTTGTTAGGTTCTAACATTTTAAATGGCCTTTTTTTACCTTTTAAATGGCCTTACTTTATTTGTTTCTGGCGAAGGTAGCAGAGAAATCACATCCTGTGAATGCGTGAAATGCTGGTAAACTGGATGCGAGTGGTTCTCCAATTCGTTTATACATATCGTTAATTGATATGTTTTTCCTATGTGGTCATGTTCCTTGGTCAAAGAAAATCAGGATTATCTTAATATTCTTTCCGATTTTGCCCATGCTGCCAAGGAAAATAATTAGATCATCAGTGTCATTTGCCCTGACACACACATTCTCCGTCTTTCCCCTGCGTGGGAGCTCCTGTTGACTACAAAAATGAGCATAATGGAATGATTTTCCTTGGCAGTATGGGCAAAATCGAAAAGAATATTAAGATAATCCCGATTTTCTTTGACCAAGGAACATGACCACATAGGAAAAACATATCAATTAACGATATGGCAAACTGAAGCAAAAACACTAAAACAAACGACGTTGCCAACATTTGGAGAAACGCGGACACAAATAAACAATTTTGCCCACATGGTCGCCAACGAAAAGTGGTTGGCTCCAAGTTGATGGTTTCTTGAAGAACAAAATTGGTTCGATGCTGCCCACCTACCCAAAGAATTAGCAGCTTCAGTGTGTGAGGACAATGTACTCATAGAAGACGAAGACGAAGAACCACAAATTATTACGAATAGTGACAGTGATGAAGAGGAGGATGATGATGAATAATCGACTCCAGTTATTAAATGTATTTTCAATTTCTTCCGTTCAAATGTTTACTTTTTTACTAAATTTTACATTTTTGTGAAATAAAACAGGGTGTCCATTAATACGTACGTGCGACCATAAACATTTCGAGAATTAATGTAGTGAAGGGGATTTGAAGAACTTTTAACACCGACAATTTCGCCTGACTTATTAGATTTAAGTTAGTAACGACCAGGCAATGTAGGTAATCCTTGGAACCTTGCTATAATGTAGGCACATTTATTTCAAAATTTGAGATTTAAATGGTCTGAATTTCAAATGGCTCTAGAAATCTTGTCCGACAAGATTAGATAGACCAATCCCCTTCCAAATTTAGCATCCCTCCATCCCTCTGACAGGATAATATAATCCTTAATTTTGAAAGTAGGCAGTCTGGTGTGGTTATAGCACCTGCAATTTTGTCTGACGAGGTGGGTCTTACTTAGGGGTGATTGAAGGAATAAAATGCCGCTGGAATTTTTCATCCCTCTTATGCGGTAAGTTTTGCTCAAAATTTAACATTTAAATTGTTGTCTGATTTTCAAATGGCACCACATAAATTGTCTGACGAGGCATATTCTACTGTAGGATGATAAATTCAACCGATTCACGTCAAAATCGTGCATCCCTCCGATGGGGTGATTTATGCCTGAATTTTAAAATTTGGCAGTCTGGCGTGGTTATAGTACCTGAAATCTCGTCTGACAAGGTGTGTTTCAGCTGATGGTGAATGAAGGAATACAATGCCATTGGACTTTGTCATCCCGCTTATGAGGTAAATTTTGCTCAAATTTTTGGAACATAGATTGTCGTCTGATTTCCCAACGGCACCAGAAAACTTGTCTGACGGGGTTAATTTAGTTTCAGGGTTCAAATGCCGAGAAAATGAAGTGCTATTTATTCATCCCTCTTATGAGGTAAATTTCGTTGAAATTTTCAAAATGTCAAAATTCACCCTGCCCAAGTCGCACCACTTAGGTTGTCAGACCTGGGTGTTTCCTGACCTTGGGGTCAATGCCTACTAATTTAGGTGGTCCTTGCTTTTCCCTCGCATGAGGTAAGAAAATCACCCTCGGCTCCCGGACTAAAAAGGAGCGAAGTTCCAGGTCATGACAACAGTCAGACTTATAAAACAAGGCAGGGCTCTATTGCGTGAAACCTTCTTTCTCTGAAATCCTCAGGAACAGCATAAGCATAGTGAAGAGGCTGTTGGAGATCATATAGGCGATCCTCGAATTCAGGAGTAACTGATTCACACAGTAGGTAATTAAGCAGGAACAAGCCAACGAACTATCACATGTTCAATAATTTATATAATTAAATAGAATGATCAGTATTGATTTATTCTTTTTCCAGGTTCGGAAGTGTATTAGAGGGGTAAGATGAACACCACACACAGCCACCTTGATTTTGAGCTTCACACCAATAACATTATATTTGCCTCACACATCACACACTAAAAAATGATATATGAGTAAGACCTTGAAACATCCTGAAACATCAGTTTATTACGTGAAGACTAAGGATGGCTGCTTCATACAACTAACCACATTCATGATTGAATACTGTAAAAATTCTCACATACTACTGTAATGGGTACAATAATGGATGTGATAAAAAGTAGAACAGAGAATCAACGTGTCTGTCATGAAGAATAATATGGCCTCTTTTAACACTAACCTTGATCGGGCAAACTCCTAATATCCCATGAACTTCCAAGCAGGTAAAATCGTTCAGAGCTCTTGAAAAATGTTGACAGCAAATAATATTGTTATCGTTGTGCGAGAATTGTTGATAATATTGTGTGAAAATTCATTTCCGTGTGCACAATGCAAAGTTTATTGCAAGAAAGCTTTCCATCTTCCAATCAAGAGAGCAGAAATGACCTTTAAATACGCCTGGCTGTCTGAAAGAATGTATAGATTATTGCGAGTTTGAGAACTGCTCTGGCTTTCTGCCTTGAGATTGTAGCTGAGCTACCAAGGAGCTTGGCGAAAGTTTGGCGTATTAACCCCAAGTCCCACCTTGCCATCCATGACAGAACTATCTGTGTACCAGAGGTCCACGGAGGACCTGGTTCGATTTTCCCAGTGTACTCAGGGCTCATTCTATGTACAGCCTGAAGATGACTCATGAAAATACAAACGATAGGTAGGTACTCAATCAGTACTTAGTAGTGGAATCGCTTTTAATTATGAATGAGTCCATTGTGGAAGCTTAACTTTGATCTGGAAACGGAAAAAGTAATATTCATTCGACGAATATGACGTCAACTATTAGGGTGTTCCTAGAAGATGAGGTCATACCGATACGGATCCTGCGAGATATGGCAGGGGCGAGCAACCGAGCAGTATCTGTCTATACATTCTAAGCTACGATGACGACCCTGCACGGAATCCTGATCGTGATATTGGAGTTATTAGGCTCAAGAGGCAGATTGGGACTCACTCAATGAGAACATTAAAGATTTGTAATTGAGGAAGAAAGTGGACACCTGCCTCGAAATGAAAATAAAAAGCTGTGATGCCATATTTTCTTCTGCTTGAAATATTTGCAAACCAAAATATCGTAGATCACGCAAATATCTCAATAATCTATGCCTTGGAGGAGTCAAAAGCTAGGAAAACTAAGGAAGTCGATGAACCGACGCCGTAGCGCACGAAAAATCTCGGTCTACGTACTTGGAAAAACGTCTACCAAGCGCAATGGCCGATAGCTTCCTCCTATCGATGTTTGCACATGCGCAGTGGCTATACAAATCATTTGATCGCGATGAAATCCATAGGGGTCCATCTAGAACCTGCAAGCTAGGTACAGAATTTGAGGGAAATGGGGCCATTGATTTGTGAGAAATGGATTATTTCGAATTTTGCGTTAGCGCATTCGCAGTGACCATACCAATGATTCGGTTGTTCTGCTGAGCGGATCATCTACGGCCCAGCCCGCATGATCCCTGAAAATTTCAGCTACATCTGATCTGAACTGAGGAAGTTGGCATAAGGGTGGCAAGAAGTTGCAGACACACATACGTAGACACCGAACTAAATTTGTTTAGAAAACTTTAAAACGTGAAACGCGAGTGGGCATTTGATTCTGGAGGCAACAAAATGTTTTCCTCTCAAAAGTGAAAACAACCCTTTTGCCACCTTGGTAGACTCGAAGCGAAATGGAAGGTAGTACGAGGAGATCGCGCGACTGGAGGCGGCGGTTTGGAAGTTGTTTTGTATAGTTCGAGAGAGCGAAAAAATTTAGGGAATTTTATACAAGGCGGCTGCAGGTAAAACCAAGTCGGCTATGGTTTTGAGCACTCTTCAAAAACTCCAATGGTTCTGTATGGCTGATCCAGGAGAGACACTTGGCGGATCACGGAGGAGTTTAAACCTCTTTTTTGTTTTCGTTCACTGGTTGAGACCGTTTTACAAACATACCTCATTGGCATAATTGTACATCACTTAAGCATTTACAATATATCAGTTTTTTATGGTTATACCGAACATGGTGGTAGCTCATTAATTTAATATGTTCAGAATATTGCTATTTATGAATGTCTGCATTGTGTATCACATAATATTATTAATTTACTATTATGTTCATAATATGCCTTCTGGACGTTCCGGACATACGATTCTGGAGGTTGAAAAGCTTGTCAGCAGTTCATATGGCGATTTTCGTAGAAACTCACAAATCGTCTGTCAAAATTTATTCCTTTGGTATTTCAGTGTTGAAGTCCTCATAAATATTAGGACTTCAACATTGAAATACTGCTGGAATAGTATAATAATATTGTATACGGACATCGATATAGAAATACCATAGGAATAATTTTCGACAAAGGCACGTTAAGATTTGTGAGTGCCTACGAAAACCGCCGTATTATGGTTTCGTTTATGACGAAGGGTGGTGTATCTATGATGTGTCGTTGAAGTATGTAGTTCTGCTGCTGTTCTATTCTCTTGAACTCGGATGTTGAACAGGTGCCCCAGATTGAAACCATACTGGTCGTATCAACGTTTTGTACGTTATTATTTTATTTCATCTAGAATGATCTTGGTTGAATAGAGGAGGCTTTAATTGTAATGCGCGATTAAGCACTTTACGTCGCGGGGTGGCTATGTGGGCATTGACGTAAAGCGCTGGTACAGTATAAGTCCAAGTTACCTGTGGTTTCCAGCTGGTGGAATATTGGAGCGTTGGTAGTACAGTGGTGGATGGATACACTTCGATTTATATGTGAAGGTCATGGCACAGGATTTTGATGGATTTATTTTCACATCATTTATGCGCCATTGCCCTAAAGCTCGATGTGCATTTGAAGTCTATTGGTAGTTTCAGTAGCGTATGGCAAACCCCAAATCATCAGCAATTTACAGAGGGGCATTCCTGCCAGTATGGGCTGGTTGATCCGAGGGCTTTTTTTCCAAGTTTTTCCACTTAACTGTACTGTTGTTGTGTAGCATTCATGACGTTGACAAGATGTGGTCGTGTTGCACAGGATAAACCACGATAATGCGCCTTTTATGTGCACCTCACCACTCTACTGGATCTCTTACATTGCCATCATCATCTGGACTCTGGCCCGTGGGTCAAAAATCATCGTACCTCGAACTAAGATCAGCCCAGGGACCAATCAGCCCGATATCAGTCATATCTTGGACTGCATTCAAAAGTATAAGGCAAGTTCCCTCCAGCTTTCATTTCCTACAATTTCTTTTTTCGGTATGTAGATTATAAGTAGTTCACAGATACGCCTTGCTTGTAACATTTTGATTTCAAAATAAACTTACGAAACTTGGTCGGTTTATCGACGTAATTTAAACAGCAGTTTATGAAGCCCAGTTTACTTACAAACCATGGGCGTTCATCAAACCTTGATAGGGCTATTCAGGCGTGAAGCCTGGTCCTTGGACGACCCGAATAATTTTTAAATAGGCGATAAGTGGCTTAAACGATGCTTTCTAATCATTACGGTATATTGGAAGAACCTTCCCGAGTTCCTATGAATATTATTTTGTTATTATTCTCGTGTTTTAAAAAATTATTTTTTATGGAACTCATTGTGGGGGTTACCCACAGTATCAATTTCAAATGTGCGTTATAATAACCCAGGTTATTATAACCCGTCCCATGTATATAATTAACAGTTGTAAAATAAAATTACTTTGATTCGTACTTGAGCCACCGAATAATTCGCTTGAACAAAACTACTCTAAACCGAAACACCACTGACAGGACCAACGCCCTATACTCATATTTGTCAAAAACCGTGAATACGAATCAGTTTCAGAGTAGTCACCGGGGTAATAGACCACATACAGTAAGCTACGAGAATGCCTGCTACGTTTCAGTAAACAGTTCTGGCTGGAGTGGTTGTTGGTGTAGATTGTAGGGGGAGGCGGTGTACCTTAGGCACTTATTTTTTCATTGATATTTTTAGAGTGGGCAAAATTATGTAAACTTTTTTCTTCCAAGTGCTTCTGATTTGCAGACTCGTTGGCTTTCAGATTATCTAGGAAACTTTGAAAAACTTCAATCTAATTAAGTAATGTAATCTAAATTAAAAGTAATTTTTGGTGAATTTTTTTCCGAAGAAGTGACTTTCTGCCCAAGGTAAAACCTAATACTGTACCTTGGGCAGCATTCAGCTCTGGGATACAATCAAAATTGCTGGAAAAAAGAAAAAGGGCGGTATTTATTACTAAAGTTATATCATTCTGAAAACGCTTATTTATGAAAATCGATTACAGTGCCTAACGCGACATAACAAACACACTAAAATATCACATACGTAATTATCAATTGTTTACTTCAAGGTAGGTAACGTGATATAGGAAACAAACGTTAAAATATCACATGCTGTCAAAAGGTTGGTGAAGTTACTAATCATCGTTCATAAATTGAAGTGACAACCATTAGGCCAAATAAAGAACAGCTTTTTCAATTCAAGATCAAAATCACAATATAGATACCTTCATTAAGAAACATTAATCAAATTGACACATTAAGTGAGAATCATCAAGATAAATTCTCCGGATGGTCACAAAAAATTCCCAAGTTCGAAATTAATTTAAAAACGTAAAGAAATTCGAGATAACGGCGCCCTGGAAAAATATACCCCTATTTTTCACCCCTTAGAGTTGACTGAAATTAACGCCGAGCTTTGCGGAAATATGTCTTTAAAACTTAGAAGTTCACATTTTGAAGTTCCAAAATGATCTCGTATTCAACATAATAAACGCTCACCGTTCTCCCGGGAAATCCAGGGATGAGACGTGATAATATTCCTTCTGCACGCATGCAACAAACACACTCAGCATTTCCCTCCCAGATGACGGAGTTTTGAAGGGTTGCCCAAGGTACATGCGTCCCCTACTTTCATTTTAAGATGAGATTGAATAGAATCTCTGAATTACAACTGGGGAACTCATAAATTTCGTTCGAGTACCTACGTAACTACAGTAGAACTCCAATTATCCGAATTAATGGGGACCGGGACCCATTCGGATAATCAAATATTCGGATAATCGGAGTTTTTTAAAAAAAAATTGCCATTGGAGAGAAAAAAAGCTACGTTTTGATATTGCACTATTTTTTTATTGAATTAAATGAAAGAAACATGATATTTTCACATGTTTTAAATATAAATAAAATGTACTTATGTACAAGTTTAGAAATAAAAATCATTGTTTTTCAAACATCTCCGTCAATGTAAGCTGTTTTGCGGTCTTCATCCGTTTTCGGGCAGCCAGGTCACGCATTCGCTTGACGGTGAGCAGTTGCAAGTGGTCACACTCGGGCTGACGCTCCATCCACTTCTCCATGTGACTTTTTTTGGACAAATTTTTTTCTGAAAGTGATTCGGATAATCGGCGATTCGGATAGTCGGAGTTCGGATAATTGGAGTTCTACTGTACCTACTCAAATTTCTTTCCCGACAGAACAGAATTGAAGGGTTTCCATTATTATTGAATAATCGTATTTTCACAACCGTTAAGGTCGTTCTTACTTCTTTTTTAATAATCAAACTGTCGTACGTAACTATCGTTTTTACTTCTTCATATTTATCCAGTAAATGCATATCTTTGCTTCGCATCTTTCTCAGCAACCCTTCAAAAATTACTTGAAACGAGCAACATAATCAGCAAAAACTGAAGGTTTTTTTAGGGGTTTACTAGTTAGAGTGCTCTTCAGTTGTTAAAACATTTTCGGGGTTTTACCGGTAGTTATGCACTGTCTGTCAGTTGACCAGGGTCGCTATTTGAGGCCTGTTCCCATGTTCCTAAGTTGAACATGCTAGACCACAGTTATTAATTAGTTATTAATTACGGGAGCTGGGCAACTGACTGACAATGTCTGACTACTGTCTGTCAGTTGGCCAGCTCCCGTAATAATAACTGTGGTCTAGCATGTTTAACTTAGGAACATGGGAACCGGCCCTAAATAACGACCCTTCAGAAGAGTTTGGATCTATCAGTAAGTAGGTTTCTCTTCCATCCGCTTACCTGCTGAGAGAGATCTCTTGCTACGTATCACGGTTGTTTAGGTATCTAAATGGTTATGCGCTGCGCACGCATTATTACGTATCAAACCATTCCGCACATTCATGGCCACAATGACCGGCAACCACTGTGTCAACAAACTTGTAACATTAACATGTCAAGCAGAAGCAACGGTTCTCTACAACGATGAATATTAAGAAAATTCGTACAACTTTTCAGCCTAGCAATTGGTTCACTTCGCCATCGATGGTTCTGGACTTGTGCAGCGTTGAACAAAATTATGACTTGTCGTCATTGAATCTGGTTGGTGTTGGTGGGTCCAACCTCCTCTCTGCTCAACGAAAGAAGGTCTGCGATACGTTGTTCGAAGGAAGGAGAATCCTCTTCAACCTGTACGGATCCACAGAAGTGGGAGTGGTCACAAGGTGGCCACCAGGCGAAGGCCCTGAGCATGATTCCGCAAAAGCTGGCAGCGTTGGGGTTTTAACTTTTGGGATGGAGCTCAAGGTGAGGATAATGTCCCAATTATGCGTTTGAGTTGGATAGTACAAATAATTATAATTTTCAGTTCTTAATTTATTTTAAGAAATAATTGGGGCTCCACTGAAAAGCGAACTACCTATTTAATTTTTCTCGTTTTAAAGGATAAATAAGGATCCATCATGTAAACAATCGTTCAATCAACTAACTTTAAAACACGGATAAATCTTTCATTAGTTCTTTGAGGTTCTATAATAAACTATGATTATGCCTCGAAGCTTATTGATAAACTGTGACGGGCGAGATGCCTTTGAAACTGTGACGCAGGAACCACAGGATGGCGTGACGTAATGGATCCACCCATGGCAATTCCAACCCTGTTGCATCGAGAGAAATGTCTTTCATGGGGACGATACACTGAAGAACTCCCTGACATCCGTAAAATACAGTTTCAATCGTGATATTCGTTGAGAATTTTGTCAGGTGCTAATGAAATTCCTTGTTTTTTAACTCTGTCAAATGAATAGCTGCTCATGCTTGATAGGGCTGAGGTTTACTGCGGGGACAGAGTTTATTTATTTTTTATTTCTTTATTTTCTAATTGTATATTGCCACCGCTACGTTGCCAGAGGTGCCAGGAGGGGCCTCGACCTTGTGGCTCACCCCTCACTCCCTTACCAAAGATTGCCCTTTACCCTCCCAAGAGCATGTAATAATGACTTTTCACCTTCTTTGAGATAGCTATGCCGAATCAGAATCATTTACTCAATTATTATTCTATTTTTACATAGAGAAGGATAGAATCACAACAATTTTAAGAAGCAAAAATCATAAAACACGTTCACATATGTCTTCCTCTGATATCGTGCCAACAGCTTTATCATTAAGATGTTTTTGAAAATTAATTCAAATACTTCTTCAATAGAAATATGGGAAAAAATGTATCTTTCCAATGAAAGGGCAATCAGATTTGATAGCAACTCATCACCCATACCTGACTGACCGGGCCTTATTCTGATTTTCGTAATTTTGATTCTGCACATGGCCCTTTCGGCAGGTCACTGCCAATGATATTAAAGTGGAATATACAAATATTAGTTGTTCGAATCGAGAGAAGTTGATTAGCCGTATCTGTAAGTTTTCGAAAAGCATGGGGGTTTCGATGAAATGTTGTCACTCTGGGGGTTGTCTTGATCATCTTCTTCACGAGAAGTGTGATTAATGTTTTTTTACCCTTTGTTTCACCTAGCACATCAGGGACATCTACTTTCATGAGCAACTTTGTAAACCTCGCTACCTCACTAAAACTGTTGACTTCGGGTATCGATTTCTATTTTTCTCGGTGTGCTGCTTCCATTGATCAGCACCTACCGCTGATTTTAGTTTCTACTATTTTGAATTTTATGTCAACATTATTTTTAAATTTATAAACATGTTTTTTTCCCTGCAATGTTAATTCCACTTGTCGTGCCTGACAATCGCGCTGCACATTATAAGCAATTATGTTTTTTGTAATGCTGCTTTTGTTTCTTAGGCATAATCTTATAATCTCGCTAATCACTTGGTACCTCTTTGATTTACACGCTAATGTTGACAGCCAGTAGAAGAACAAACTGACGAATCAGTAGCCTTGGTTCCGCTTGACACCGTGTTGAGTGCTGAAAGCGCTGCAGTGGCTTAGTTCCAGTTTCAATCAGTTTTATAATAGTATTAGAAGAATTTTATCGAATTGTTTTAAGATAATATTTACACTCCTCCTCCCCCCCCCCCCCCACAACACACACACACAATCAGTGGGGCAGTCTGCGTCGTGTGGGCACCTCTGACGTAGCCCTCATAAGAAAAAACGGTACATATACAGCTGAGACGTCAACTCAAAACTAAACTTGAGGTGTGATAACCGGTTCGTCCCAATCCCCGTTTGTGATTTCGAATAATTTTGCAGAGTCAAACAGGGTTAGATGTAGCCGCTCTAGTCACTCAGTCGATGCGATGCAATGGTCCTTCTACCTTAACCGATCTTGGGGGGTACTAGCTCCATCTCCAGGTGTGGCGAAGTCCTACTTCACACGACAGGAAGAATCTACGTAAGAATCTGTGATCTAGACGAAAGAGGACAGAAAATAATGAACCGTTGTGGAGAGAAATCTCGTTTCTCGCAACTGAAGGGTTCCTCCTACATCCGCTTCCAGGAAATCATCAAGTATTTTTAGGCTATCATAACTATGTACCTAGTTACCGAGGAATTGGTTTTGATCAAATCAAGGCACAGGTTTACGTAAGTGTTGGCCTAGTAGTTATCTAGGGAGATGGAACTATGTAGAATCATGATATTACTATGATAGCATAGTATACTGGCGCACACGTACTTGTCATACAACCACAATAACAATATATTGCCACACTAAACAATTCATTGACAAAGTTCGTTTGTTCTCAGGTAATCGATCCCGTCACTGGATCAGAGCTCGGGGCAGGCGAATTAGGGGAGATGGTCGTCAGATCAAAGTCGATTATGAAAGGCTACATCAACAAGGAGTTGCCAGCCCGGTACACCCACGAAGATTGGTACCATATGGGTGATATCGGCTGGTATGATGAAGATGGCTACTTGTACTTCTCCTCTCGACTGAAAGAAATCATGAAATACCGAGGCTTTCAAGTAATTATCAAATAGGGCTCCTTTCATTATCGTGATAAGTCCCCCCTCCATGTCCCCATCCCTATCCCTACCACCAGCTTCAGTACTCGATTTAGGGCTTTCCTGGGGGAGCTCGAGGATATTGACCACAGAAAACGGCGATCGACGCTTTTCACTCCACATCAACAATTTCTCTTCAGAACTTCATTTGTTTGTTTTTTTTTTGGCTATTTTACCTACTGTTTGTCATTTATAGAACTACTTTAGCAACATTTAACACGTGATTTAGGTAGGTACCTTGTAATGAGTACGGGGTTAGGTACCTGTGGCTAGCTGACCATAGTGCGTGCCTTAGCTTGTGTAACGAGCAGCCTGATGATAGAATTTTCAATTCGGAGTTTAACAAGGTTAGATCACTGTTATCACAGCGTATCATCGGTTAAAATCTGGTGATGTGACGTCATGTTCTAGTTTCATCAGCCACAGCCATCTAGATCTGTGCTGCCATCTTCGTCGTAGTGTAGGATACAGTAGAATTTCACAACTTGTTTCTCTGGAAATTCATACTTGACATGAGGGAACTTGACCCTGTTAAACTCTTAAACCCATGCTCACAAAGCCTATCTATAGCAGGTTTGCCAGGACAGTTCACATGATACGTCTTGAAACAACGGTTGTACATCTCATGGGGTTGTCCCCCTGTTGGAAATACAGTAAGTTGGTATGCGTCGAAGTGCAGAATTCGTTTACAGTTTGGAATATTCCAAGTGGGTCTTCTAGTTCTGTCCTTTTTAGTGAATTTTCGAAGAAAGTGTAGCTATTTTAGAGATACTCCCTGTACACCGGAAAACACTCCAAATCCTCCAAAATCCGTTTTATGCATCAAAGATCTAAATGCTTCATTTTCACTTTTTCGTATATATATTTAAATACACAGATAAATGTCATTCCGCACGATAAGACCCTTAGTTTCCAGGTAAAAAATTCATTCTTGCGCAGAAAAATCCGTCTCTGCAAGAGTAATGAAGAATTCGTTACCCAGCCCGGTCGCATTGTTGTGCGCAGCGGTCGAAATTTGCAAATTTTTGGCCGAAAAAAAAAACAGCAATATAAGCATGTGGAGTGTTGGCAAAAAATGTTTTTGGGGTGCTGGAGCGATTGCAACTAGTACTAACTAGCCCGACTGGGTGCACCCAGCCTACCAAAGTTACGAAATTATAGTAGGTACCTACCTGCGAAAAAAAAAAAATTGCATATTTTTTATGTAGGCATGTGAGGTGTTTACCCTGTTTTTCAGTCGCTGAATCAATTGCGAGTAGCTCCAGCACGTTCAGACTGCATCGAGTGATCAGTGACAAGTTTTTGGTTCAAAACACCCAGAAATGATCTTATGCCATAATTTTTTTGCACGACGCCAACGTGCCACTCCGGTCTCAACATTTGCCCAGTCAGGCCTTAATGCTGTCCAAATAGTAATTTTCGCTGTCTGAGCGAAATGGGCGGCCAGGCAGGCCACAATGTGCTCTGGAGGAGCGCAATAGGCAGCCCATATAGTCGTGCTGATTCAGATTACATAGCATACTTTAGTATCGAATGACCATTAGTTTGACTTAATTTCCCAAGCTATTTCTTTGAAAATTCGCTCCTTAAGCCATTCTGCAAGATGGACTTTTTCCTTACCCTTCTGAGACTCAAAATGTTCGAGTCCATAAACATATACACTAATGTGATTTTTCTTTTCAAAAACAGGTAAGATCCTAGGACCTTATGTCACGGATAACCAACAATTTAATATTATAGTATAACTCGTAATTATGTTGCATAATGGCATACGTTCTGGGGACATTATGTTGTGTACTATCCTTCTCAGATGATGTGAGGCCGCTATAAATTGCATATTTGAAGCGTTTTTCATTGTCATTGATTACATTGGTCACACGCTTCGTAGACTGGGAGCATTAATTTTTTCTGCAGTACGGCCCGCCGCATTTCTCAGTAGTTAATAGTAAAAAATAGTTTTGCATTAGTAAAAATGTTCTTTTTCTACTGGGCATTATCAGAGCGAGTCGTTATTCTCTGTCAAACGGTGTTGCTCTATCCGGGTTGCAATAAATTTTACTCTATTCCTTTTTCTAGGATCGGTAGAAGCTTGTTTTTCTTAATGCAGCGTAAGTAATTATAAACAAAATAATTTCCATTTGCTTTGTTGCACTCTTGTCTTTCCGTGATATAGACATTAATGGTATAATGATTATTCTCATCATACTTAGGATAGAATAATAAATTTTTCCTAATGAATTTTTACAAAAATCCTAGCGAAACATTTTTATTAAGAAAATTAATAGCTTCCATGGGTTTTTCACAATGGATTTATATAGAAGTCCATTATTTATTGTTTCAGGTAAATGTTGGTAAGTAGTTGACTTTTTGATTTTTTCTAGCTATCTCAATACTAAAACGGCTGTTCATAATTGCATTTGAATATCCTTAACAACCACCTACTGCCATAAACACAGCCCTAGCGTTAGCGGAATTATGAGCATGCACTTCAAGGAGTCCAGCTGCAGTCCACAACACCTGCAAGAAAGTATATATTGAACATTGGGTGGGCCAACACCTTTATGGCGTTTTTTCATGAATTCCGGGTTTCTAAATAATTTAGTGTAAATAAATTATATATTATTCAACCATAATTATTATGGTTGAAACTGATAAGATGAACAAACAACAATAATTCTGCTTCCAAATTTAACATTATTGTTTGTTATTTCGCTGCTTCGTTTCTAGTACCTAATCTAGTGAATAACTACTGAAAAATTCCTTTAGCTCGAGAATCTGCCTAAGCATTAGTGATTGTTTTGATGTTTATAGTATCGATGAATGTTTATATCGAACGACAGCTTGCTAAATATTTCATCATCGCATGGTTGATCGAGTGCTAGCCCACCTGTAATTCAAACGGTACCGATTAAGGGAATCCTTGGGGATGAGCCAGTTCTCTTCAGAATACCTACCTACAGTATAATACGTTCGTAGTAATTACTGTTGTCCAACTAGCTGTCCCCACCTCGCCTTCCAACCAGTCGGTATTTGCTTTTTTATACTATATTTATCCCCATGCACGGCACGCAGGATCAATTTTCATATTCAACTACCGAATACCAACAAATTAATTCTACGCTTTGGAATAATACCCAGTACTTAACTATTAATTTCGCATGAGCTCCTGAACCTCCTCCAACAAAATTAACCGTATCAATGTCTTCCAACTCCTGACGTCAGTGTAGCGCAACCCATCGTTTACTGCTCAACCAATAAACCAAGACAAGAAACAAGAAACAATTGAGATGGCTTCAAACTTTAGTTATCTGAAATATTCATGAACAGAAATCCCTCCATCGGGATTCTGCATCCAATCAACAGGAATGACGCATAATAAATAAATGTACCTACTTATGATTTAGGTACATAAATCTTAGGATTGACTAAATTTACGTTTTTTCTGTTCACAGGAGATGTGATTTTTGAAACTAAGTAGGTACCTATTATAAGTCTTCACACTACCTCTTTTACAGTATGAAAGTGAAAAAAGAGTTTTTTATTTTATTTTATTTTTAAATCGGAAATAGGATATTGCGATTTGCAAAATAACAGTTTGTTACCAAACGGGTTCGTTCTGCATTCTTGTTTGTAGCCATTTTACATTTTTGAATTATATCATGTACTGGTGATGGGATGAAGGGTGATTTTTTTCATGAACCGTCATGTGGAAACCGAGCTTGCGATGAAAACACGGAGTCCTCGTTTAAATACAATATTTAAAAAAAACCTTAATGCTCATTTCGCATAACGACGGCGCGCTAAGTAGAATTTTTGAAACCAACGGAAAACTATACAGAACGGCGTTTCCAGAATACCTAGGACCGCCTGGTTACCTGATCGCATTTGATTATAACCTACCACTCATAATGTGCGTGTCAGGGGTTTCGCGATTCACCAAATACAGTTACTTACAGTCCGATCTTGATGCAATTTATAGGTACTGGGACCAGCCCGCTCCTGAGCCCCAAATATCAAATAATGCTCATTCTTCCAACACCCTACGCGATGCAAGAAACTGCGGGTACAATACTTGTGGCAGACTGACCGCAAGTATGCAACAGATTTAAATCTGTTAGGTGGGAATTTCGATATGGAGGGTCATAGTAAGTTATCTTATCCAGAAAGGAATCATAAGGAAGTAATTGAAGGTCATTTCTTAAACAAGGAATCTGACCTCACGAAACATAATAGTATTATTTCTCATGAGGTCAGCTCAGCCCTTCAGAAGTGGCGAGGCCCAATTTTTCGTTTTTACACTTTTTAGACAATTTTCATTATTTTGAGGAGGGAAAAGCGGATTTCCCCATTTTTTACCACACTGAACACGAATCGTTTGGGGGAAAAAAAGGAAATTTAAGCTCCGTCAGGTAGTCAGGTAGTGTGAGCGTGTGTGCGTACGCATTTCTGCGAACCGCCATTTCACTACCCAATGGTCCAAATTGGCTCAAATTTTGATGGTTTTTTGGGATTAGGGGATTAGGTCCTAGTTGGTCCCATATGAATTACGTCGCATTCAGATCAGTAGAAGAGATATGCGCAAACGTGAAACTATCGAACCCACTTAACTCAAGACCCAATGGTACAAATTATCTCAAATTTTGATGGTAATTCGGGGTTAGGTCGTTGTTGGTCCCATGTGAATTTTGTCCCATTCGGATCGGTAATAGAGACGGCGCATGCGCATACATGAAAAACGTCGAACCCACATAACTCACAACCCAGTGGTCCAAAACCATCTTCCTTTAATATGGCCCAGTAGTCTCCAGTGTTCAATATATTTAGATCATTGTTCAATCCTTGTTATTACGGGGAATGCCGCTTCTTAAATTCGCCAATGGCCCGGATTGTAAATTGAAATAATCCTCTCCTTAGATCTATTCTAGAAAATATCCTACAAAATGCTAACTATTATGACCACGGACAACTGATTCCACTCATAGTACCAAGACCGAGCCATGTAATCTCTAGACCATAATTATGTTTATTTTGCATTCGAATATACTTATTATATGATATTATGATGTCGAATTTGTCTTTCTTTGAAAAAACTCCCTACCTAAGTGGAATAGTTCAAGAAATATTGGTCCACTGTTAATGATATTAAATCACATCGAAAAAGTTTTTGTTGGTTGGTTTGGTCGCTATGGAAGATACTGGGCCTTAGTAGTTATTCTCAGAAATCGTGTTATCACTTCATTCCAGCCATGACTCGTTATAAACTTGAGTCGTCATTTCGACTAAATCTATTTATTTTTTCACTGTTGATCATCTTTTCTTCCTCGACATAAACGGATCTTTATCGTTCTGAAGGGTGGTAATCCTCCCCCTCCCCCCTTTCTGTTACCTCATTGAATTCATCGGATATCCGATAATTTGTATTTACCCATCAAACCAGTCAATATGCGTAGTCCGAGCCCTTTTACATGTTATGAGCCCTTCCGCTGATGGTCATTATTGTAGCCCCATATACACTATTATTTTGATAATGTCAACTAATATCATGTTATCTATCGCTCAGCTTTCAACTCTTAAACTGGCTATTAAGTGATGAAAACGGCCACCAAGCTGTGGCACAGAACTTTCTCGTGGCAGTAATACATGCACCTTTCCAAACTAGGAGCAATTTTTAAGGGACCTACTGGGACGTACCCGAAAAACCTCTGTGACCAGCACCCACACGCCTAGTTTTAGCTAATTTCGTTTAAAAATCAAGACGTGAGTAGTAATTTTGATTTTGGAAGGCAAATACCTATTTTTTCCCTTCTCCCAAAAGTGATCACGGTAGACTCGGAAGCACTATGAATTGAATAGAAAAGTGATTTTGGTTGACTCCAGACAATCGAACAAAATAACTAGGTATTGAAATAAACCGACCGTGATCTGCAAGAAATTTCCCAAGAATCCTTCAAAGCGGACTTTTTTCTCTCTCGGTTGATAGGTTTATGACATGTATAAGTTAAATTTTTGCCAACCTATGTCGATCTATCAAACCTTGTCAACGACCTACATGAAGCTCACAATGTTTTAAATAGGTAGGTACCAATTTGAACACCGGCGGAATACAGAATTTCCTGGTCCTAAGCATCAGTCGATAGTTATAACTCTCGTATACTCGTATTATAAAACAGATAGGTTTCTCGTGCGTTTCAACGCTTGTGTAGAAACATTTATTAATCATTCCTAAACTAACTGGAGACAGCAATTTCGTGTTTTTCCGTTGGAGTTATATTCAAAATGGGCAGAATGGTGGTTAACATGCGTCGTCGACCCAAATTTTGATGTTTGTCTAAAAAGTTCCAAATTAGACACCGGCTACTGCTGGTAGCTGTATTGAGGAGTCGCGAACACTTGTGTTTGATTGTATCCAGGCCTTTTTTAGGCCAATACACTGATGTAGGCCATCGTTAAATGAACCAAATTACTTCGAATTGTCGAGAGAAGGAGCCTAATCAGTATGGATTATTGCATGTTCGCAGGTGGCTTGCCCCCGGAAAAATTTCGAACTACCAAGTGTATCGAAACAAATAGAATTTCCGTGGAATGTTTATCACAAGGGTTTCATGATGACAATTGATTGGTTCAAATTATCAAGGGATTCGAAATATCGATAGTCAAATGATCGATGTTGAGCTGTAACAGTACCTATTGATGAACAGCATTGTTGATGCTATTGGTATAAAGATGAAGGTCATCCATCGTTCCAGATTGCACCTCAAGAAATTGAGAGGATCATCGTCCAGCACCCAGGTGTGCAGGAAGCTTGTGTGGTCGGCCGACCTCATCCCGTCGACGGAGAGCGACCGGCTGCCTTCGTCGTCCGCAAATCTGATGACCTCACCGAACAGGACCTTTTGGACTTCGTAAATGGTGAGTTCATTTTACTAACCGATTTCGATATTTCAAATTGGTTTACGTACTTACCTAATGTCTCACGGCGAATCTCTAGAGGAAGTAATACAAACATGAGCCACCTAAGAGACTTGATGTTGCCTATAACTTCTTTGGGTGTTACAACTCCACAAAACTGGCACACAGTGAGATTTCAGCATGTGGAATCGTGAATAGATAGCCAAATAGTCGATTTATAGAAATTTCGATAGTCCAGGTGACTCATAGAAAGAGTAAAATAGTAGCCCATGTTACCAATTCGCTGACCAAAAGCATCACGGGAGCTTTTGGGCTGGCCCAACTTGTACCTAGAATAAAAGTATGAAATTCGCAATCGATCGATGGATACCTATGCAAATTACAAAGCAGTCAATAATTTGTTTATGTATGTATCCTTTTCAGTTCGTTGGGAACTTTAGACAAATACCAAAATTATATCCTTCCTATATCCTATGCGAACCATTACTGGTACCAGTGGCGCCATCATCAACTAAACGTGTCTCATAGTGTTTAAAAACACTAATGATGACTTGCGCCGTCACTGGAACCTACGGCGTCAAAGGTGGCGCCAACATTTATCTAAACATTTACGAGGCATAAGAGGTATGGAGGTGCATGTAGACCCAAAATTAGCTGTTATATGTGTGGTGATCTGGTTTTCTCCTCTATAGGACAGTACCATTTATTGATTGACGAAATTGACAGTTAAACATTCCATGTCAATGTTGTCATAACGAACCATTCACTCTTTTATGAAAAAAATTATTTCCATAATTTCGTTCAACCTAAAATAATTTTTAGGCTCTTAGGCTGTTGAGCTGAACTAATAATTTGTATACAAAATTGTCCAGCTACCGGGATGATGGTACAGTATGATGAAGGTATTATGTATGATACAACATGATAAAATATATGTCCTATTTTCAGAAAGGGTGATCGACGCGAGGCGGCTGCGGGGCGGTGTTCACTTCCTGGAAAATATCCCTAAGAGTGGAGTTGGGAAAACCCTGAGACGGGAATTGGTGAAGCTGTTCACTGCGATGGACTCGGATTAATGTTATTTGGACTCAATGGCACATCATACTGATATAATGTTACCAGTAGCTATAGTGTTATCACTCATACGGGTTGAGGGTGGATTATAGTGGGGGAGGGGGATGTTTATACACTCTGGGCTAGAAGCAGATCCATCCTGATATCACTGCATCTTATCACCTATGATATCCATACTTTTTTAATGTTCCGGTTATAATATCTCACATCTGAAATTTTGCCAATTGAAATTTTTACATGAACAGATGAAAACAACTCTCTTCATGAGTCATCCTAACAAGAAGTAAGGGAACTGATAACTAAACGGCTGCCTTACTTCAAACTGTTACTATTGATTTTAACTATTCCCCATTCAAGTATTGGAGTAAATTTCAATGAATTAACAATGAAAAGCAAAAATGGGGTCTTACAATAAATATAAGTTCATCCCAGTAGGTACGTAACTACTTAACCACAACCGTTTATTATATAAAAATTATCAGAACCACAGTAGATAATTGAGTCCTTGATGAGGCCGACAGCGAAATTAGTTGGACGGACATATATTATATACATGAATATATGGAAGATGCCTATAGCTGTCAATGTCAACCCCTACGAATCATACTGATATTATTGAATTGCTGAGGTAAAGGACCGAATTATTGACCCATATATTGCATGTTCAATTGTATACAATGACAATTTGAGTATTTTGACAGTTGATTGAGAACATTGAACATTATGAATACTCAAGAGTTGAGAACACTGAACATTTTGAATACTTAACTGTCAAATTGAGTATTTATAACGGTAATTCGGAAAAGAATCACTAAAATATAATTAAACCTTTTGTAGATCAAGCCTTAGAATATTATTTAAGCTAATATAAAAAATCAACTTCAAGAGGGATAGAGTTCAGATCGGAAAATATTCCTTCTAGAAAAAATGGAAACTCGATTAACTCTAAATGTCATTTTTTCATTTTTCACTGTATGTAATAAGCATGCAATATTTATGAACTTGAAGAAATCAAAAGAAAAAACCCCGATCCAGAGAAAATTAGTGGCAGAGTGTCTTATTATTAGTTCAATTTTATTTATTTACTCACCGGACTCACTACTTTAGCAATGCTTTCATGTAATGGTGTGATCACGATTTGTTTGTAGAATAATGTCAATCAGAGGCATAACATGAATATAGAACACAAGCGTTGAGAGCGGAAGTAGTTATTACGTGGTGGTCCTATACGAAAATGAAAAAATTCTGTCAAGTAGGATGGTCAATATTCACAATTTTTATTTCAGTAGTACCTACCTAAGAATGGTATTAAATGACATTTCAGTTGGTCCATGCGCTTATCTACAATTCCTTCAATCGCTAACAATTATTAGGAGGCTATCTTTACACATAGTTGTATGACCCTTCGATAATTTCTTTAATATCGTTTGAACATGTCTACAGGTATGGAAGACATATGAAGCTCATGTTTACGCACTAGGGTACCTATTGCTTCGGTCACTGTTAAATTCATAGGAAGGTCCAATCCATGGATGGCACACACACACACACACACCCATAAACCTATGGTTTTTTTTCACGGATTTGGATTCAGGATGGTCTCAAACGGATTTGAAAGTGGTCTCGGGATCAAATACATAAGGACGTATCTCACTACTGAGGACGACCTAAAAACTGGATGGGAAGTTGAGAAATGTTGGTACCTAAAAAGCGAACAAAATGTTGTTTCGTGCAAACAATTATTGTAAGAACTACTACTCACCAAAAGTCACAACATGAGGTTTCGGCATCTTCGACCATTTTTATGTGTAGTTTCACCTGATTCGTTGCCACACTCATGCTGGACCATCTTTATATAACATGTAGATTTTCCCTCGTTATTAAACCAAACTGATCCTAGTTTGTTCCTATATTAGCTAAACAGCATGATTGAGAGAGCACAATAATTGTTTCGTCCACTGTTTGAAGACGGCTGGCGCATGGCGGCTGGACGGCTGGCTGGTGGTTGGCAGATGGCTGGCATCAGCTTATCAACCTAATTGTACACAAAAAAAGTGGGTAGTGATTTTATTTTGACACTTACGTACCTAGTGTATATATTCGTGACCTATACACGTATACACCCGATTGAAGGTACTCGCAGTTAAGAAATTGTTCTCTAAATCTGAGTAGGAAATTTGGAAATTTGAATAAGAAAGAGAGTAGGTACTTACCAAAGGATAGGAAAAATTATTCAACAGAGTATTACGGAAACATAATACAAGGTAGGCTTAAGGGTCATAGTAGTTATGGAATATAGGACATTTGAATAGGAGTGAAAGTTTCGAATGAAGAGTATTACTGGAAGGAATTACTTTCATGAATTTAATTGACCAAGATGATCGAATTAGGGCGCCTTTCTTCAGATGGTATTGGGATCGTGAAACATAACATGATCATGAATTACAAGTGGCAAGGAAGCTGATAAATCTAACATCTGCATCGTTTTGGGGATTTGCTGTACACTGAAATTAACCCGTGTTTTGTCATATATACCAATAAATTTCATCATCGATGTAAGAATTAGACTCAAGGTGGCTTGGGCGAATGGTCCTTCTTTGAAGAGTAACTCACTTTGGAGAGGCACAATACGTAGATGACTAGAAGTCATGCGTAGTAGTACTAGTAGTACTGTTTATTCATCCGCAACATAATATAGCTACAAGATACAAAGCCAGCAATTCCATTTCCCTCCCTTTATTTCGCACGACAGCAGCGCAAAACTGTTACTGTTATCAAGGAATTTTATCATTCAATAAACTGCCTGAATCATTAAAAAAGCAATTGTTGGGGAAGCCAATGAACTGTTGTTCGGTTTTGAAAAAATACATCTTGTCCAGACAGAGTGCCAACTACCTGTTCTAGGTAAAACAAAATAATATGTATAATATTTGTCTTTCGCTTTACTAGCTTCCAAATCCGTAATTGATCCAATCCGTAACTGGACTCAAGCAGTAATGAGGAAATTTTTAACTTAATTTGAGGTAATATTTTTGTTTTTAATCTTTCAATAGAATAAGGTAAATTTTAATCTTGCCAAACCAACTCATCTCCCTAGCGCGGGCTCTTTGCCCTTATTGGGAGATTATATTTCATTATAACCAGTTATGTTACGAAATTGTATGTATTTGTAGAAGGAATAAATTCATTTTCATTTCATTTCATTTCATCAGGAATTCGAAAAGCGTAACACCTTGAATGATATATTGCTTCCGAGTCTGCGAAGCAGCGGACGCCTTGTGTTCACTTTCGTGAGGCAAAAAATTTTTGTCTTCAGAAATCAAAATTTCCAATTGCATTTTGCGTTTCAAAGCCTACTGAACAAATTTGGTTCCGTGTCTGTCGGTCTGTGGGTCTGTGAGTCTGTGAGTCTGTCTGTCCGCATTTCCTTGTTACAGCCATAACTTCCACGATTTTGAATTGATTCAGCTCAAATTTTGAGGGATGGTGCGGATAAGGCCCCTTGAGGTCCCATACAAATTTCAACATGATTGATCCAGCGGTACGCCCTGCGCATGCGCTAACGTTAAATTCAACAAACACGCATATAACTTTCACAATTTTGATTCAATTTCGCTCAAATTTTCAAGGGTTGTTTGGACAAGGCCTAGTGAGTTCCAGTATGAATTTCAGCATGATCGGACCCTCGGTGCGCTCTGCGCATGCGCTGGCGTGAAATAGATTCAATTTCCTCGTTACAGCCGTAGTAACCAAAGATTTCACCCAATTTCAATGTAATTCTCAGGGATTAAGCGGGTAGGGCCCATTGAGGTCCCATATAAATTTCAACATGATACAGCCAGCGGTTCGCCCTGCGCATGCGCTAACGTGAAATTCTTCAAACACGCATAACTTTCGCAATTATGTATAATGGACGTAATGTTATGTAATATGTATATTTCATGTAATGTTATGTTATGTAATGTAATGTTATGTAATATGTATATTTCACGTTATGTAATGTTATGTAATGTAATGTTATGTAATGTTATGTAATGTTATGTAATGTTATGTAATGTTATGTAATGTTATGTAATGTTATGTAATGTTATGTAATGTTATGTAATGTTATGTAATGTTATGTAATGTAATGTTATGTAATGTAATGTAATGTTATGTTATTTTGCTTCCGAGTCTGTTCTATTTTATAATGGGTCACTCTGATTGTGACGAGGAAGCTCCTGTGCCATCACCTTGGCAGTGTATTTTTCATGGTATTGGTTTCAGTTCTTAGGAAGTAAATGTTCGCAATAGTCGTTGTAATAGCGGGTTCGATAATAGAGAGAAAGAGAAAAATACTTCTGCAGTAGATTTAATAAAATTAATGAACCTTCCTGAGATATGAAATTAATATGACCTACCTAACGAAACCTTGCGCAAGGAAAAAAAAAGAAATAAATTCAGGCTTAGCTGAGGTCGAGATGATGACGAGAGGGGGAGCTTCTCTTCAACCGCACGTGGTGCTGCAGAAGGTGACGCTGGAGGGGGTAAATTGTCTGTCCAGGTCCGGGAGGAATATTTTCCGCCAACCAGAGGCGTGAGGTGAGTGCCGAAAGTAGTGAGGTCTACCGTCAGACTCCATTGGATGGTGAAAATGGAGAGAAAGAGTGGAAGCGATGGATTCAAGCTCAGCTCCTATATCGAGGTGACGGCTATGAATCGCAGTCGTGACTGATCATCGTCGTCGTGATGCAAGTTATTGACGTGCGTAATAGAGAATGACTACCGGATCGGGAGTTGAATTACGGTCATAACGGGGAATCAACAGCGATATTAGGTGCAATATAGCCAAGGGTGAGATATAGCCAAGGGTGAGATATAGCCAAGGGTGAGATATAGCCGGGATGAAGCTGAACTTGATCTTGTTGGTCGCAGGAGGCACACAACACCACTGATAAAGTTTGCGAACAACGACCAAATATTTAATACAAAATAGGTACTGTTATGAACATACCGCCCACTAAATTTGGGCTCACAAATTTGCAATGGGAATTCAAGGAGAGGAGTTGGAGGATAGGAGGCCTGAGAGGAACTATAGTGGGCGAGATATAAATTTGGCCCTGGAGTTCCTCCCTCCCTTCCTACCAGCCTGATGGATCGACGCCCCTCAGTGTTCCGAACCTACCTCAGCTATTTCCCTCGGGTCACCAACCCCTTCACTCTGCCGCTGAATGCTGTCTTTTTAACTTCGTGTGTTACCTGGGTTCTGTACCAGGCGCGTAGCGTCAGGGGTACCGGGGGTACCGGCGCTACCCTACACAAAAAATGAAAAAAATTACATTCCGTAGGTAGGTAGCAATTTGAATTGTCCACTCATAACTCCATCCTCCATGAACTATCCTCCAACCTCCATGTCTGCCAGTCATGGACGAAAAACAGCCAAGTATCGATTGGTCGATTAGAATCATATGGTTTTCAGCAGGTTTCGAATATTTGAAATCTCAAGGTCGCTGGGGTACCGCTACCAGTCTGCGGAGGCCCAGAATCCGATGTGTGTGTGTGTCTCTACATCGTCTGTGTGAGTGTGTTTGCGTGTGTGAGTGAGTGTCTTACACATCTTCAGGAGACTGTGTTGGGCTAGCGCAAATATCCAGCGTATCCAATCTTGGTGAGGAGGGATACTGGCGTATGGATCGATTGTAGCTATCAATTAAAAACTCGAGAAAAAAACTTTGACAACTTGTCACTGTCATCCATTTTGCTTTTCGGAAGCTATTCTTACGACGGCCTGTTTTCTCATAATTTTATTACTTGTAGTTTTCACAATAATTGTTCCTAATTTCAGGTTTAGTTGTTTGAATTCGAATCTTTCCTAGTGTCCTAGTCTCCTCCTAAAATGGATAGTTGTTGCGTTAATTGTTCCGTGGTTCGGCGTTCGTTTAGTTCTCGTAGTTTTAGCGAAAAGAACGACATCATCAGAGCCGCCGTTCAATCTCAGCGTTGCCAGATTTCAAGAGAGTTGTGAAGGAACGTAACCGTGAGTACACTCAGCATTTCACTGTTGAAACATACAATAGGTACCAATGGTTATCAGGCTGTAGTTCGAAAAACCTTTTATTTTTTTGCAAGGGAATGTTATGAATTATTTCTAATGAATTTGGAAGATCAATAATATCATAAAATTCCTTTGACAAACAGCTTGCTAAGAACTGCTTCACATTTACATTTTTAGGGCCGGTTTCACCAACGTAAACGAAGGTGTTGATCTCAGTTCAAATCGCGGTTCAAATCGTAAACGGAGATTGTCAGTCAGGTTGGGATTCACAACGGGCGTTTAACCCTGAACTCAGTTCAACGGGAGTTCAGCGCTGAACGCTCGATTTTGGCCGATCAGCAGTGATAATCTCGGTTCAAGTCTACTTTTCCCTCCCGCTTATCCATTCACATCAACAATGTCTCGATCACTAGTGCGAGTTGTTAACATGATTTTCGACGAAGATGAAAGTGATGAACTCAACAATATTATAATTCGCCGCCCGAGGTAATTCCGCCAGAGGACAGCACATTTTGAACATCTTGATGAGTGACTTTTGTGTCGAGATACAGACTCTCGAAAGAATCTACGAAAAATAGATAAATACAATGTATAGTGAATGTATCAGCAGACAAACCCAAACTGAACCATTCATAATCACGTTTTCGGTGTGCATAAATTATTATTCAAAGAGCTGATGATAAGAATTCAATGAGACTACGCAAGCTGTGTGGTCTACTCCACTGCACCAACCAGGAAACGTATTTTGCAGAGAGGAAAAGCCGACGTAATGGGAAAATAGGATAAAAATTCAATGATTCCATAAGTAGTCGTGACATTGAATTGTAGCGTTTATTTTATTTTCTGTCTACAGTTAGCGGTCAAAATAATCACATGCTCGCCATTTAGGCAAGTGATATAAGGAAATATGTCACTTTCTGAAGGTTCAAGTAATCACCAAATGTAATATTTGTCATAAATGCAAATTTGGTGACGAAAATGAATGCGTAGGAACTGGTGGAAGAGATTCAAAACAGTGTCGAATATCTCCCAGTGGCTTTCTACTATGTCGCAGGGAATCTCGCGCTCACTGGCTGTGAAGATCGGTTCTCTCTTGACTCGTTTTGGTTCCATTAGGAATCAGGAAAACGGGACACAAAACACAGAAAAACAACTATGTTTAGCGAGAAAAAAAAACGGGGAAAAACAACGTGTAGGTAGGGAAAGCAAAAACAGAAATGGTTAGCTGGGCTTCTCGTTCCCACGTTTATCAAAACAGCTGACACCCCCAATTTTACCTCGTTATCACCTGATCGTATCATCAAATCATCGAATAATCGAACCCCTGCCTTCCAAATCAGAGTTCAAACTGTGGATCAACAGCAGCTCGAACGTGGTTTTCGTTGATCTTAGTTCAACATGAACTCCGATCCTAGAAACTCGTTTAACTTCGTGAAACCCAAAACTTTTTAAACTGAGATCAAACCATCGGTTACGATGAACTAGGTTTCCGATAAACCGAGTTCATGGTTTAGTGGTGAAACCGGCCCTTAGAGTGTGTGAGGAAGTGTGAAATTGGCGGGGGGGGGGGGGGGATTCATTGCGGTACCCCCGTCACCAGAGGCACGCTACGCTCCTGTTCTGTACCTACCTACTTTTAAACGTTTGTTATAAACGCAATTGTCGTATTCGTTTTGATTTTGGCTTGTTTAATGGACTACCTACTCATCGGATTTTGATTGGATTTGTTAACTGGATTTGATTGGATGGTGCAGTTCGCGCATCGGAAGTAGGATTAGTGAAATGGAGAATTCAACGGAGGGATCTACTGATGTGCAATCAGCCCTGAAAAAAGGTAAGCACTTGAAATCCCAAAGTCGTTGCCTTGTTTTTCGTTTGTGGCAGTACTTCCAACGAGAGAAAGAAAACAAAGGCCCTTTGAAAAGCGTAAGCAAAGTTGTAGAGAGAACTGCTGATGCTGTGGGCATCCACAGGCATACGGTGTCCAGCATTCTCAAACAAGGGAAAAGTGGTGAGGCTCAATTGAGAACTCCAGGAAAGAAGAGGGAGAGAAAGTGTGCGAAAACAGGCATAGATTCTTTCGACGAGTCAGCTATACGAAATCATATCTAAGGACACTATCAACGGAAGGAACTACCAACAATCCCAAAGTTATTACTGTCTTTACGAAATGCGGATCTCTTTGAAGGTTCAGAATTTTCACTGAGAAAAATTCTTAATAACATTGGATTCAAGTGGAAAAAAATTAATAACAGACTTTTCCTCAAGGAGCGAAACGAGATTGTGGCTCTGAGATGTGAATTTTTAAGAAAAATGAAGGCCATAGACATCAATCGAGCCATTTTCCTGGATGAAACCTGGGTGAATGCTGGGCACACCGTATCCCAGTCTTGGGCTGATGGAACAGTGCAATCAGCACGTAAGGAACCCGTCGGTAAAGGTGGCCGCTTGATTATTACACACGCTGGCAACTCACAGGGATTCATTCCTCAATGCTTTTCCATGTTCCGATCACGGAAAACGGGTGATTATCATGAAGACATGAATGGCGATGTATTCAAAAAGTGGTTTTTGGCCCTTCTGGATCAGATTCCGCCCTCTTCGGTAATTGTGATGGACAACGCACCGTACCACAGTGTACAAACGGAGAAAGCGCCGACGTCGAGTTGGAAGAAACAGGATATACAAGGATGGTTGATCGCGAAGGAAATATCCTATCCCCCATCAGCACTCAAGGGCGAACTTCTCAGCATCGTCAAAATTCATAAGCCAAGGTTCAAGAAGTACGAACTGGACGAACTTGCAGAAAGCCGTGGTCACACAGTCCTACGATTGCCACCCTACCATTGTGAGTACAACCCGATAGAGCTAATTTGGGCGCAAATAAAAAACGAAGTTGCAAGGCGAAACAAGGATTTCAATCTGACAGCAGTAGAGCAACTGACGAAGGAAGCAGTAGAGGCGGTGACGCCGACTAACTGGTACAACGCAGTGCAACATACCAAAAAAGTCATTGAAGATGCGTGGGAGAAAGAGATTGGTGTTGAGGAAAATGTCGAGCGCCTGATCATCCATTTGGAAGAAAATGATTTTGAATCTGAATCTGAAGATGGAGAAATGATTTTATCTGACGACGAAACTTCCTTCACGCTTGAAGGAGTGTACGAGCTACCACTAGATGATTATTGAAAAAGTAAAGTGAAACCTAACGACGTGTTCCATGTATGTACATTCCTACCTACCCAATTTTTTGATGAACGCGATAATAAGAGTTGTAGGTAATAAACGCTGCAAATTTTGACACAACGGTTTATTATTTCTGTATAGATCCTTATTCTTTACCGATCAAGTGGGTGTGGCATATCACCTTCCTCGTATCCATCATAATATTGAACAGATAGTACAATATTCTATCGGTAGGACCATCTATAGGTCAGCAGGTACCCAACTATATAAATAACCTGAGGAGGTAACTCCTCAAGGATTTCTGAGGAATTTACACTCGATAGAGTTCGAGGACTGTTTCACTCAGAAAGCTAGAACAGAAGTGAAGACAAGTTGTACACCTCCTATAGTTCTGTAGGTACAAGGCAGAGGGGGATAGGGCTATTTTAAGAGGTTTCTGTCAGGTCAACTTGATGAAGTGAAAGGTGGTAAGTAAGCGAGATAAGTAGGATGGATTATTGTTCTATGAATAGTGGAGTGATTGACAGTTAACTGTCCAAATTTGAGCGAAATCGGACTCGGTTCCCTTTCGTAACTGAAAATCAATTCAAAATCGTGTTTCTAATCTTTATTCCGTTCAACCCTTAATTCCTTATGGGGAGCGAACGGTTGGTCCTACAGGGCTCCGGGTTGTCTCATTCGATCCTACAAATCGTAAGCTATTTAAAACCGTAAGAAAAAACATACCATTCCATTTGAATTTTTTGAGCTAGGGCGTTTTGAAAATTTCATCCCCTATTTTTCACCCCTTAGAAGTGACTGACAGTAACGCAAAGTTTCGGTGCACCACTAGACCCCAGATGGGACCTGATTGCCGAATTTCGTTAATTTTGGTCCAGTAGTTTCGGAGATATGCGACGGACGGCGGACGGACGGATTTTTTTAAATTCGATTTTTGGATTGTACGTACCTTGAAACGTAAAACCTCAAATTTTGAGGGGGTGTTATAAAATTTTTTTTCATGCTCGATTCCAAAGGTTCATTATTGAAAATAATAAACCAAAAGTGAGATGCTGCAATGAAAACGCTTATTCTTTAATCTCCTTGTCATTCCACGCTTCTTTTTTTTCAAGCCAACCATCTCATTTTGTAGGTACCTATCGTATTTTAATTTGGAATCATCAATCGGAAATCAATTTGTAGTATTTATAGTCAGGAGTGAGTCTGAAAAAATGAAGCACGAACACGGAGGTGAACTAGACACGGAAAGAGAAATTTCCGTTAAGCATACGATAAATTCCCTAAGCTTGGTAACAGTGGCAATCGTCTTCAGAGAGGGGGCGCGAAAACGAGGAGTGGTGCTAGGAGGAGGAGAGGGGACCCACTTTCACCCAGGGCGAACTTTATATCTCGTGCGTTATAGTTGAGCAGCATGGCGTTGCAGTACAGTCTTGCCGACTTTGATGGACACAACTCGAACGACAGAATCACTACCTGGGTTGACCTTGACAACTCTCCCAAGCTTCCACTGTAGTGGAGGGGAAGTCTCTCTGAGCAAAACAATGTCACTGACTTCTAGGTTGGTTGTACTCTTCTGCTACTTGGTTCTCCTCTTTAGTGTTGACAAATATTCGTTCTTCCATCTCTCCCAGAACGACTCACTCAACTTGTTTACCATCTGCCAGCGTGAGAGTAAATTTTCTTTGAGATCCAAGACAGAAGGCTCTGGAGCTACCACAAGAGGGCCACCCACTAAGAAGTGTCCGGGTGATAAATAATCAACCTCTTCTGGACTTGAAGAGAGAGGACAAAGCAGTCTAGAATTTAGTATTGCTTCTATATTAGCAAACCAAGTGGTAATCTCTTCAAAGGTCAAGGGTGTTTCACCTACAATGATGGGAAGGTGATGTTTCACTGACTTTATGCCCGCTTCCCATAGGCCTCCCATGTGGGGTGTCTGGGGCGGGTTGAAATACCAAGTGATGTTAGTGCGCATAGCATAGTCCTGAAGATCCCTTTTGGTCTCCTTAGAGGCAAACCCACGATAAAGCTCCTTTAGATAGTTCGCAGCTCCCAGAAAATTACTTCCGCAATCTGAATATATATTGGTAGGGATCCCTCTACGTGAGGTGAATCGGTGGAGACTAGCAAGGATCGCTTCAGTCGTGAGTCTCGTGACTGCTTTGAGATGCACAGCTTTGGTGGACATGCACACATATAAACAAAGGTAGACCTTGCGGCGATTAGACTCCTTAAGGGGAAATGGACCTGCAAAGTCTACACCTACGTGTTGGAATGTACGCCCACCATTAACCCTAAGTTTTGGCAAGTCACCCATTATAGGAATCATTGGTTTGACTCTTGACCTGAAACACTTGAGGCACGTGAAACCCCGATGACGAATCAATCTTCGTAGGGAGGGAATCCAAAAGTTGGTTTGGATTATGGCTTGCAGGGTATTTGGACCCGGATGCAAGTAGATGCTGAATTACGGTCATAACGGGGAATCAACAACGATATTAGGTGCAAGGGTGAGATATAGCCGGGATGAAGCTGAACTTGATCTTGCTGGTCACAGGAGGCACACAACACCACTGATAAAGTTCGCGAACAACGAACAAATTAATATTTAATATAAAATAGGTACTATTATGAACAGTAAACACGTCAGGTTTATGAGTGGTCACCAGTTTCGAGACAGAATTCATTAAAAATTAATTCCCAGCATAACATTCGTTTGCCAGTTTTTTACATCGGAGATGCGAAAAGGGGCGTTACACGTTCTGTCCGGATAATGAGGGATAAGTCAAATGAAGGAGAAAGGTGTTACCTCCAGTTACCTCAGTGCATGGTCTGTCTCGTCCGGAAAATGTAGCAGTTCGCAAGGGAAGAGGAAAAGCTCGGGGAAAAGAAAATAACGGTTCCATGGAAAACGTCATGAAATAATTATATTAGATAAATTATATAAAAACTACGTTCCTTCAGAGAATTCGAAGTAAGATGTACCTAACCTAACCGTAATAATACTGTGAGGAATGTTGTCATGATATTACGTGATAGGTGTTATTAAATCAATAGCTATGGTAGGGAGACAAAATTTTGATGAAGTCTAAACGAGATTATTATTTGTTATTAAATATAAAGGATTATTTCCGCTAGTCTCAGATGTAAATTACCATACCCTCCAGAGACGGCCTGATGATGATGTCCTTATATCGAAAGCGCTACGAACCAAATCACTCGCGATGAAATCATGGAAACCCATTTCAAAGAAAAGCGGAGCTAATGAAAGGTTATCTATTTCCACTTATACACGGTATGTATTAGTTGAAATAGACAACCTTTCACTACCTCCATTTTTCTTCGAAAACGCTTACGGATTCTTCTGGAAGGTACAGTGAGATAATTCTTTGTTTTTATATTTTTTGCACGCATTCTTCCAGGACGTGAATTCTTCTTCTAAATCACTCACGAAGAAGTTAAGAAGAGTTATTGTTTGTTACTGACGATGGTTTGATCACCGAAACCGGTATACTTAACAGTGTATTTTTCGGGTTTTTTCGTGCATTAGTGGAAATAGACAACTTTTCATTAACTCAGTTTTTCTCTGTCACGAAAATCCCGATTAGAGGGCTAGTTTTATAAAATGATTCACTAAGATGCGGATGGACAGCTTCGCCAGCATTATTTGTAGTCCTCGTCATTTCCATGGAGCCGCCGGCCAACAGCGATGAAGGGAAGGTAGAAAACGGGAAAACAACACGTATATGTTCTATATGTAATAGTCGTTTTTGTGTTTGCCCACCATGCGTTCGTCAAGTGAAAGCGACACCCTGTGATTTTTGTACTGGACCAAGAAACATGCACGGATCATGGATCACCAAATGGACCATCTGCTAACCTTCTGTTCAAAAGGTAGGTAGGTAAAAACAGTGTGGAACACTGGATACCTGTTTCTTCCAGGACCTTCTTTGGTCCAGGGCCAATTACAAATAACTTATAGGAAAAGTGCTATATAGTCATGTGTACGAAGCAACAACCCAACATCCTAGTGATTGTAATACGCATATTTATACGCTCATTTCTGGAAACAGAAAATGACTCAGAAGCTTCCAGCTTCTGACAACTTAGTACCCCCAAAAACTACTTAATGGGTACAAGGGATAATTTATTACTTTCGGGTTTTTTATTTGACAGTGACCATCAGCCTTTGACAATACACTTCGTAATCTGCTAATTTTTCGGGTAACTTGATTTGCCTCTTTGGTTTCATGGTGTGATTCTCTTCGCTGGGAAGTTTGGGAGTTTCCGGTGTAGGACCTCTGGGAGGGTATTTTCGGGAAGTTCATGCGGCGACTTGACTTAGGGATCTTCAGGATCATTTATGTTTTCTCGGGAAAATATCAATTATTCGAAATCCCAATTGCCTACTGTAATATCCGATTCGTCAAAAACAACATCCCTCGAAGTAAAGATTCTATCACATTCTGGATACCACAATCTATATACATCCGTTTGACCCGTATCCAACCATCCACTGTTGTGTCAAACTTGTCATGCGACTTTGGGAGTATGTATGCCCATACTTTGCTACCTATTACTCTTAATCTAAAGATCGAGCTTCCCCGGAAATAGTTTTGTGGCGATCCTTTTATATAGTTTGAAGGTGATCTGTTGAGTTGAAAGGATGCAGGTCGCATTACCTCTCACCGTAGGTATCTCGGGAGACCAGTTTCGGAAAAAATACAACGGGTTTTGCTGTAATGTCCTTTGGATACTTTCGCTTACTCCATTCATCTGTGGTGAGTAAGTACTGTAAACTGTTGACGTATTCCTTTATATTTACAAAAAAATTGTAGCTAAATTGATTAGAACGAAACTCGCCCTCATTGTCCAATCTTAACCGTTTGGGGTACTTGCCCGTAACAGTGACTTTGATGGATATATTCCGTGAGGTTATTTTCGGCCTCTGACTTCGATTTCAGTAAATACACAGTACAAAATGTTAAGATGTTTGGACGTGGAGGTAAGGAACGCCTGAAGTAGTGTGCCTGGTCTCCGCTCGAGCGCTAGCTTCGGTTAGCGGGTTCGATCGGATCATGCTGTGTTTTTGGTCTTAGAACTAACGAATATAATTTTACAAATATTAGTAAATTGCATCAAGCTTCGCGTCAGCCATAGACGGTTCAATTTCGATCCGACGGGTCAGAGTTACGAAATATGTTCTGTCATGTAGTTCTTTGGTTTTTGCAAACCTGAGCCCCTCTCGGACCGCAAGATGGCGTATAACCTCCTAGAGAAAAAGTTGTAAGAAGTATTATTTAATGCGAACATTTGTATCCAAGTCGATCGTTCTATATCGTTCTTGTATTAAACCAGTCCAGGTGAAGTTCCATAGTGTTTTTCGTTCCCGATCAAACAGATACTTTCGCTTACTCCATTCATCTATGGTGAGTGAGGGATTGTAAACTGTTGACGTATTCCTTTATATTTACAAAAAAATGTAAATTGATTTGAACGAAACTCGCTCCCATTGTCCAATCTCAACCGTTTGGGGTACTTGCCCGTAACAGTGACTTTGATGGATATATTCCGTGAGGTTATGTTTGGCCTCTGACTTCGATTTCAGTAAATACACAGTATAAAAAGGTGAAAACCCGTCTACTACGACGTGACTACTTCTTACCAGAGTTGGTCGGGGCATTGACCGGTCCAGCAATATCACGGTGAATAAACAGACCATCGTAGCTTTGTAACTTGTACAAAAGGAAGTATCTGCTTTGCCATCTCGACATGAACCACAGACACTCTTGCTAACTGTTAAATGCATTTGAAGTAAACTGTTTTTATTGAGGTGACCCAGCCTCCGATGCCAAAGGTTCTCATCAGATTCGCACAACGCCGAAATTCGAAACCAAGAAAAATGTAGTGAAATACAGATTCCCGTTCAAGTTGCACTGAATTTTCACGTTTGATTTTCCACAGATAACTGCCCCTTTATCTCTGAAAACAACGTCTCTCCTCCTTTATTTACTTTCCGAACTAAAAGGATACGTAACATTGGGGACGACCAGTGCTTCCAGCTTCACCTCCTGGCTTTTCCACAGAAGTCTGAGGAAGCCTTTCTTTGAGGCGTGCAATCTTTGTTCTTTCGCTACCCTGATCTCAACTGGTGAACTAAGGAAATTAAGTTTTCAACATATGGCTGCACTGATGCTGTACCAGGTGATACATTGCTACTGAATCAATTATGAATCCGATCATCACTAGTTCAACTGATCGGTTTAAAGTTCGAAAGAGCTTCTTCCCCTTCTTCCGTGTGAGCAAGGAACGATATTTCGATTGCTTGCCCTCGTTAAGGTGAACAATCCTGGGAGTTTTCCTCCATACAGACCCTTCCGTTCGAATCATATTGGGAATCATTTTCGTGACCTCGAAAGCGACCACTACCACGCTGATTTCCTCGGGATTTTAAATGAGCACAATAACTTTTAATATGGTTCATGCTATGGTTCGTAGCAATCAATAATTTTATTCACGAAAGCACACTCGTTTTGACTACCTGTTTCATCAGGTTGCACCAAGTTGAGTTGCCTCTTTTTTTGTATCGGTATCAAACAGCTTACTTTTTTACGAAATCAAGCGTCAAGTCTTTGCTATCCATGGTTTCTAGAACAGTAATCTAATGACTCTGTCATAATGACGATAGAAGGGTAAGAATTAATTAAAAAATATTTTCGTCCGCCTCCAATTATGTCCCCATGGCTTCGAGTTCACTAAATAATGAATCGTATTTCGAGAAGCGAGTCTGTAAATCCGACGAACACCAGCGCCCATATTCTCTTTCGTATGATGAGCTTTTAGATGACACTCTTTCCTTCAAATACCGTTCAATATTTCCAGTCAGCTCAAGGGCCGTTTTCATTGCTTCCATCACATATTAATTATGTTGATCCAAAAGGCATCTGATGATTGATTATTGATCTAGCGACGGCATCTTTCTTATCGCGCGCCTTATTTTCAGCTTCACTTGCACTGCTGGGAAGTTTTGTTAAGGCATTTAACACTAATTTTTTTCCTGCAGAAGTCTTAACACGAAATTTCCAGTTACTAAAGCTGAAATGATCGAGTTGAGGAAAACGTTCCTTGTAGGGATCCGGCGCCATGCTGTCTGAACCCGGATCAGCGGGTCCGACGCGATACTTGCGATTTGATTCGCAGGAAAAAAAAAACTTCCTATCGCGGAAAAACTAAGCACGGCACAAAATTGAGGAAACCAAAGCACAAATCTAGACCCATAACCTGATAAATTAAGGTAAAAATATGAAAATAATTAAAGAGTGAAGAGCGAGAGAGTAGAGGAGAACTCATTCACATAATCAAACTCACATGATCAAAAACGAGAACTGAACTTTATTGGGAAGAAACAGAGTGAGGATGGTTTACAAATCAATAGAAAAGAATCCATAGATTGAATTGACATATTATTCACACATTAATGACTGATCGGTTAACAAATTCAGCCACAGCTAATGTTGGAAAATGATTACTATCAACTGTCTGAATAACTACCAACCAATTTCTCAGATTACTTTCTATCGATGGAAACGGGGAATATTTTAGAACAAGAAACTCGATTTCGCTAAGGGCATAACAGTGAGCCAACATAATTGACATGAAAATGTCAGTTGCATAAAAAATACAGCGGTCCAAATGAGGGGCTGGCTAGGCAAAAGCCTACCACACTGTATCGTTGCGCTGATAATCTAACCCTTCAAGTGGAAGGCGCCGTCCTTACACAGCTCTTCACGGTTGTAGGTAAACGTAGGGAAGTCAGCTTCGAAATCAATCCAATTTTAACTCAAAACCAGTCCTGCAGCATGGATATAAGAGCGAATTCTCAAATAAATATTCTTGCTATTGCGTAAAAAAATTATATAGCGAGAAAACAGTGTTTATTTAATACTGAGATTTAACCAGTAGGTATGGTAGGATGTTTAGTCAATAAGCAGTAATAGGTATTGTGTGTTTGAACCAATGCATTTTTAAGTTGTTCATCCAATAGTAGTATACTGTTAGGTATTATAACATGGTCAGCATGTTTATGACAAATACTTCAAATCAATGTATTATACCTACTTTTACTTAGGTAGTAGGTAAAAAGGTCAGCAATGGAATAGCAGACGTTCTCGACTAATACCTTACCTCTGTTTCATCATTTACTCTGTAGCTCTGCTTCAACGATTACATTTTTAATAATACTGTAGGTATGAATTAGTTATTATTATTGTTACTCTTACCAAAATTTCAATCGAAATAACGTGATCATATTGTTATATGATCAGTTTTTCTCTTGAATCGAACAATGGAGGAATGATTAACAAATGAAATAATCCCTGGCTTTCAGTATCAAATGACCAGCCCATACCACTTTTCGTAAAGTTATATAATTTTGTTCGTAATCCCTTAAAAATCCGAATTTGACCTCTATTCTATATGAAAAACTACTGAAATGGTATTTTTCTGTCTTTAACCAACCTTTCATACCACTTTCAGTGATTTTGGTGATGAATTCAGGATGCTGTGAAACGGATTTGCCTATAAAACAAAACGAAAAATGCAAAAATTCAAGTTCAGAAAAATCAGGAGCAATTTCAATAGCTTCATTTCCTTAGAAAATTCGCTAAAAGAAGAGGAAAACGCCGAAAATCTTTTCAAAATGTTCCCATCTGTCCAAATTGCTGTTGATTTGGCAGGTGCATAGATTTACCGTGTGATATTTTGGGAGGCTATCGACACAAATAGACCTTGTATTTACGTCAAAAATCCTTCCAAAAAGGATGTTACATTGACTAAAACCATACATATACCCGTCTCGCATCAATAATCGACTGCTGACCTCGGCACAGCTTTTTCAGGATTACTTCAGGGTGAGGATTTTTTTTTTAGGTTTTGCCTTCTCTTGCATTTTCTAAGCGAAGGATATCATAATAATTTATTATCATCGACATAATTATATAGTTACCCTTGCTGGCTCACAGGCTCTGTGTCGCTGAGTGTGGAAGGGTGGTGGTTGGCGGTGGAGTGGGTTTAGGTGCGGAGCGGCGGGATGGGGTGTTGGGGGCCGAAGAAGAAGAGAGTGGAGGGGGTTGGTGGTGGGGAGGGGTAGGGGAGGTATGTGACGGGCAATGATGTGGTGGAGGTGCGGGGTGGATGGGGATGGTCGCGGATGGGATTGAGGTATGATGAGCAGAGCCCTTCACAATATGGCACTTATTTTTGTGAAATAGGGCCCTAAAAAATATGGCACTTATTTCTCTCAATATGGCACTTATTTTTCAACCCTCTCCGACCACCCCAGCTATTCTGAGACGATAATATCACAACATACAAGTTATTTATGCTAAATAATTTATTTTATTTACCTGATGCCCTTATAGTAGAACACTACGTGAACAAGGGAACATCCCATTTTCCACTCTTTGGTCAAATTCGACTTCATCTTCGGTCTTCTCGTCCCCAGAAATATAATAAAGTTTACCATAAAAAAAAAAAAAAAAAAAAAAAAAAAATATCTGAATTATGCATTTTGAACAGAAAAAAAAAAAAATATATTTATTATTATTATTATTATTAAATAACAACATCAGGTGTGCTGCAACGCTTTACATTGAAAATCCCAGCCGTCGATCACGCAGAAGGTATTTCATTTTTGAGAAAGTCCTCTCCACATCAGCTGATGTTGCCGGGGCGTATTTCATAGAGAGGACATCAGCAGGTTCCCAGCCTTCCTTCAGAGTGGCTTCCTCACCAGACAAAGTGGCGACCCGTGGAAGTATCCCATTCCAAAAGGGTTAGAGGCATTAGTAATCCCTCTACACTAATGGCCTCAGGGTTCGAGAAACCTCATGTCATTCAGAAATTTTCACTTCAAATTTTTTTTAAATAATTTTTTTGAAGGAGTTAGGCTAAAAAAAGGCAAAACATGGCACAAACATTGCATTCTCCCAAAAATCGGCCGAATATGGCATTTTACAAAAAAATCTGCAGAATATGGAATTTTTGAATGGCGCCATGGCAATATGGCATTTGAAGGGCTCTGATGATGAGGGGCAGGGTGAAGGGGGTGGGATTGTACGTGGACAGGGTAGAAGAGGGTGGACGGGTGAGGGGGGATTGTTGAAAAATCAACAGGCGTCTTAGGCGCCTCACAACCAATTACTTCCAAAGATCGGCCCCCAGCACCGACCAGACCCATTGGTCTAATCGTCTAATGAATGCTTCCGCTGTAAAAACAGGATAAAAATAGAATGTGTACTGTATTCTTCTATTGTGTAGTGATGATGGTTTAACAACCGAAACCGGTCTACAGTTTGTTAGTTTACGTGGAAATATACTATTCTATTTTACTATACTATTCTCATTTTTTTCCTGTCGTTTTTTGCTATGGATTTCCACTACTCCGCCGCAAGTGATTTAAGTTATATTCCGCTGTAAAATCCTTGAAAATTTGTCCTCCTTCTTTTTTGTAAACCAGCTTCCTGTCACTAAGGTAGGTAGCAGTAGTATATAAAATGGGTCTTCTGGCCCGATTTTGAGATGAGGCCTCTGGCCCCGATTTTGAGATGAGGCCTCTGGCCCCGATTGTTGAGCTGGGGCTACTGGCCCGACCGTCGACTGGGGTTTCTAGCCCGTCAACTGAAAGCGAGGCATTGGGTGTCGGGAACCAAACTCTGAATTTTCAAGCTTGAGAAAAAAAGAAAAATGAAAAATGGGGAAAAAAAAAATGAAAAAAAAAAATTAAATAAAAATGAAACAGGTGAGAGAAAATTTTTCGTTTGAGATTGCGGGAAACTTTTTTTTCTGCAGATTTTGTATTTTTTTCAGTATCAGGATTTTGGTATCAACGGACTTACGTATTACTTTCCTTGATTATGTTATTGAAGAGATCATAATCTAAGGTAGTGTGAGACACGAGTACTACGTAAAGATTTGTTCCTGCTGAGGGTGCAAAATCCGCGGTAATTATAATATTAGATTTCGAATTGGAAATATTTTCCGTTTGTTTACTTGTGTCGATCACGTAAACGCATTTTCCGTTTATAAAGTTCTGGGGATTGTAGAGCATGTCATTATTATTTTGATAGACATTTTTAAAATCCTTGTACATTTCGTAGGCGAGGGTGTAGTTACCAGCCGCGATATCCAAGTTTTCCATTTCTTCAGGGTAAACGTTATCATTGATCTTCACCTTTATATTTTTAACGTTGGCATTATCAAACAACGAAGCATCCTGCAACTGCGAGCCAGTTTCAGATTGGAAAGCGACCATCACAAACGTAGGATTTCGAATGTTTCTAAAGATATTGGTTACATCAAATGTAAATGTATTTCCGTTGATTTCAGGTTTTTGTATGCACTGCCAGCTCCTGAAATGGAACTGTATTTTTTTCAGGTCGGACAATTCTTTCACCAGCTCGATTTTAGCCATAGGTTTGAATTCAATCATCGGGACCCGAATTATGAACTCTGTGATACTTACCCGTCCTTCTGATGGTAGGGTGGCATCATCGTAACTCCCGTCACTTTTTTTCGTTTTCCATCTGTAAATGGTGTTAGCATCACCATCTCTGATAAAGGAAATTACGAATCCTCCTTTATAAAGCGGTATACTAACATCTTCGAAAAATCCCAGCCCTAAATGTGAAAGATTCCCGCATACGTAGAATGTATTTCTATCTGCGTTGCACTGAGATACAAAACCATTGTTTGCAATCGAATTACTTTCTGAGCCTCTGTACGAGACACTGCTCTTCACGGTACTAGTAACACCAGGGTATTCTACTTCGTCAATTAAATAATTGTGTTTTTTCACCTCGATTCTAGAGAACAAATATGGAACGAAGTTATCAATCAATTTCACATTTGCTTTTGCTGGGTAATCTCCTCCATTGCGCTTCTTCAACGTCCCAGAAATGAAATATTGAAACTTTGACATAGAAAATCCATCTCCATAATCGATATTGAACTCTGTTCTTTTGTTGGGGGCGTTAAAGTTTTGAGTGCTGTTGGGATAGTAATGTTTGTACTCTGAGCGGACAATATCCTTCATGTATTTCGAAAATACGTTCGCCATCTTTCTCTTTCTTATATATAGTCTAAAAAAAAAATTAAAGCAAACTTTCCCAGAAGTATTTATCTTTTTTTAGTTTTTCTAATATCGAGTTAAGGGGCATATGTCTATTAACTAGCAAGTAGAGAACTATTAGACACAAGTGTCCGCATATTGGAGGGTCGGTGTAATCTTGAATCCTGTCTCTATTGAAGAACAAACGCTTTCCACCCAAGTACGAAATTAATTCCCTCGGTGGATTAGCGTTCCCGTACGAATCAAAATAATATTTATCCATCATGTTTTTGTAGTAAGCCGTCCAGTGTGTACCGTCTGTTTTTGAATCACCAAGATTCAGAAATTCCACATTCAATTATGTTTGGAGTTTTAGGTAAAGCATCTCTCATAAATACCCCTCTAAAATTATTTATTCCAAGTTTATCCAAAGCATAATAAGTAATATCAAAATTGCTCAACGCTTCAAATTCTTTTTTTTTTTTTTTAACCTGACCACCCGTTTTCTTGTTTTCCATCGCTTTATTATGTCTTATCGTTTCCTGCAATCGTTTCTGCCGATCTTTATAATCAATTACTGAATTAGCAACAGCAGCACCACCTCCCAACAATCCACTCAGTGCGCCTAGCCCAGCAAATATGAGGGGAAGAAACCCGCCTCTATAATTTTCTTTCAACTGCTCATATGATAATTTCAAACGATACCCTTTATTTTTCAACCGAGATTTAGCTATTTCATTATGCTGTTCGCGTGTTATACCAATTTTGTCTTTACCATTGTTTTTTAACAATTGTTCTTTACTTAATTGTATGACAGCTCCATTCCCCTGCTTGTATGCAGCTCGGATCTTGGTCCGTTGACCGCTTGTTAGTGACAATGCCGACGAGATATTATTCATGGCGTTTGTTAATCCTCTTATTATTGCCTACTAAAACTTTAGTTGAGGTTCAATCCCCATCCCAAATGTTTGTTTCACGTTCATCGCTGCACCAGTTGCTAACGCCCAAAATCTCTCGTTCAGGTCAGCGTCTTTGGAATTCAATCTACTCCACGCCTTATCTTCCAAAACTTTGTCTGCGACATGTCTATCCGCGGTTTTAGGGTGATCTCTATAAAAAATATCATGCTCCTTTGCGGCGTCGTCAAGTTTATTCACCCCCACATCTCCTCTTTCTAAACGTTTCTCCAAATTCGTCCCAGGTCCTAGGAAATTATAGCCTCTCGCGTGCATTTCAAAAGGAACTTTTTTCAGTAATGAATTGAATAAGCCAGACCCTACCTTATCACCTTTTAAAAGCTTTGACGGCATGTTGGAAACAAACCGAATTAAATATTCAGTACCCTTCGGAGTGTCTATAATCTCTTCAAGCCTATCGTTGAAGAACTGTAGGATAGCTAATTTTTCGTTATGAAAGTTATTATTTCCTGCCTGCTCCTGACTGTATATATAATGAATTCGTGCAACTAGCTCGTTCAAGTTGTCAATATACTTATACTCAACGACGTTATTATTATATTCTACGATTCCAGAACCTACTTGATCAGTTCTTTTATCACCGTTATATTTTTTCCATATATTCTTTACTAGTTTTGACCATTTATCTCCCTTACTAGATTTCGGTTTTTTGGTTGCTTGGTTATTTCCTTGAAACATAGAATCTGTATCAGTAAGAATTTTCTCATAATTTTCTAAATCCTGAGGTGTGTACAAATTTTCGCTTGGTGCTTTATCGTAGGTTATCAACCTCCAAAGTCCAGGAGTTCCTTCGTACCGTTCAGACCCTAATATAATATCATTTTTATCAAAATCAACAGATGTATTGCCAATCATATACGCTTGCTTTGGTATCTCATAATAAAGTCCAAATGTTCTATCGTTTGCTCTTGGTAGAAACTTGTAGGCGGTTTTTCCTAACTGTACATGTTTGGGTGAATTATTTGAAGGTGTACCGTATATGTTACTATCTTCAACTTCAGGATTTGGTTCATTTGATAGCTTGGGTGTACTCTGATGAGCAGTCGGGGAAAATTTCAGAGTCTCCATACTCCCATCAGGAGAGCCATTTAGATCCGTTTCCCCTTCAGAACTTTGTTCCTCTTCAGAAATTTTTTCCTCATCATAGTCTTCTTCGTTTTGAGGGAGAAAAGTTATCGATTTTTGAAAAGGTACTAACTGATTTTCAACCTTTTTTTGTAGATTTTCAATTGCTTCTGTTATAGGTTTATAATCATTAGCTTCCTCTTTTTCAATTAGATTTTGAATAGCAGATGTTATAGGTTTATATTCCTCATGTCTAAATCTGTTACGATCACGTATCTTCGTCTGTGCCCGTCTGAATTTCGCTACTAACTCTTTCTCAATACGGGACAGCTCACGAGCTTTTTTGGCTTCAGCATTCAATTTTTGCACGTCCATCTTGGCATTCTTATTATATATTGAGCAATCGTTCAAGGATCGTTCAAACAACGAGAATTAACGTTCAAACAACGACAAATAACGTTCAAACAACGACAAATAACGTTCAAACAACGTTCAGGGATCGATAAAACAACGAGAATTAACGTTCAAACAACGTTCAGGGATCGATAAAACAACGAGAATTAACGTTCAAACAACGTTCAGGGATCGATAAAACAACGAGAATTAACGTTCAAACAACGACAAATAACGTTCAAACAACGTTCAGGGATCGATAAAAACAACGAGAATTAACGTTCAAACAACGACAAATAACGTTCAAACAACGTTCAGGGATCGATAAAACAACGAGAATTAACGTTCAAACAACGAGAAATAACGTTCAAACGACGTTCAGGGATCGATAAAACAACGAGAATTAACGTTCAAACAACGACAAATAACGTTCAAACAACGACAAATAACGTTCAAACAACGTTCGGTGATCGATAAAACAACGAGAATTAAGGTTCAAACAACGACAAATAACGTTCAATCAACGACAAATAACGTTCAAACAACGTTCAGGGATCGATAAAACAACGAGAATTAACGTTCAAACAACGACAAATAACGTTCAATCAACGACAAATAACGTTCAAACAACGTTCAGGGATCGATAAAACAACGAGAATTAACGTTCAAACAACGACAAATAACGTTCAAACAACGTTCAGGGATCGATAAAACAACGAGAATTAACGTTCAAACAACGACAAATAACGTTCAAACAACGTTCAGGGATCGATAAAACAACGAGAATTAACGTTCAAACAACGACAAATAACGTTCAAACAACGTTCAGGGATCGATAAAACAACGAGAATTAACGTTCAAACAACGACAAATAACGTTCAAACAACGTTCAGGGATCGATAAAACAACGAGAATTAACGTTCAAACAACGACAAATAACGTTCAAACAACGTTCAGGGATCGATAAAACAACGAGAATTAACGTTCAAACAACGACAAATAACGTTCAAACAACGTTCAGGGATCGATAAAACAACGAGAATTAACGTTCAAACAACGTTCAGGGATCGATAAAACAACGAGAATTAACGTTCAAACAACGACAAATAACGTTCAGGGATCGATAAAACAACGAGAATTAACGTTCAAACAACGTTCAGGGATCGATAAAACAACGAGAATTAACGTTCAAACAACGTTCGGGGATCGATAAAACAACGAGAAATAACGTTCAAACAACGTTCAGGGATCGTTAAAACAACGTTCAAGGATCGATGAGGTGTCACATTACTCAACAGCTCTTTTGTTGAGGGGTGATAGGATTTCATTCAACTGAAACTGATACTTTCCACAATCTCTTTTCTTCGTTAAATCAATAGTTATAAACCCATGTTTCTTTTCCCAACACTGCTTACAAAGAACAGAAAATTCCTCAATCGACATATCGCCAGCAACAAAGTCGTTATATATGTTTTTCAAATAATGTTTATTCTGTGAAAATACAAAAACAAGATTGACATTATTACGGATTACCTGCCTATCAACTAGGTTGTAGCATTGTGCTAAATAAATGCAGGATATACGCTTGTGACGTCCTCTTGTGAAATAATTCTTTATTTCCTTTTGTTTCTCTAGAAGACAGTCATCAAAAACGACTAATGAGTCAGGCTTACATTCATCAACAGAAATCATATTTTCACAATTATCAGAAGAGAAGCAGATTTCCTGTCCGAGTTTAGCTTCAGCAGCATGATAGCGATCCAATAATTTCTGATAGAGAGGTTGGTTGAGAGACTTACTAAATATATACAAATAAGCAAAATCAATCCAATTTTTGTATATGAAATTCATGAGTAACGTAGTTTTACCGCAATTGCTTGAACCAACAATTATCGCCCTCATGATATCTGGAAATTTTTGTCTGTTCTCCTGCAGCACAGAGTCGTAGGGAGTAACAATATACTTGTTTTTTCTCTTTGGTGGATTTTTCATTGTAACGAGGTGTTCCATCTTATCTTATTTAAAAAAGTTATAGTGCTGTTTTTAAAAGCTCTTTTCGGTAGAACGATCCTACAATCTCTTCACCATCCAATGCTTTCAATTTGAAAGTTATAGGTTCTGTGTAAACAATTTTATCCACAACAAAAATTTCTTTCGTCCAGCTACTTCCGTACTTACTGCTAAATGTTTTCTTGTCCCTGGTTATTCTTACACGATCACCCACTTCAATGTCTGATCGAATCTTTGTGGAATTTTGAGGGACCACCAACTCTAGTATAATCTTTTCATTATCCTTACACACATCAGCAGGCTTCATCCGAACAGTTCTGTGATAGCTATGATTATACTCATCAATTAAATCTTGCAGTATATCGATCCATCTGAAATTTTGATTAACGTGAAAACGAATTTTCATCTTGCCATTCAGCGTTCTGTGGAAACGTTCAATAATGCTAGACTTCTCCAGATTCTCCGTGTGGTATAATTTAATCGAGTTTTTATCTAGAATTGCTTTGAAATTATTGTTTTTGAATTCTGATCCTTTATCAGTGTGAAGGAGATTGGGAGATGAATGCCCAACACTCTTTGCTCTGGCTATGATATTTTGAAATGCAGCAGCAACCGTCGGACCGTCCTTCTTTTTCAACGGCTCACTCCATACGTACTTTGAAAATGTATCTATAACATTAAGCAAATACTTATATCCGTCGTTATCATGACTGTAGCTAGTCATCACAATCAAATCTGCTGCCCATAAATCATCGATCCCTAAAGTCACGATTTTACGCTTTTGAAATTTTTTTATGACTGGTTTATGCATCTCTACTGCTTCAATTTGCATATCACCCGTGTTCATACCATTCTGGTTGCTTTTCCATCCACGCTTCAAAAATTTACTCTTCTGAGTATTGCATATTTTACACTTTGCTAGATACCTCCAGGAGCCATTTGCTGTCTGAACTGTTGAAGTATTTACATTACCAGTTTTTTTCTTACATTTGAAACAAAAAATTTGTGGGGTAACATTACGTTCTATCATTTTTCGATTAATTTCAGGTACACAGTCAAATCAGTTCCCAAAAAATTGATTTCGGTGTCAGATTCGTTCTTGAGTACCAAGTCGATTTTCTGAATTGACTTCACGCTCTTATTGATATCAAGGTAGTTAATTTGAACAGGTTGTTCTGCAATCAGGGAACCAAATTTAATCTGCTCAGTTTTAGGATAGAACATGTGTAGGACATCTGCTTCCTGGTGGGAATGAGGATCATTCTGATGATTAATAACAGCAGGCTTGATCAAGTTGCAATGAATTTCAATAACTTTGAAAGGTTCCAACCTTGGGTATGAGTTTGCTTCATAGTGAGTATTTGATTTAAAATAAAACGAGACATTTGATTTTCTTTGATAGAACCCTAACAAATAACCTAAATTTTTACGATGTTCAGACGATGAAGGGAACAAACCAACATCAACTGGCATCTCCATTTCAACTCTAGCAGTTGTTTCGTTTACACGAAGATAATACAGATCTTTATTACTAGCAAGCACTGCAAGATTTGTATAATTCGATTTAATAAAACCTATGAGCATATTTTCAATCTTTTCTATCGAGTAATTCCCACTACCTATGTACAATGTTCGCTCATCATCATCATCACTTCCTGTAAACACCACTTGTATAGGTTCAGAAATATTTTCAATACAATTTTTACCATAAAATCCCAAAAGACCGAGGGAATAATCCTTATGCTCATCCAAATGAATAGGATGCTCCATCCGTAAGCTCAACTTTGAGCCTGTACCGGATATCTTGAAGAGTGACATTATTGTTTTATGTTCTATCTTCTTATAAGTATGCATTTACAAAACCAACACATAGAAAATGAGGTTCAAAATGAAGGGAACAAGACGTGTTCGATTCGAGACTACTCCGAGTTCTGGCTCTCCGAGGTCTTCTCGTGCAAGGAGGTTCACCCGTTGAGAATATTGTTCAAGAATATTTTTTGTGTGAGATTTGTTTTTCCTATGACGTGCAAAATACCTAATATATTTATTATACAATTCATTTTAGCATTTTGTAATGACCCCAAGGCAAAGTACTAATTTTATTTTCCTCAGTAAATCGTTTGGTGTCATCCGAATTGAGAGCTTTTTTGTTCATTGTTATTGAGTATAAGGTATGTTTATAACTACGTATCAAATTTTGCTTACGATACTGTTCCTTTCCCTCAAAGAGGCATGATTTTAGATCATCCATTCCTATAGTTTGTTTTACAATATTCTTTTTTATCCCTTTACATTTTACCTGATTAGAAACCTCATCCTCTTTTTCAACGTACGAATAACTATATAATTTGGATCGCAAGCCACAAAATTCAGAGAGATGAGCACCGTTCAGCTCATCCTTAAATTTCCCAATCACCTTTTTATTCTTTGAACTGTAACAGGTATGTGTTTTATCATAGTCACTCGTGTCAAATTCATCCGAGTTCTCCTTAATTATTTGATGGGGATCGATGGTTGTTTCTACGAAATACGAATCTGTATCCATGTAACAAAGATTTAAATTAGGATCGTATCGTTTTAGTTTATTGTAGAAGAAATCATACATCAGGTGTTTGGATAAATCGAGAACCGAAAATCCCAAGTATAGGGGTTGATTAAATTTTATTTTATTTCGGGTCATGTGGCACGCTAGGAAATCTTCATCGAATATCGTAAATCTAGAAAACGTTGGTTTTTTCGCTAATTTGGATGCCTTCTTTTCGTTGCACAGCCTAATATCTTGACGTTTACGTAAATTCATCATTGTGCGACCAAATACGGAATTATTCATAAGCTTATAGAAATCCTTTTCGAAATCGTTCGAGCAGTTAGCTCGTTTAGAGGTATTAAAATCTATGTAGGATTTCATAAACGGTTTTTGTTCGAATTTTATAACGCGGTGAATGGCTGTAATTTCTAAACCCTGACTCATATACAATTTCAAATTATCAATATGTACAACGTATCGTTTTTTATCGTAGAGGGTCGTACACAACTTCTGGTTGTAGTGCTCTGGAGCTAATGGGAGATCTCTGTGTGAATCATGAAGCCTTTGAGGATAATGTAAATCAACTTCGAATATATAACCTTGTTGATTGTTATCGTGGTATCCTTCAATTATTTTTTTCCAAGATTCAATATCATGAAGCGTTGGAGGAACCCACTCAAATTTTCTGTACGGGAGTGACCTGGATAATGCCCACCCGTACAAATTGTTCGCATCTATGTAACTTAGATAACTATCCGGTTTCGTATCATCGTAATCTTTGATGTGCCGGTTATTGGCTTTCACGTATCTTTTCGAGCACTGGGAAATACCTCCTCTAATACCCTTTTCAATTAATAAATACATATCATAGTCTACAATTAGGTCTAGTTTTATTTTCGTTGATTTTAACATTGCATCCCAAGCGAGTGATGGAGCTGTGGTGTAATGTGCAGGATCAAGTTTATAATTAGCTAAGCAAACGTTACGAAAATTTTCGAATACATCTGCTAGCAGCAAAACATCCTGAATATTGTACAAATCAGAATAAATTCCTAAACTTTTGACTTTCAGTTTATTCCATACGTGGAGGTAATGATTGAAATCATTGGAGTTTATATTCGATTCGTTTAGCGAATCGTAGAAATCTTCAGGAGCAAGTGTTCTATCATGATCAAGTTTTTCAACACTGTTCACAAACTCGTAAGGGAATACCCCTTTTCTTCTTAGGATGCTAAACAGTTTATTTTCATCATTTTTCTCTCTATGAAAATATTTCCCACAAACAGAGTTATCCTTGATAAATGCATTAAGATGCGAGAATTCTTCTGGTTTCAAATTCTGCGCTAGTTTCTCGAGAGAGCTTGACATGAATCTAAAGCTATCAATAAAACTCAATTTCAAGTATCCCTTTCTCAATTTAACCATGTTCTTTGAGAAGGTTATATACTTTTCCTCAGAATTAGCGAGCACTGTAGTTTGATTTTTTTCATTTCCATAATTGAATAGTTCTTTTATGAAGAGATGCGAGTCGTAACCAGATAGATTGTGGCAAACAACTGGAATATTTGTAACGAGTTGCCTGCGTCGGTTACATTCGGGGTGTGAACTTCCTAAAAATTTTGAGGTCAGATGACAATGATCTCTATCTTTTGTTGTTCCTAGTTCAATTTCTTTATCACAAATATGGCATACGTTTGATAATTGAAAATGTCTTTCCTCTTCATCGGTTAACTTCATCGGTTTTGAATTTTCATATTTTTTTGCGATAAATTTCAATATTCCATGAAGTTTCTCAATGAGCCTGAGGGGTACGTATTCGAGTTCAGCTTGATTTTTTGCCCTATAGCAATAAGGTTTGTGAATTTTCCCATCCACCCTAGATACCAAATATGTGGTAAATCCATAAGGAATATGTTTTTTAGTTTTCATTGTAAAGGATTCATTTTGGTCATTTTTATTATTATTTTTTTGGTCATGCAATAAACATTCAAAATCGAGATAAATAACGTATGGGTGTTCGAATTTGTTGATAAAGTTTTGAAATTCTAATGTGCTGCCCTCTGTCGGCATAGTGGGTTTCACAGGTTGATGCTCACCACAATATTCCGAATGCTCAGCAAGTTGCCGTTTACTATTGAAAGAAACCAAACATCTTCTGCAAATTTCAATAGTTTGCTTATGCTTGGTGATTTGCGTCCTAACTAATCGAGATAGGTTTTTTATGTATACATAATGACCATTGTTTTCATTAACCAAGTATAACAAATCTATATCTTTTTCAGCAGCTCGTTGAGTTGATATCACAATAGGTCTGATTTCTTTCCCTGAGACCTCATAAACATTGATAGCCATACTAGGATATCCTGGGTAGCCATTTTGACTCTTTTTCTCAAACTTGGGGATATTATCAAGTGTCATGGGATATTGAAATCCTCTGAATATTTCATCTTTTACTTGGTGTTTATAATGGCTAACATTCTGAGGGTTTTTCCTCTTGTCATTAATACCACAGCATATAGAATAAGCAAAACACAAATTATCCGAAGTATTATGAACGTTTACACAAGCTTTTTTATCTGAAATCCATTTGGGCAACTCTATGTAAGAACTACCACTCAAAGGGTTATATTTGCTCAAGCTCAGAATAAGTCTTTTAGGTCTATATAATGACCACCCTGAGCCTGCTGCAGGTTGGTGCTGTGATTCTCTTTGTTTTAAATCATCAAATTTTTGTTCTATAACATCATTTAAATTAATATTTGTAGTAATAACGTCAGATTTTGTATGGAAGTACATTTCTGTGTATTGGGTTTCCCCGTCAATTTTTTCACGAGAATAAGTTGCTTCCAGGCTTACCTGCAATTTGATTGATGGATTCAAAACCCAATATTCCATGAGTTTGTCTATCATCGGATTCTTTAACGACTCCAAGAATGCAGATATGTCAATGGAACCTTTAATATAAGTCCACATAATCTTTTTGAACTGAGAGTTGATGGTGATTTCCTCTTCTGTTGAAAACGCATCATTCAAATTTTCTTGATTTGATACGGTGTTGCTAATGTGCTTTTTGGATTTGATATGACGGGTCCAATTTGATTTTGTTACCGACAAATTGCAGGAAGAACATATTTTTTTATCTTGCATCTGAGGAGGGGAAGTATTTGGAATCATAGAGTTCTGGGAGCCTACATGTTTTACAGATTTGATATGACGAGCCCAATTTGATTTTGTCACCAGAATATTACATGTAGAACAATGTTTTTTAGAATTCACACTCATTAGAGAGGGACCATCAGTGTGAGAATTAGGGGGTATGTCTGTGGAGTTTTTACTAACCTTATATTGATTAGTAATAGGGTCTTTAACTAATTTGATTACGATTCTATCCTTATCTGCTAGGATTTCTTTTGGCGGAGAGTGAGGTGTGGAAAGTTCCTCTTGAGAATCTGCATCAAATATCGATTTAGAAATACGTTTCAGAGCATCCTCTCTCGATTCATGGGAATTAATTTTTTCCTCGGGATTTGATTTAATAGTGGTACTGCCAGACAAATTTGTCATACAACCCCTAAATTGCTCAAAGGTTTTAGGTGGTTTGTTAGAGATGCATGGATTTTCACCCAACAAACCAACAATTCGATTATTATCTGGGTGGACTTTTCTTACAGGAGGGGAAGGGAAAAGAAGATTTGTGTGGGGAGGAGTATCAGCGAAAGGCGTTATCATGGTTGGAACATTGTAATATTGTAATAAATCTTCAGGCAGATCCTGGGGTGGAACAGAAGCACGGCTTGTAGCGACTTTGGCAGGTCTTGTTGGTTTTCTACTGATAAACGGTGTTAAACTATCTGTGTATTCGGGTAATTTCATGTAACGTGTGAAATCAAGGCTTTTCTGTTGAGGGTTTACCCTTGTATCATTTTTCCTAGTAAGAGAAATAGCAGAGGCTTCAGCTTTAGGATCAAAATAGCTTTTACTATATTTTTTTTCATTTTTAATAATATTATTTTTATGGGCTTTCGATTTTAAATGTCGTGCGAATTGACTCTTTGATCTATATAACGAACATATACTACAATATTTATATGCTGCATTATTTTCATCCTTACAAGGACGGGTTGTTTTAGAGGAAGAGTTTTGCATCTCGCGTTTTGGAGGCATGGATCGTACCGAGACGTGCAGTTCTTTACCCTGGCGAAACTCGACGGTCCGAACAGTAGGTACTTATGGGTACAGAGACGTGCAGTTCTTTACCCTGGCGAAACTCGACGGTCCGAACAATACTGTTTGATACCGAGACGTGCTGTTCTTTACCCTGGCGAAACTCGACGGTTTACTGATTGGCCAATCAGCATCAAGCAATAGTGACGTCACTATTAGCCAATCAACATCAAGCAATAATCATGATAGAAAGTGACGTCATTATGAACCAATCAGGAACAAGCTGTGTGTGGTGGGAGGGGTAAACTGTTTAAACCTTACCTTGTGACGTGGTAATCCATCCATGAACCTTTAATTTGCACTAAAAACCACTTTGTTGTTCACTCCCGTGCATAAACCGTTTGTTCGAACTGACTGATAATATGTAGGTACCTACTTGATGATTGAAAAGGACACTAGCACGCTTATAAATGTCTATCCGATCCGATCTGTACCGCTCTTTGCAACTCACTGGTCCTGCTGCGTTTTTTTGATGACTAAGTGATCACTCAGGAAGTCGATAAGCACGTCTGGACCGCTGGACAAGGAGCTCGAGTGGGTTTTAATTCTACCGTCAGGGATCCCCGGGAGAAACTGGGATCCAGATTATTTTGAAATAAAAGCTCGCTGCGAGATTCAATCAATCAACCACACCTTGCCATCAAGGTTTTTCGCGCGATCTCAAACAAAAATTTTCTCTCACCTGTTTCATTTTTATTTTATTTTTTCATTTTTTTTTATTTATTTATTCATTTTTTCCCCCCATTTTTCATTTTTCATTTTTCTTTTTTTTCTCAAGCTTGAAAATTCAGAGTTTGGTTCCCGACACCCAATGCCTCGCTTTCAGTTGACGGGCTAGAAACCCCAGCTCGACGGTCGGGCCAGTAGCCCCAGCTCGACGGTCGGGCCAGTAGCCCCAGCTCAACAATCGGGGCCAGAGGCCTCATCTCAAAATCGGGCTAGAAGACCCATTTTATATACTACTGGTAGCTCATCATTACCTGGGAAAGGTTTGGCAGGAAGACGGAAATAGTGCTTCAGTGCATCCAAAACGTTCGCCCATCTTGCAGAGCGTTAAAGGCGTGTTCCTGATGTCTGGGATAACCATCATGCAAATCTTCCTAGAGAAATGGGTTCGCATCTCCCGGCTCCTGGCTTATTAGCAACTCGGTTAATAGCATCTATTGTTGACCTGCCTTTAATAAAACCATACTGGTGCCCATCGGGGCCTCATGCCTCATTTACAGCTGCTGAAATTCGAATGTTGATCAACTTTTCACAGACACAACATGCCGAATTAGAGTTCCCCTTCCCCTTCATTACGAGCACCAGTCGCGCTGTTTTCCACACAGAAGGAAAATACTTTTAGGCAAGCATTTTACATGTCCAGAAGAATTTCTGGGCATACCTGCACTATCAGTCTGACAACTTCCAACATCACTCCAACGGGACCTGGAGCTCTATTTTATTTCAAAGAGAGCTCGCCGATCGTTCCAGCTCGTCTTTAGTGACGACTGGTGTTTCTCATTTTGTTAAATTTGCCTGTTCATTCTCTACTCTTGGCTGGGCTGAGAACAGTGTGCTCACCATTAGACCCAACTGTAGTGGTGCTTAGTGTGAGATTCTCTATAACGTACATCTTTAGAGACTTGGAAACATTATATAATGTGTATGTATCCAGTAGTTCGCCCGGCGGGAAACCAAACCACATGTGACCAATGAACACCGAAATATCCATCCACAGTTAAAATCTGATCAGCAAACTTAGGATACCCCATACGAGAACGCACATAATTATGTACATGATGATTCGACCATTCCATTCAAACCGTTGATAACGAAAAATTCGTCTCCTCTCACAGGTCTCAAGTTTATCTGCAGCACTACCTATTGCAATTCCTTGAGATTTTTCGGCAGGGTACATGGTGAGCAGGCTATCTACCCGATTCGGGGCTACCTACCCGAACCTTCCCGTGGTGCAGCAGGATATCTACAGACATTCCGCAATGCAGTACGCTACCTACCTTCCACAAATCGATGAAGTCTCGAAAATCTTACCTCTTCTGATGTGAAGATCGTCGAGGGTGGTTTCTTCTGATGTGAAGAGCTTCGGGGGAGAGGGGGTGTACACGTCACTAGAAATAATGTAGTCTTAATGTCATTTAAAAAGTACTCCAATAGCTCTTGACCAGGGTTAACAGATCTCCACCACTCTTCTAATAATAATTATTGTCTGTGGTGCCATGGGAACCCATGACATCATACACATACGTTAACCGCATGATATTAATATGCAGTGGATAGGTACTAAACTACGGAGGTGCTGCGATCTATACAGCATCTGTAACAACAGGGTGTTCTATAAAAAATAATAAACGTTGTTTAGGGATTTGCAGCGTTTTCTGACAACCTTCATTTTTAATTTATAATAAGGAGGTAGACATTTTGTTAATTGCTGTTGGTGCTACTCCAAACGCCCACAGGTCTGGTGTTTGTTTATGTTTGTACATGTTTATGAAAAATATCCCTGGATGAGAAGTTACGGGAAAATGGAATGAATATATATGTGTTGCAGAGAATTGTGTATATTTCAAGAAAATGGGTTCCAAAATTATAATAATTCTTGTATAAGTGGATGATTTAGTTCTGGTTGCCTCTGATGAAGAAGCAATGGCAATGGCAATGGCAATGGCCATGTTGAAGAAAAATTTTGAAATTAAAGTCTTGGGGGAACTACATTATATTCTTGAGATCGAAGTGAAAAAGCAAAATGATGGATCACTACTGTTAAAACAAAGCAAGTACATAAAATAAATTCTGTATGATGGATAGTAGACCAGTGGTGACGCTAATAGATCCATTTCAAGAGTTAACCAAGGCAAGTTGCCCGACTACAGAAGAGGAGAGGAAAGATATGGAGTCGGTTCCATATCGACGATTGGTAGGCAAACTTATGTATCTCGCACAATCAATGTGGCCTGATCTATCTTTCACAGTCTCCAAGTTAGGACAGTTGACTTCTAACTCTGGGAGTGCATTGGGCTGCCGCAAAGAGGGTGCTTTGCTTTGTTGTTTGCGAAGAACCATAAATCATGAATTTGAAATCGATAAACTTGGCAGTGTTGTCATTGCGTTCTGACTCTGACTGGGCTGGATGCAAAGATGATCGCAAATCTACTTCCAGTTTCTGGGTTCAGCTTGGGAACACGCCAATAATTTGGAAATCCAACGAACAAGCTTGTGTAGCGTTGTCTACAATGGCAGCAGAGTTTGTAGCTTTAGCTGCCAGGGCAGTTGAAATTGTTTGGTTGAGGCAGATACTGAAAGAGATTGATTGGCAATTAGGGCGAATCCCGTCGGTTAAATGCGACAATCAGGCGGCAGTGAACTTAAAAAAAGGAAATAGCGTGAGCTCACACTCTCTACATATTGATATCCACCACCAGATGCGCGACATGGTCAGGGGTAAGGAGACTGAGGTCGAGCATGTACCCACCAATGAAAATTGGTGCAGATATCTTCGCCAAGCTTTTGCCTAGAAGCAGTAATTAAATACTGCTGGAAAATATCTGTGTAAAGCAAACCAGTGAAGAAAGGAAAAACAAGCCAGAGTCTGTTGGTGCTACCCAAACGTCAACAGGTGTTTGCACATGTTTACGAAAAATATCCGTTTCCATTGCATTATACGTGAACGTGATTGCTGCATTTTTTCGTGTGTGCATAATAAATGTCTAATCCGTTAATAACAAAAACTATTGCACATGAACTATTGCGACTTAACAATTATTGCAATTGCAGTTTCTTGTTCTTTTAAGTGAAGTTTGCATATTGCTAGTCATCATGGTTGGACGTTGTCAGATTAGAACAATATTGAAGAGCCCTAAACCGTGGGCCACAACATCATTGGGTAGATAATTCTTTCAAGTCTCACACGTATTCAAACCTTTAGCTTCCGCAAATTTCATGTTTTTTGGTTTATTATTTTCAATAATGAACCATTGGAATCGAGCAAGAAGAAAAAATTCTAACCCCCCCTCAAAATTTGATGGTATACGTTTCAAGGTATGTAGAATCCGAAAATGCAATAAAAATATTTCTGTCTGTCCACCGTACGCCGTATGCCGTACTGGCCACTTTTCTTAGTTACCATGAAAAACAAAATTGATGAAATTCGGGTTATGGGTTCCGTTCGGGGTCTAGTTGGTCCTCGATGCTCGGCGTTACTGTCAGCTGTGACAGCTCAGTGGAACGTGGAAAAGATAGATGAGGGATTATTCTCCACCATAATCGCCATTGGAAAGGGTTCCCTTCAGGCTACCACATACCCTACAGCAGAAGACCTGATCAAGGCCACCATGAACCTTATACAGCAGGCCTGCAAAGCAGCTATGCCTTTGAAAGGAAAGGAACAAAGGCGACCTGCTTATTGGTGGAACGACGAAATTGCAGATCTCCGAAGAACATGCCTTAGACTAAGACGTAGGGCTCAAAGGACAACCAGGGACTCCCCGAACTTTTCCACCAGAACTGCTGAGTTCAAGGCAGCTAAAAAAAGATTAAGGCAAGCTATAGCCAGAATTAAAGCTGCCAAGTAGAAGGAACTCACCGAATAAATAGAAGAAAACCCCTGGGGCCTGGGATACAGGTCTGTGACCAAAAAGCAGAGGGGCATGTCAGGTGGGGCCAACCTAGATGCAGCTTTCAAGGACCGAATAGTGGATGGCCTCTTTCCTAATCATCCTGAACGAGACGGAGACCATGTAGCTGTCCTACATGGCAAGAGATCCCATTATTCACTAAGGATGACCTGACCAGAGCGGTATCATCTTTTAAAAATAAGAAGGCGCCAGGGCCAGACAGAATTCTTGCAGAGATCCTGAAACTTGTGACCAGAACCGAACCGGATATGCTGCTCCGAATGTACAATAGATGCCTAGTGGACGGAGTGTTCCCTTCCCAGTGGAAAGTCACCCGCTTGGTCCTGCTCGATAAGGGTAAAGGAGATCCATCCTCTGTCTCAGCTTACAGACCACTATGCCTGCTGGATGCTGCGGGAAAACTATTTGAGAAGCTCCTCAAGCCCAGAATCATGGAACCCATCGCCCTTGCAGGGGGTCTTGCCAGCAGGCAGTATGGCTTTGTCAAGGGAAGATCAACCCTGAGCGCTGTAAGGGAGGTGGTATCAGCTGCATGGGATACCGAGCATGGAATCCACCCTACAAGACAGATGTGCATGGTAGTGACCCTAGATGTGAAGAACGCCTTCAATTCTGTGAGATGGGTGGATATCATCAACACCCTCCAGAGGCGCTTTGGGCTTCCATCTTACCTACTGGCCGTCATATGTGACTACCTAAAGAACCGCAGCTTAGTGTATGAGTCCGAGGGGAAGGTGTGCAGAAAGAAGATCACCAGTGGGGCGGCTCAGGGGTCTATATTGGGGCCCGATCTGTGGAATGTGAGCTACGATGGGCTGGACATGCCAGAGGATGTGTTGCTGTTGGGCAATGCTGATGATGTAGCAGTGGTGATAAAAGACCATACTTTGGAGGGCCTCCAGTGGAAGCTCAACCAATCAATGAGGCGAGTCATGCCTTGGATGGAGGACCATGGGTTGCAGCTTGCAGTACAGAAAACCGAAATAGTGCTGCTGAGTAAGAGGCACATCAACCGTGCCGCCCAATTTCAGGTGGAGGACGAAACCATTGACTCATCTCATTCGGTGCGGTACCTGGGAGTGACCCTCGACTGCGGGCTGACCTTCTGGGAGCACATCAAGCGAGCAGGAGAAAGAGCAGCAGCAGTGACAGCAAACCTGAGCAGGCTAATGGCAAACATTGGTGGACCATCACCCAAGAAAAAGAAGACGCTCATGACCATAGCCCAGGCAATCATGTTATATGGAGTGGAGGTGTGGGCTGAGGCCCTACAAGTTAAAAAGTACCGAGACCACCTGCGGTCAGTGCAGAGGAGAGGAGCCCTATGAATACCAAGCGCTTACCGTACCGTCTCCTTCCCTGCCGTTGGGATCGTTGCTGCCACCATCCCAATCGACCTCCTAGCAATGGAGAGGAAGCCTATCTACCTCGGGCGATCCGCACAGGAGTCAAGATCCCTTATCAAGAAAGAGGAGAGAGAAATAACATTGCAACAGTGGCAAAATGAGTGGGAAACTGATGAAAGGGGGGCATAGACCTGCGTACTTATTCCACAGGTGCGCCCATGGCTTGACAGGAGGCACGGAGAAGTGGATTTCTACATCACTGTGTTCCTGTCGGGCCATGGATACTTCTGTTCCTATCTGCACAGAAGGGCGCTAGCAGACACCACAACGTGCTGGTACTGTAATGCACCAAACGACGACGCCGAACACACGTTTTTCCATTGCTCCAGATGGAGCAGGGAAAAGGAGATCCTAGAAGAACAGGAGGGTGAAATCACACCAACTAATGTGATCGGGAAGATGATCTCCAGACAGGAAACCTGGGAGAGGATTGTGTCCTACATAGTTCGAATCCTCATGGCAAAAAAGCTGGACGACCCGATCCTCAGGTGAGCACTAAACTGGAGACCGCAAGAAGAGATCAGAAGAGGGCGTGACACCACCCAGTGATCGACCCCACTACCAAGTAATGCTGAACAAGTGATTTCGGGGTGGGTTAGGTCAAGAGGATCAGGGTTAGTGGGTTTTTAGTGAGTGATTCAAGATTTTCCCACTGTTTCCCTCGTAAAAAAAAAAAAAACTCTCTAAGGGGTTCAAAATAGGGGTTGACATTTTCAGAACGCCGTAGCTCGAAAACTTTCTATGAAAGGGTCTGTTTTTTTTACGTTATTAAATTTGTCTTGAGCTAAACAATTTTTTGAGACCACCCCAAGCACTGTACGTCCAGCCGTTCGTGTTCACCAAAAAGCTTCGTCAACACGATCGTGAATCAAACGGTATAAATCCGGCCGGGATATCATCACTAGGAAGCAACTGATTATAATCAAGGATGGCTGTATGATGTCGAGTTGGTGGTTCTGCGATATCATTTCATTTGATAAGTGATGGGCTATTGGATTTTGTTGGTAGGTACTTGTGAAACTTGAACAAACGTTGAAGTATTATTGATGGGTAAATTATTACACAACGGTAAATTATTACACAACGGCAAATTATTAGACAACGGTAAATTATTACACAACGGTTCATCTACCTAGAAGGGGCTGGATTTTGTTGATCGGTGCTTTTGCAACCGTTGAAGTATTATTGATGGGCAAGTTATTACACAAAGGTTCATTATACTTGACCACGAGGGTAGGTATCGACCACAGAAAACAGTGATCTACGCAGAAGGGGCGTCTATTTCTCCTTTCGACAGAATTATTTTAGCAACATTTAACGCGTGATTTATGTAGGTACCTAGTGACGAGTATTTCAACAGAAGGGTGAATGAATTCGAATTGTATACATTTAACCCAAATATCGTCACCAGGGACGCGCTAACAATTGGGAATTGGCCCGAGATAAAATCATTGCTAGGGATCACCTGATTATATTCACAGAGTATGAAGTCGAGTTAGTTGTTCTGTGATATTATTTCATTTGGAAAATGATGGCTCTTTTGGAGTTTGTTGGTAGGTAGTGAAACTTGAACAAACGTTGAAGTATTATTGATGGGTAAATTATTACACAGTAGTAAGTTATTACACAACGGTGAATTATTACACACTGGTTCATTATACCATCTACGTGGAAGGGGCTGGAGTTTGTTGGTAGGTACGTTTGCAACTTTTTTCACTCCACATCAACAATTTCCCGTCAGAACTTCATTATTTGCGTATCTTTTTGCCATCTTAGGTACTGTTTGTCATCGACAGAATTATTTTCGCAACGTTTAATTCGTGATTTAGGTAGGCACCTAGTAACGAGTACGGTGTTAGGTACTAGCCTACGGAGGTTCTGTGATCTACATAATATGTATAGAGTAGTACATATTATATCATATAGACGGGTTATCTATACAGAGAGCTGTGATCTGTAACAGAAGGGCATTCCGTACAAAATAATAAACCGTTGTGCAGGGATTTGCAGCGTTTTTACTATCTTTCGGTAGAATTTCGTATAATTGTTTTACAGTGTATTTCCATCTTTTTGTGCCAAGCCACCTATGGTTTTTTAAAAAAATATCTGGCTAGAATGTTGTTGAAATCTTGATCAGACAAGGAGGCGTGAATAAATTATTGTGAACAAGAGCAGAAGGCCGATCGCAGGCGAGTAGTAACAACCTTTGATGATTCGGTCGCACCGGAGTTTGGGTAATCGATAAGATATTTTTATCGGTTTAATTTGCTTCTTAATTTTCATAAAAAGTGCGTCAGTGAGACTAACCTAGCGATTAATTGACCAGTGAGCCTATCTGTAATCTGATAAGAAAGCTGAGGGTTTTAGTTTTATTCGACATTAACTCTAACTCCCTTTACTTCTACTGGTCTTATTTTCCCGATTCTAATAAACCATAACGTCTTACATTATTAATAGCTACGAGTGAGGGGCCCAAATTTCATTCTGGACTCTAATAAAATACGAGCATTCAGAGTACTGTCATGTACAAAAGAGTGATACAAATGCGTGATGAAAATGTATTGGGGTGAAATAGGGTTTTTTTTTGTAACGGTTTAATGCATACAATGTCAGGGTTGTTGCAGATAAACAAACAGCAACCAGTGCAAATGGGGAAGGGGGTTGAGTCTTGCTGTAGCTATACCAGTATTATTTCGAGGTTATTGATTACGGGCCAAGGTATGACGATCTGCTGCTACCCAAGTGATTTCAAGATTCCCAACCCAACTTTCGATCGAGAGAGAATTAACAACAGCTGCCCATTGTGACTTCTGCGAGCTACTCCAGTAGGTAATGACTCTTCTCCTGTTTCATATTCCATAGGGTAAACAAGGAACCAAAGTTGGCCACAATAACTGCCAGGGATCTGCCTGGGGTTGCCTTCAGGAGGGAGGCAGACATGAAAAAAGGCTCTTTTTGTTCTGAACATTGAGTAGGTACTTTCAGAATAGCGTCGAAAGCCGGTAATATTGTGGATCCGTCTCCTCCTCAATCATAAGACTGGATTCATACCCAAAGACCAACCCGCTTTTGTTTCTATTTTATACTATATTCTATTCTATAATTTCTTCTATACATCCCGCCACGAGACGAACCAGAGCTGCGAATGGTAATCACACGCTATGTATGTGCCAAAAATCAGATAGTTCCATAACTCTAAAAATTAATCCACTAGAAACGAAAGCGAGTGAAAAGACATGCGCTGAATGTTTCGACTCGGTTTCTCTTACGATGAAGTCACAGGGTCAACGATAGGATAATTTTCTTATCTCATGAAGAAAAAATGAGAAAGTGCCTATATGGCGTCTATGACTATACTTTGTTGGATTTAGCACTGGGAAGAGCTCTTTAGATAGGTACCTATTTAGTGAACTATTAATTTTACTGACAAGCAGCTTTTGATCGGCAAGATCAATCACTCTGCAACCACGTTAAAAATAATGGCTCAACTCCATAGCATTGAACAATTTCAGCAATTCATTGTACGTAATTGAATCCAAGGTTTCAGTTACGTTCGTGTACGTAACTATGGGTTTTTACAAATATATTATTCGTATTTGTTTCTTTCAACCATTTGAGCGCAATTGTACCTATTCAGTGCTTTTCCCGGTCTTAACTCGTATTGCCTTTGGCTAATGATACTCTTTCCATGAACGATGATTTACGATTTATTATCGCCTTTTAAAAAACGTTGGCTTCACATTTTTAGTTTATATCAATATTATTAATAATATGAGGGTCTGAAGCTTAAAAAAAATATATACTACCTACACCATGAACTCCAGTTGTAGGTGCTCATGGAAAATATTATAAATTAGATCTCCAATCCCCTCCAAGGGCGGTTCAGGTAGGTACCTTAATGGAGGAGAGAAAGTTGGTTGTACCTTACCTAAACTGCTACCTAGCAGCCTCCAAGATGAAGACCGGAAATTACTGAATCTCTTCTTCAACCTCTTTGTAAGATTCCCCTTCCTTCATTCTAACCAGTACACTGGTTAAATTGATTTTTTTTTTAGCGTTTGTAAACTTATTTTCATACATCGTACTTCTCTAAATACACTAGAAGCCCGTTTTCTTGACAAACATTTTTTTGCGTCTTTTTTGGATTACAAGAAAAGTAGTGGTTCAATGGTCGAAGGACTTCCATCGCAAAACGGGTGGGAAGGCGATTCGCCCGGGCATTGAATACAAAAATGAAGCTTGATTTTATAGGATCACGTGAAGTTTTCTTTCACTATAATGACTTAAGTGACATCATGACTAGAACGAATTACAAAAATGTCGGAATTGCGGATATAGCAGGAAGCCCAAAAAGAGCTCCTCTGAGTGAAACGGGATTATGTTAATCAAGTTAACAGATAGGTAATGGCATCACTGACTACTTGACAATTGTCAGAATCATCTCGCCGAAAGTTTTAATTTCATTTCGCAAGAGGAAGTTTCTCCCGAAATGAAGAACTTTGTGAGTTTTCTAATGGTTTAACTCACTATAAAGGCGCCATAACGGTTTATCTGTCACAATAAATAAGATGTTAATGTAAACTTGATTTGCTTTATGAATTACGATTTCAACGCTCCTCACTTTTCTCACCTCACGAAAGGAAGAGTCCAGCTAATGCACTTGACAACAAAAACGTTGAAAGGGATGGGGTGAGGGGAGTTGGCCATAGGGATAACTCGAGACGAGAGTTGCTCAAACTAATCTCAGATGTGAAGCGGTTTAGAGGCTTACCTTGTTAGTTGCTACCAAATAGATTATCATCACCCCGGCATCCGACTGGGGGGCCACAGTCTTTGGATTAGGAAAGAAGTCTTCGAAGGAAAACTTTCCCCCTCGCCCAACGGAATATCAGACAGTGGAGGTGAAATTGGTAGATAAATCTGTCTCTGTAATTCATTTGTTGGTGATCTGAGGTACCCACCTATATTAATTATCAATATTTACAACATAAATTCATTCTTATGGATCGACTGAACAGTAATATTGTATAACCATTCATGTAATTGAAAATGATTTATCTAATTCTCCTTTATTTTCAAAAATTAAAATTACTTAGGTACTAATTATTTTTTAAGTTTTATTTATTTGACCAGAGAAGATTTAACCATATTTAATTTTTTATTTATTAGTTTTTTCCAAGTTTTAATTGAATTTGGAGTTTGTTATGATTTTTAGCACACACATGCATATGATTCCCAGCGCTGGTTCGTCTCGTTGTTGGAATACCCTGTGGGTCCCGAATGTTGAAATACCCGGCCTTACTAATCGGCCAGTGCAGTTGCCATGGCATTATCCACAGTTTTATAATTCAAAAAAGAAATCTCTACTCATTTGTAATTACCTCCCATCTCCCAACTTGAATTTTGATGAGAAACTACAACCAAATTATGAAACATGGATTCATAAGAATAAGCATTAATATTATCAACTGCATATAAGTTCTAAAGCTTACTTGCAAATGTCAACTGCACTTTCCTCCTAATATTGAAATAACTATACCATACAGCTGTTGTACCGTAAGGACGTTGTTGAAATGTGTGATTTGACTATAAGCGAAAACATAAGTTGATGGGTTATTTGAAGACAAGCTAATATTACTAACTTCGACTGCCTAAGGGGAATCTTTATCGCTCAGACAGCTCACTAGCAAAAGTTACTAAATATCCCGATATCAATTTGTAACACCATCAACATAGAACATTACGTTTCTTCTGTAGAAGAACCAGTTACCTTGTATAGGTCGAAACAATGATAGTTTAATGGTTTCGTTTAGGATGAGTGGGCACAGGAAGAAATTGAAATAAATAGAAACGTTGCGTATTTCCACCAAGAACATAATAAACTTTTATACCCGTTCAACTATTGTAAGTAACAAGAAATAAGTGAAGGTGCATCAGAGAAAGGGTGAGCTTATGGTTGTCCAAAACCGGAAGGAGGTCGAATGTGACGGCATCTACCTCTACGCATTTGAACAAGTTGAAATTTTGAGGGAAAAGATGCTTTATGGATGAAGAAAAACACGTAAAAGGAAAATGAGATGCAAATAAACCGCTTGCTTACGTCACACGGCTATAACGCGTCGACACGGCTGTCTCCCATCTGCTGCCACCGGCCGACCAGTCAGAACCCATATCCGTACAACGTCACAGGTAACAGCAGGGCCGCTTTCCCTGCCTCTTGTTTGAAATCTCGAAGTTCGAAAGTCTCTCAAAATATGAAGGAGACATGGTTTCTCGATTCAGTCCTATGATCGTCTATCTTACATAAACTACTGAAAAACAATGCAAATAGAATTCACGATAATTGTCCATTGGGAGAAAAGTGAAAGGGATCCATCTGGGGAGACAGGATAAAAGGAACCAAGCTGTTACAAGAATGAAAGCAAAAATTGATAAAAACTTGAAGGGTCTACATCATTTAAACATCTATCACATTTATAACTTAATTATTGTAATTGTTGAGACCAGGTAGGGGCGTTCGTAAAAAATTGAACTACCCATTAACCAAAGTCTCTTTAAGTTTTTATTGAAGAAAATTATTGAAATTAAAATAAGTGCCTTTTCCAAATGGAAATCAAACTGAAGAAATAAACCGAATAGAAGAAGCTCCTTGGAAAATAAATTAAAACTTGTTACAAAATATTTGATCGCAATGATCAATAAACATATATTATGTTTAGCCAGAGATCGTTTTCGGGGGGCAAACCGCCGAAACGGAAGAAAACTGGAAAAAATAAAGTTCTGACCGTAACCGTCGGTGAGTCGAGGATGTCCAGAATGTCCAGCAGCCACTCACAAGTCAATGCCGTACTTGTACGTTGTTGCCACCTTGATGGTACCGGTGCGGGTAGACGACCAGAATACTGGAAGTTCTCCAAGTCGCGCGTACAACGGCGACGAGCTTGAGACGGATCTTGAGCTTGAGCTTGTACTTGAGCTTGAACTTGAGCTTGAGCTTGAACTTGAGGTGCAGCTTCTGACGAGGAAGCTGTAACGAAAATTGGCGTATGAAGGACGAAAGGATATATGAGTTGGAGAGCCCAAGGCAATGTGTGGGCGACTTTTGCAACTTACATCAGTCGACGATGGTGTACGGGTGAAGGAATAATTCCGATGTCCCAAAGATGGAGAATAAGAAAAAGGTAATTTTATAAGAAGCAAGATCCCCAAATAGGGGGCCACGTGGCAAACGAGAGGAAAGATGCCAGAACAGAGGTTCATGCAAAGGCGAGCTTCTCAGAGCGAACTGGCGAGTCCTGACGACGATCAGGAGCTCCCCTCTTGGCGTCACCAGATTACTGGAGAATCGAGACGATGGAGTCCAATATCCGCGAGTCCACTAACCACTGTTTATTCACCACACTGTGAATCGTCGGTCACGAGCACTTATCACTTCAAAACTTTTTTTTGACATGCCCGTCCAGGACGGTTAATTAATAGTTAAAGTAAAATAAAACTAGTTGCCTCAACAGTAATTAATTAACATTTATCACTTAATTACTGTAAATAATTAATTTCAAATTATTGAATACACCATAGACCCATCCGAATGACTAGCAAAGGCAGGTACCTACACATATTGCTTCTAAAATCTTTTTCATGCTCTTATTCTTCTCTAAACTTCCAACCAGTTTGATCAAAATATTTTAGTCCACGAAAACACTTGAGTAAATAAGTTAACAAATGAATCGTTGTATTATATTGCGATGTGTCTTTAGATTATTATGATGTCTTCAGATGATCCCCCACTGTATCCACTCCTATGATAGGTAGGTACCTAAGTACCCAGGCCCTGTGCTCTCCTGTGAAGTGAAAATAAGTAACCCATAATTCACCTAAGTACCCAGGTTTAAGTGGTTGAAAATCTGAGACGACTCGTACAGCCCTTGAGCGGAATTTCCACCTGAGCCTCCGAAACCTTTCCTTTCGCTGTTTGGGCTCCTCTGAACAACCAAGCGTGCTCACTATCCCGGTTTTACTATTTCGTTTTTGATTGAATTGTGTGGATATTTCAGAAAAAGTCAATTCATTTTGTGCACGGCAGGGTGGTTCTTGAGGGCGCTATTTGAGGGGGTTTTCAAAACTGCGCCTAGTTTGAGAGAGAACTTTATTAGCCCAAATTGCCATTAATCGTTCAAAAATTTCAGTAAAACCATTTTAGTCATCCTATTGGCTTGCTGAGCCTGAATCTCGAATCACTATGCAAAAATTCCGCTCTGTTGCCAAATGAGAAGTGAAATAAATTGTACCCCATATCTCCTGGCATCTATCGTAATAAAATCTCAATAAGATCGGGGAGACTTAGCTTTACTGAAAACGGCAAGGCATTCAGCATTTTCGCATGTGGAGTGAGAAACGACAGGCTTGAGAAGCTGTCCCCAAAAGTGCTTGTCAATCAGTAGGTAGCGCTCACAGTGCGCTACAGGACTCGTGTCTGACACGTTACATCGTTTTGCCATTCAACCCAACCCTCTTCTTCCACCTTTTATTTTAGTTTTGTCTTTCCTCATTCCCTCACCCTTGACTCCTATGTCGGTCTTTTAGAGATCTTTATCCGATGGAGCTGCTTCAGTGATCATTGAGTTCACGATGAATGCATAGGAATGACGCAGCGATGCCTGATGGTGAGAAATGTAATATCTCGAATCCATATACCTACCGATTGACACCCTCGTTTCAGCGGTGAAATAATTGCTACCGGAGTAGAACTAGTACCTACCGAACTAGGATATTCTGCTTCGAGAACCATGGGCTCTTCATCTACATATTTATGATTTTCGGCTTGGTAACCGTATAGAAACTGAAATACCTATCATCATGAACCATGGTCACGCAGATGAAAAGCTCGAGCTGGTATTACTTGAAGTAGTAGTTAGTTGTCTGCCACATACACCAGTACTTGGGAACTTACATATTCCCAAGTACTGATGTAGGTATGTGGCGGTGAAATCATGACGTACTACATATTATTCAGATATAAAGTAAGTCATGATTTCACCGCTGTCTATCGATATAAGGATTCCTATCTATATGATTCACACATAAACCAACCCGGTTAGTGCCAGATGGCGGAAGTGTCAAATTTCGAGATTTTTCGGGAGGGGGGTATAAGGGTGCGTATTCACGTCGGCGTGAAATGTCATATTGCATGGAGCTGAGTAGTTTCCACCTCCTCACCACCACAAAGAAAATTTAATTGAGATTGAAAATAAATATAGATCCAATTTCCAATATAGAAATCCGGTTCCCATATACAATCTAGGAATCCTTACTTACTTACCCGAGTCTTATTTATTCGATTGGTGTCGAGGAAAAAAATGGTAGCGGTCACGGATGGTTTCCAAGTAGTTCCTAGTGGCTAAATAAACGCCAGAAGCGTCTTTATTAGGTGACTTCAAGGTAACATCTGTTGCTAGAAATCTTCTAATTTCAGCTCGCTTGGATTTTCATTCCTTATTGAGATATGGTAACAAGGAATCAATGGATAATTTTGTCCATTTTTTTTTTTTTTTTAGACTGCATGAAGTTATATAAATTACTTTATTCTTAAATTGTATTAGTATCTCTGCACTCCACTTGAACAGAAAAAAAATAGTTGACACATGAAATCAAAACAAGAGGAAAGAAGAAGCCCAAATGTAAAACAAACATAATAATTACATTATAAGGAAGAGGAAGATTTAAAGAATATAGGTACAGAAAATGTTAAAAAAACAGAAAAGTGAATAAATGAACTGTGGTGACTCGTGGTCTGAGGTAGGTAGGAGTTTTGGAGGAGAGAAGGTGAGGTTGAATAAGGAGGTGAGACAGGAGTGCGAGAGCGTATCCACCCGGTTTTCACCTCGTTGTATATTGGGATGGGAAAATATCCGCACGGTTTTCACCTCCTTGGATATTGGAAAGAGAGGAAGGGACAATATCCGTCCGGTTTTCACCATGTTGGATATTGGAAAAATACTTGTCTGGTTTTCACCACATTGAGTATTTGGAAGGAAGTTCTCGTCCGGTTTTCAGCATGTTGAGAACGTAGGGTTGAGGAGAAGGGTGAGTTGGTGAAGAGGAGGTAAGGTAAGAGAGAGAGAGAAGGCTCTGGTTCGACAGAAGTTGGATGAATGGGAAGGCACGTTTTGGAAGAGCAGGCACTTGTTGGAGAGAAGTTGGTTGAATGTCGAGCTGGGCAAGCGGGGCACCTTATAAAGGCGCCTCTACCCTCCCCCGGTCCACCGACGGTGGTTGGGAGTCGTTGGGAGCCGTTGGCAGGAGAGTTAACTGGGCCTCGTCCCTCCCACCACGCAGCTCGACTTCTCCGTGGTTTTATTTGTAAGAATCTTACTTATCACAGGAATGGTATATTGTAAGGGTACCATGACATGTACTAGAACTATTAATTATTTTAGTGCCCTACCTCAGTGCTAAGCAAACAGCAAGGAAGTTCGACATCTCATAAAAAAGACGCAGGTCACACAGCTGGCGATAATAATTTAACAGATTCCTCGACCCACGAGCAGCAATTCCGGAATCGGGGAAATTTCATACTGTAACTTGAGCTGTAGGTAACTCTTATTTTATCACTGATGGCAGGATCTATTTTAGATTCTCCGCCGTGACAAGAACAGGGAGCAGCAGTGGGAATTCATGGTGACATCCAATTCCATAGATGAAAGATGGATTTGAAAAAACGTAGGATTGGGTCAGCTTAATTTAGCCCACCTGTAGAAGCCCGGTTTTCCAAACTGTGTTGGCTCATTATACATATTTCATTGCCAGAACGATGAACCCTACTAAGATACCCATGTTTATTGATAGCCGAAAGGACGAGCTTGCGGTAGACCCACTAATCATGAAACATTTTGAACATATTTAGTTACAACTAAGTGTTGGGAGATCAGCAGGCATGGAATCCAAACTTGTCCAAAATCGATAATTCGTTATGAGTTTGGAGGTCACAATAATTTTTCTTGAGTCTTATGTACATTTTGCAGCGTGAAAAAAAAGTAAATAAATGAAGTGAGTAATCCTATAAAACGTTGCACCGGATCCCACTCAATTATACGACGGACTTATTTGATTCCACGTAGATTGGATTGAGTTACATCATACGCCCTCGCGTCTCCAACTGCCTTTCGAACGACGAATTGAGCATGGCTTTCAGCACGTCATACAGTTCTCATAGAGATTTGTACTCCGGGAAAGTGACCCTAATTTAAAATAATCGTGTGCTACGACCAGTATCTCGGGATGCGGGAGCATCCCGCCCATCAAGAAAACGAGAAACCTCCGTACTTACATACAGTGATCAAGACACTGATTACACGACGCACAAGTAGGGTCCCCCCCCCCCCCACGACCACGTCCATAACTCGGCTCACTGGGGGGTCTCCGATGTTGATTTTTCCTGCAACCATTCTCGAGGTGCCACTGAAGACGTGTACGAAATTTCAACCCTCGGGACCACCAGATGTTGGAGTTATGGAAGTTTGAAAATTGCTATTTTTCACATTCTCCTTCTTCTTATCGTTGTCGTTGTTCTTGTTCTTTGACAGGACTACAGCCTCACAGACATAACGGATCGAGCTGAAATTCTGCACACAGATTTGTTTTGTTCCAAAGAAGTGCCTTCGGTGAATTCCCCCCCCCCCCCCCCCACGGCATTTTGAAGTATTTCAGGTAAGTAGGTGTTGGATTCATATCGGGTTTCATGTTCAGACAAACGGCTTTATGTCTAACTAGTCGACCCCCCCCCCCCCGCCCAAACGAGATTTTTTTCATTCCTCCTTAACACTCGCCTATATCGTAACGCTCCCGTTCAAATTGTTGGTTTATTATTTTAAATAATGAACCTTTGGAATCGAGCATGAAAAAAAACATTTTAACCCCCCCCCCCCCCTCAAAATCTGATGGTTTACGTTTCAAGGTATGTAGAATCTGAAAATGCAATAAAAAAAATTTCTGTCCGTCCGCCGTACGCCGGACGCCGTACTGAGCACTTTTCTTAGTTACCATGGACCAAAATTGACGAAATTCGGTTTATAGGTCCCATTTGGGGTCTAGTTGGTCCTCGAAGCTCGGCGTTAATGTCAGTCATCCCTAAGGGGTGAAAAATAGGGGTTGAAATCTCCAGAACGCCGTTATCTCGAATTTTTTTACGGTTTTAAATAGTTCTCGAACTTGGGAGTTTTTTAAGACCACCCGGAGCATTGCACGTCCAGCCGTTCGTTCACAGTAAGTCCCAGAAGTTTGCACCGACAGGCAATTTCAACAGGATGGTGAATGAAAGTGTATGCATTCAGCCCAAATATCATCATTACGGACGCGCTAACAATCGGGAATTGACCCGAGATCATCATTGCTAGGGAGCACATGATTATATTCACGGAGTATGAAGTCGAGTTGGTTGTTCTGTGATATTATTTTATTTGAAAAATGATGCCTCTTTTGGAGTTTGTTGATAGGTAGTGAAACTTGAACAAACGTTGAAGTATTATTGATGGGTAAATTATTACACAATGGTAAATTATTACACAACGGCAAATTATTACACAACGGTTCATTATACCATCTACGTAGAAGGGGCTGGAGTTCGTTGGTAGGTAGTTTTGCAACTTTTGGTTTATTATTTTCAATAATGAACCATTGGAATCGAGCATGAAAAAAAAAAGTTCTAACTCCCCCCCTCAAAATTTGATGGTTTACGTTTCAAGGTATGTAGAATCTGAAAATGCAATAAAAATATTTCTGTCTGTCCGTCGTACGCCGTACTGGCCATTTTTCTTAGTTACCATGAAACAAAATTGATTAAATTCGGGTTATAGGTTCCGTTCGGGGTCTAGTTGGTCCTCGGAGCTCGGCGTTACTGTCAGTCATCTCTAAGGGGTTCAAAATAGGGGTTGACATTTTCAGAACGCCTTATCTCGAAAACTTTCGATAGAAGGGTATGGTTTTTTTTACGTTATTAAATTTGTCTTGAGCTAAACAATTTTTTGAGGCCACCCGGAGCATTGTACGTCCAGCCGTTCGTGTGCACCAAAAAGCTTCATCAACACGATCGTGAATCAAACGGTATTAATCCGGCCCGGATATCATCGCTGTATGAAGTCGAGTTGGTTGTTCTGCGATATTATTTCATTTGATAAGTGATGGACTATTGGATTTTGTTGGTAGCTACTAGTGAAACTTGAACAAACGTTGGAGTATTATTTATGGGTAAATTATTACACAATGGTAAATTATTACACAACAGAAAATTATACACAACGGTAAATTATTACATAACGGTAAATTATTACACAACTGTAAATTATTACACAACGGCAAATTATTACACAACGGTTCATCTACCAAGAAGGGGCTGGATTTTGTTGATCGGTACTTTTGCAACTTGAACAACCGTTGAAGTATTATTTATGGGCAAGTTATTACACAACGGTTCATTATATGTATTGACCACAGAAAACAGTGATCTACGCAGAAAGGGCATCTATTTCACTCCACCTCAACAGTTTTGCTTCAGAACTTCATTATTTGCGTTTATTTTTGCCATTTTAGTTAGGTACTGTTTGTCATCGACAGAATTATTTTAGCAACATTACCTCGTGATTTAGGTAGGTACCTAGTAACGAGTACGGGGCTCGGTACTAACCTACGGAGGGTCTGCGATTCACATAATTTGTATAGAGTAGTAGGTCCATATTATATTATATAGATGGGTTATCTATACAGAGAGCTGTGATCTGTAACAGAAGGGTATTCTGTACAAAATAATAAACCGTTGTGCAGGGATTTGCAGCGTTTTTATTTTTGTTGACGTTACCTATTAATTTCAAATTATCGTTGTTACGTGAGCTCTTGCAATAAGCCTACACCACCTGAGTTTGGTTTCCGCACTACTTTGATCCGCGCTGCCTGGTCAACGGAGTGGCTCCTCTACATTCTTCGTCGACGTTACCCAGGTACCCACCGCTGAGTTTACCATTTTTGAATATTGCATGAGCAAGTTTTCCAAAACTACTTAGTTTTTGTAAAGGTACTTTTAATTTTTCTCAGTTCTAATTATGAAGTCATTTCATACTCTCAAAGTTGATTCGCTTCCTTTAGCACAAGTTTCGAATGCAGAAGTTTTACATTAATGCCCTCTCATGCACATTTGTTGGTCGCTTCGAGCCATGGATAATTGTGTTGGAGCCATGGATACTCAATCGATTTAATACGCCGTATTCTGTTACTTCAGGGATGAGCAACGTCGTGGGGGAAAGGTCATCGTAGGTACGCTCAAGACCGTTCTAGTTTATTACGCTATATTTAAGATGATTAATAAATTTACCCATAATTGTAAGCGATTGAACAAGCATTTATTTAATCCTGTCCGTAACCTACCTATTTGTTCCTTAATCATGTCCACTACTGGGGCTGATAAATTAAAATTGCAAGCACTCGTCAGAAGAAGAAACAAATATCACGTTCGTCTCACACTGAATCGAGTCGAAGATGAATTATAATAGTTTTGATGACATTTCTGATCAGATTGGGGATGTTAAAGCTAGATTCAAAGAGGGAAATCAGGTCTATGTAACAAGTACGTACGTAGCATACGAAACCATGTATTTTGCCGTACTATCTATGGCACGCGTTTGGAACATCACTACCCATTCTGCAACATCTGCGTTAACCCCGCCTTCTAGTCAGCCTAGTGTAATATCACAACAATGACCAAAAATCGAAATTGAACCGTTTGATGGATGTTCAGAGGAATGGCCGAACGTCTATGATTTGTTCAACGCATTAGTGCACAATATAAAGCAACATTAAAATTTTTTTTAAAAATCGAGAAATTTACACATCTGAAAAGTTCATTACGCTCTCACGCTTTATCACTGTTGCAGACACTACCTATACCAGGTAATTACACGACTGCACTTCAAACGCTTATCGACTGATTTCGAAGTATTTGGCTACTTGGGGCTAATCTGTCGAGAGGTTACTGTCATTTAAATTCATGACATTAGAAGTACGGCCAATACTCTTTGCTATAATTGTCTTAGTTTTCATTTTGCCTCGAATTGTCGTTCATCTTCTATGTGTAGTGAATGCAAGAAATGCAACATCACTGGTAAACCTCATAGCTTATGTCATTTTTCGTCTGCCAACAAAAATAATACCAGTAAGCCTTCTAACTACAGTCCACTGGAAAAGGTCTCATCCGCTACAGCTGGAACTTCAAGTATTTTTGACTAGTGGTGGGACCTTGACCTCAGGGTCAACCCCGCGTTATGGTGTGCTCTTGCGTAGGCCATTATTCATATTAGGGACAACAATGGTATTCCGCGGCCGGTTAGAACAGTAGGTACTTGAATCAGGATCTAAAACTAGTCTCATAACTGAGGCATGTGTTCAGAAATTAGGATTGGCTAGGCGCCATGTGTCAATGGGATTGGCCAGTATTGCTAATCTGTCCACTCCAGCCACTAAGGGCACCGTTGGCTCCACAGTTTTGTCACCTCGCAATCCATCAGATCTATTTTCTTCTGAGGCCTTGATTTTTCCGCAGATTTTCTCACCACAACCTAATTTCGTAGTCGATCATAGAATTTGTGGTCCTTTCAAGCATCTGCAGCTCGCTCTACCAGAGATTGTGTGTGGAACTTCTTCTGGGAGTCGATTTTTATCGATAAATTGTATTTGTATTGATGAATTAGCGACTCTCCCACGGCGCCAGGTAAATGGAAGAAGCAACAGCAGAAGGAGGATAAGGCGGTCACTTTGCGGGAATATCAATGATCCAACAAAATAGCATAGTGAAATATGTGAGGCAAGTCGGATATTTGAAGCAAGTGTTTAAAAAATATTTTTTTTTTTTAATTTTTTTTTTGCAAATTAGGCACTTGTCTAGTTCTTGACCATGTGAGTTCTTTGCAGTTTTGACTACTTCGTTTTTATGAATGAATACCTAGCGCATGATCTATGAAGTACCTTACATTATAAAAATCAAACAGGTTTTCTTGCACTCTCTGGGCCACACCGCTTTTGACCCTGCTTCCATGGCGCTAATGACCTTCAGTGGAAGCGCTTCCGTCCAACGCTACAAGCGCATTTGTCCATTCAGTTTTCTCAAACGGCGCTTTTGTCCTGCACCGTTGACAACCCTCATCAATGACTAACCAAAGCTGCTTTTAGTCATTGTCTCGCCTTGTTCTTCTTGTTGTCACTTCTGTCATGTATTTCACCTTGTCCATCTTGTTGTTTTGCCACTTTTGTAATGTATTTCAACCCGACATCTTGTTTCTCTTGAATGATACCAATGGCTAACAATAAATCACTTGCATGTGGGCTGGCGTGATTTTCCTTCCACAATTTGAAGTAGGTCCTTGTAGTTGAGCTAATCGATCGATGGTTTAAATAGTACGCATAAATAAGTGGATATAACATCTCTGATATATTATTATTTTTGTAATTCAATTCAAACTTTAACTTTTTTTCGAATATTCTTGAAATGTGGGGAGGTGAAGTACAAGTACAAAAAAGTATAATTGGGAAAGCCTGAGTTTGTATAATTGGACAGCCTTTAGATGAGAACATGAGTTGATCCATCAGTTGATGGTGGTGACGATCTCCGCACCCACCTCTTCAACGAGGAGTGCCTTTGACCGCTGTTTATATTTTTGAATGGAATTAGATTCCATCACAAGCATTTTGAGACCAACAGCACTCTCCTACGATGAATATATATATATATTTTTTTTCTATGAGCTTTCGAAGTTTCGGCGACGAGTGACGTTAGTTCCGCAACAGCGTGGCAACAGCGTGTGGATAGGGGTAGGACATAGATGGGAAGGCAACCATTCCTGCCCCCTTCGTATCCCTGACTTATCTATATCCCTTCTACTACATCAGTCGGAGCTACCTTATAAGTAGCAGCACGCTTGGGCGTGCAGCGAGAGTGGGACATGAACAGGACAGGGGTAGGATCATCCCATCCGTTTCCTACCCCTATCCGCACACTGTCATGAAACTTCCACGTCAAAAGAGGCTTCTTGTGCGGAAATACCCCAGAATCGTTGGAAGCAATGGTAAGACAAAACTTTGGCGTCCCCTCCGCGTCCGGGACCAGAGCAGTACGTGGGGTACCTTCAATTGGACACAACCTGAAGGGTTTCACAGTGAGCCTCTCTCCATGTTGGTGATTCATTCATTTGCCAAGTGAGAGCTTTCGGACAAATCATCAAGTTTCCGACTGATTTATTTCAAACCGGTGTGCAACTAATCAATCCATATCATCATAGTGTTTGTGTAAACGCAGCCGATGCGCGTATGGTTCGATCAGTAATGGGGCACTGTGTGCTCAGGGGCAGAATTTCATCTTACTGGAGTAAAAAAATGGGTTTGGTAGCAGTTTGGAAGCATGTGAAGTATTAAGTTCATGTATATCTAACAGTGCAAATGTCTGATGGTTTGTACATAAATCCGCCGATGTTATTCGACAGAGGGGTGACGCGTCGCGCTAGCTTAATTATCGAAGCCCTGTAATGATTTATAAACTTAAATTAGCGCCTTGGCGAACCTCATAATTGGAGAGTGCTTCATTTAATTGGACTAGCGAGTTTGCCCTTCCAACCATCTCACGCCTGCTGTTCCAAGTGTGAGCTGTTCGGATAGTTGGTCAAGAACCCCAGTTCTCTACAGGGCTGCAGGCGGATTGAGTTTACAGCGCAGTCGTGGAGGGGAGGGAAGGGGTGTCCTATCATTACGAGTATGAAGGGGATGAGGTTCAAATATCGCATAAACTGCCGAAGATCTCATGTTATGAAAGTCGGTTAAAGCTTTACGCACCTTGGATTTAGACACGTGTGCTGCTTGAATAAAAAATACACGTTTCGACCTCACCTAACCGTCGAATACCCATTATAATGAATCGTTTAGCGAATTTTTGCGGAATGTGATCAATTGTAATGACATAGTAAGACATTGTATGTACTAGGAAATTTGTTCTGAAGAATTTTTTGTATCACTTTTTATATTATATGCATTCATTTATATGACTCTCCTGACAATTTCTGACATGGAAATGGATTCCTCATTTTCTGGATGGATTTCTCAATGGAAAATTCTAAATTTCGCTGAAATGTAGCAGTAGCAGCGGTAGTGGTAGTGGTCGTGGTGGTGGTGGTGGTGGTAGCAGCAGCAGCATCAACTATTAAAGAACGGATAAGTTCCTATGTGGGCTCCTTTGTTGTCACAATTGATATCAAGTTTGATGTTTGGTTCCAGTTCACCAAGCTCGATTAATCCATCCTCATCCGTTAGCCACGAACCTTCCTGACTTGCATTAGAGACTGACTTATAATACTCAACCTCTGTTGCACATCGGGCAACAGTTGGTTGCATCTTGCTTGACCAGCTGATGGCTCCTGATGACAGCAAAAAGACGTATCCAGCCATGCACAGATATATTACATCAAAAGGTTCATCGCGGCATAGTCAGAATAGGCAAATCCGTGGACTGGATTTAGAGACCGCATGACCAGTGAGTCTCATTCGGGTTAGTATTTATTCGGCTTATAACCCCCCACTGAAAATGATAGGTATGGCCATATGCAGACTGCAGCAAACATCCAAGATCCAGCTGCAGTCTGGTAAGAAATTTCAGCCTTTGGATTGGAATCAACATTCTTGATAAGCATGGCAATATTGGTCCATGTACCATTGCATTTTTTTACAGGCAGCCTTACGAGTGAAACCTGTTGAGAACTTGTCTCGACGCACCTCTTATAATCAATGCCAATGGATCCAGTTGTGGCAGCTCTCACTACATGCATGCCAAGACAGTAACCTACAGTTCCAAGATCCTTCATCTTCTATTTTCAGCTAAGGCTCACCTGGGTTTTACACTGCACGTCATCATTGGTTGGGAAAATTATTGCGTCATAATTCCACTAGGATATTCATACCTGACTGCTTCTGCCAAGAGCTCAAGTCAGATGATTCGAGGGCCATAATAAAAGGCTGAATCATCATATCAGCAATGATGGTAACAGGTCGTTGTAAAACCTTAGGTTTCATTAATTTCTTTGAGTTTTGCCCAGACATCTTTACCAGATGGTTAAAAAGGTCAGCTTATATATGAAATTTCACCCCAGAATTAATTGTTGTCGTAGCCTTTTGCCCAACTTTTTGTCCGTTGCTGTTTCATGAACGTGATCTCACAAACCACAATTATTCTTCTTTGGATGCCATGGACGTTATCATCCATAGGCGACCAGTCCTAACACGTAACATTTTGCATGACTAGGGGCCGCTACAGCACACCGGCTTTAAGATCAGCAAAATGGCGAATACCCGTCCACCGACGAATATCGCGGTGCAAGGAGAGTTGTTGTTCGTCTATCCCTATTTTGCCATCAATCTTCCCTTCAAGGATAAGTCTCTGGAAGCCGTAGTGGTGTCACCAGATGACATGACCGAGGTAATCTTGCGTCGTTTCTTACACGCTGCAGCTATAAGATACACAGCATTCTTCTCAGGGTCCACATTTCAAATGCCTCCAAGCGGTTGCTTTCATAGTCCATGTTTCAGCACCGTAATGCAGTACCGGCCAAACGCTACATTTCAGCGATCGGTACCTGACACGGAAGCTTAAACGAATGTTGCAAAGCAAACTTTTCATTAGCAAACTTTTCATTTGCAACTTTTCATTCAGGTCTAGTCTGGTAGAGCCGGGAACCACAGTTAAAGAGTCGATGAATTTCCATTGCTTATTTCTATCAAATTACCTACTACTGTTATCAAATTTTCAGAACGGCGGAGAAACACTTGTGTTTTTCACAGTTGTCATTTTGAATAGGTACCAGAAAACAAAAGACGCATACCTTGACGATGGAATACGATCAACAGGATGGTAAACAAAACTCACCATGAGAGTCACTCTACTAATACTGAACTAAATTTCCGTTCACGTTCTCATCCATATTACTCCTTTGATTTTACCGATACTTACTAAGTGCGTTGGAACGAGCAGGCAACTTTCAAACAAAGTAAACATATTATAATTTACGAAGTATTTAATATACATGCGAATATCAAAAGGCAAGTGAATATGAATAATGTAAGGAGTGATGTGGGGAGTATCGAGGGTTGGTCCAACCCTCGATACTCCCCACATCACTCCTTACAATACATACCAGTGGTCAAGAACCTCAAACCTAAATATGAATAATTGTTGGGCAAATATGATGAACACAGTCATATACCCTCCGTCTCCTCTTCGCGTTCCATGCTGTCTGTCGATGCTCATTCGCCACTGGTCCTCAACAGGTGGGACGATTCAAGGTGCTCTTTGTTCCCTACGAGGCCAGTTCAAGGAATTTTCAGTTCAAAATGATTTATTCAAAACGAAAGTAATGTCAACGCCTGGAGACTTCAAGCCCTGCTACAACTAGAATTTCATAAGACCCCAAGGAAAATTATTTAATTTCCGCTAGGCGTCAAAAATCTGATGAAACCCTGCAGCAATATTTCATTATTATGGAAAAATTGCCGTCGAGTCTTTGTATATCATCACAAAGGCCTTCCCGATTCAGAGGAATATAGGAGCATTCTTTATGGTATTAATGATCTGAGGAAATTCTGGAAACAGTTAGACATAAATACTTTATGAAGAAAAATTCCGCTACCTACTCCCCCCCTTTTAAGGCGGCCGAACTCGGAAGGCATCTGCCAATTCTGACGCTCCTCTGGACCAGATAAATTGTTTTATTCAACGAAATGGAAACCGTATGGCTGGAAACGGCCCCAAATCAAAGCAGGAGCCGTGATCTAGTTTCGTTAGTTGATAACTGGATAATGGAGTATAATTTGGCCCTTCAAGGCTCGCCCACAGTCAACGTTCGTCAGCAAAATCTGTGTGTAATCGACCGTGAGTCAGCTACTTCAAAGGACGAACGTGCTGAGGATTTCTCAATTGGACATTGTAGACGGGGGGGCCTTCTCAGTTCCACTGGAAGCCATATTTGTCTATTACGAATGTGAAATTCATTGCTAAAAAAATGCGAAGTGCGACATTTGTATGATAGACGTATTATACTACGTGGAATAAAGAATAGCTTTGATGTTGATGTTCACCGATTTTCAGACCCAGCAATGATATGGCTAGGGTAGTCCAAGTACCTGGACCTGTGGATCCAGGAACTCGTGCGAATTTGGCCATTCTTCTCCAGTCTAGCTGTAATAAACATGCTGAAAAAAGCTTAAGAATTTACCATTTGTGTCAATTGTTAGATATACTAGTTAATGGTATTTGACGATGTTATTTTTGTGTCACCCTGTAACTATATTTTATTTTATTTTATTCGATTTGGCTAGTCAATGAAAATAGAAATAAAAATAAAAATTTATCTTCGTAGGTAACTGATTCTTATTAATATACCGTAAGTCGATCAACAATTGTGATTTACCCGTTTGCGGATGAGTAAATATATTAAAGAAAAAATAATAATAATTCCGGTGTCTCAAGAAACGAACGGGTGTGTTGGGGTGGAGAATACTTGTGATTTAATTCGCCGATTTGATTGGTTTCCTGGAATAACCAAGCTCGTCCAACTATGTACTTACTGCATTAAATGTGTACTCAGGAGCGTAGCGTGCCTCTGGTGACGGGGGTACCGCAATGAATTCCCCCCCCCCCCCCCCCCACCAACATTCACACTTCCTCACACACTCTAAAAATGTAAATGTGAAGCAGTTCTTAGCAAGCTGTTTGTCAAAGGAATTTTATGATATTATTGATCTTCCAAATTCATTAGAAATAATTCATAACATTCCCTTGCAAACAAAATAAAAGCTTTTCGAACTACAGCCTGATAACCATTGGTACCTATTGTATGTTTCAACAGTGAAATGCCGAGTGTACTCACGGTTACGTTCCTTCACAACTCTCTTGAAATCAGGCATCAGATGATGTCGTTCTTTTCGCTAAAACTACGAGAACTAGACGAACGCCGAACCACGGAACAATTAACGCAACAACTATCCATTTTAGGAGGAGACTAGGGCACTAGGAAAGATTCGAATTCAAACAACTAAACCTGAAATTAGGAACAATTATTGTGAAAACTACAAGTAATAAAATTATGAGAAAACAGCCCGTCCTAAGAATAGCTTCCGAAAAGCAAAATGGATGACAGTGACACTAGAAGTTGTCAAAGTTTTTTTCTCGAGTTTTTAATTGATAGCTACAATCGATCCATATGCCAGTATCCCTCCTCACCAAGATTGGATACGCTGGATATTTGCGCTAGCCCAACTTACTAACACAGTCTCCTGAAGATGTGTAAGACACTCACTCACACACGCAAACACACTCACACAGACGATGTAGAGACACACACACATCGGATTCTGGGCCTCCACAGGACTGGTAGCGGTACCCCAGCGACCTTGAGATTTCAAATATTCGAAACGTGCCGAAAACCATATGATTCTAATCGACTAATCGATACTTGGCTGTTTTTCGTCCATGACTGGCAGACATGGAGGTTGGAGGATAGTTCATGGAGGGAGAGTCATGGAGGATGGAGTTATGAGTGGACAATTCAAATTGCTACCTACCTACGGAATGTATTTTTTTTTCATTTTTCGAGTAGGGTAGCGCCGGTACCCCCGGTACCCCTGACGCTACGCGCCTGTGTGTACTGTTGCCATCTAATTCAAATAAGGGCGATGTTGCTCTTCATCCCACCCAAGGGAAACATACCGTTTAAAAACCTAGGGATTCATCATTACGGTCAAATTAAAACTACTTTCTGAAGAGACAAGTATATTTTTTCGTTATTGGTGGATTCACTAAGGTTATACCCCTGCCGCTCAACGAATTCAGAGAAGGCCACAAGACATCTCCATGAATCCATTCAAAATTACCTTATGCCGGAGTAAGTTATTCCAGGGCGTGATTCTGAATTTATGTTGAAGGAGTTTGAGCAATTCTAGGAGGTCTAGGGATTTACCACGTCAGGAACACTAGTTTCACTCTAATAGCGATCAGGTAGCACCCATTAGCGAAGTTGGAATCACCTCATAACTGAGATTTGCAACTGGATGATATTAAATGGATTTAACAATCCGCTCGATTGGTGCGTCCCAGTAGGATTTTGTTAGGCAAAAGAAAAGTATTCCTGACGAGTTGATCAAATCTTCTCTGTTCACGAGAGTAAGGATATACCTACGGCATTTGGAATGATTACGAGCCCAAGCCGAACTTCGGCAAAGACGCAAGATTTTAACAAAATCAAATACAATGAATAACGGGAACCTGCCCATGTTTATTCGGTATGAGACTTAGAGGCTATTGTTAATAAGAAAAACAATCTGCGGGTAAATAGAAAATTGCTACTCAAATTCAAGAGGCCACGTAATTTATGCGTGCTGGCTAGAGGCACCGCAAACACATAATCCAATGAAAGGATTAAAAGAAAGGGAATGCAAATTAAAGTAATGAAATAAGAAAGAAACTGAGTGACTTTTATCGAGAAAAATAATACCTAAATGACAGCAGCCATCTAGAAAGCAATTCATGATGAAAATGAAAAAGAGAGGCTTCAAAAAGGTACCCCCCCCCCCCCACCCCCGTTTGGCATCCGATTTCGATAAATAATTTTGATCACAAGGCCATTGAATGGCGGACCATGCTCGACTCGCCCCTCACGCTCCCATCCCTTTGGGGACCGATTTGGATCCAGCGGGGGCAAAATGAATGTGCCTGAGCGCATCAAGCTCTGTCACAGATCGTCAGTGCAATGTTCCTGATTTAGATGCGCATTAGGTAACTCTTACCCATTTATTATGAGGGTGTCTCCTCACCCGATAACACGCGTCCTTCAGCTAATTTTTGGTTTTGTAATAACCTTAAATCTTGCACCATAAGGATAGGAAGATGGTAAAAGGTAATAACTAACTGGTAATTTAACTATATAGAAAACGGAAACGGGGGAGCTGAGAATCGAACGACGGTTGACGATGAAGACAACTTTAATTAGAGCGGTAACAGCCTACTTAAGTGTAGCCACTTCTTCCTAATTGTTATCGAATAAGGATATGATCCCACACATCTTTACATCTAACAAAAGGTAGGTTTGAAGGTAAAAGGAAAATTGATATAAAGAAGTTCTACAGTTATCATTATGAATCAATCGAAGTTGTATAGTATGCTCAATCCTTCATTGCGTTGAGTTTGTTTTAATCCTTCCTGTTTACTTTACTATGTTTTATGATTAGGCTGTGTGAGGGCGGTCAGCAACCTCGAACACGATAACAGCTCACTACTGGTTCCCACGAAATCCAGACGACACAAAAAAAAAAATGCGAAATAGGGACGGACTACCAGGACGGGTGTCCGGAACTATACAAAATTCGAAACAACCTTACTTTGTGGATCTGCGATATCAAGTTTACAGGTATTTGCAGGGCGGTTGAAAATGAAGTTCTAGAATTTGGGAAAAGGGAAGCCGGCTGAGGATATAAACAATGGCGATTCCCTACCTACCTACTCCGCCCTTAAATTGGCTCAGAACTGGCAAAAACCACCCCTAAAACTCCTCAAGTGCTCGGTACAGGCTGAATACCCGAATAGCAACCCGACTTGGCTTCCACGAATGAAACAAATACTCGACAGATGAGGAAGAACTTTTGAACTTCATTATATCAATACGATCCTGATCATCTCGACACCTCCCCGACTATAAACTGGAGAGCAGAACCTAAATAAGAACCTTCCAATTATGGTAGAAAGTTCATAAGCCATCTAGTGGCGTTTCCCTCAGTTACAAGGGGACAGCAGTGTTGGCAATAAAATAGGCTTTTTTCCCACCGATTTAACATAATTTTAATTTCAGTTTTTTTCGGTGCACATATTATTTGTCATTTTCCATACAACATGTACCGATCATGTCCATTTGGTATTCTTAACAATTTTGGTGCTACCATTTCTACTTCTGGCGGTTCAATCAATAATTTTGATCTGCCATTCGGTCATCGCAAAATTTGAATCTGATTTCGTATTTGTCGTATTGATTTAGAATATAGCCAATTTAACTGTCAGGTTCTATATGAATGGCCATATGTTAAGCCCAAGCTATCTATCAGCCTTATGTAGACGGGGCTAGTTCTCTTGCTTGCGCCACGGACGCTTTCGGTTATCGTTGTCCTGCAGTGGGACAGCCTTTGACTGCGTTCGCATATTTATTTTGTTGTGTGACGGTTCACGATTCCTCTTATTATGTCCTTAAATTGCGAATAATAGTGGTGATAATCAGTTCGGCTGCGTTATTGACTGAGATTATCGTCACGAAGGACAACCTTCGTACACCACATTTCGCTTGTGGGGGCATGCTTGAGCAAAACTTTCGAAAATTCAACAAGGTCGCTAGAGCAAATTGGAAGTGCTTCAAGGCTACATCAGGAAGCCCTGGTGTGGCGCTTGATGGCAAGTCACTAATAAATGGCATGAAGAAGGAAATTAAAAAGGAGGCATCGGCTACTAGGAAGGCGGTTAGTGAAATGATAACTGATCTGACTGAGGAGTTAGGTTCATGCCTGATGAAGTATTCAGTTCTTAACTCTAGGATAAATGAAGTACTAGGTAATATTGAGAGCGGCAATGCCGCATTTGATGTGCGCTTGAGTGCTTTCGAGGGGGCATCTTCTAGTGCTGGACTGAGTGTTAACCATGGTCACAATCTGGACACAGCTGTTGCTGAATTCGAGGACAGACGACGCGGGACGACCGATGTCATTATATTTGATATTCCTGAATCTTCACTGAAAAATGTCAGGCAGCTACTGGAGAGGATGTTTTATATATTAAGCAGCCACTGGAACAGCTTAGGCCCGAGTTTGCCAGTCTTGTTAAAAGCCACTTAGAGCGGAACATGTGTCTGAGAGACACCTCAGTTCTCAAAACTACCTCTAGAAGCACCCAGGTTCCCCATTTCGGGCACAGGTGTTGTGAGAGTCTTTGGTCAGTTGTCACAGGTCAAATGGTGAAGCTCGCATCGACTTTTCTGCAATTTTCCCGCCCAACGCCATCATCGCCCTTGAATTGCGGTGCCTGAGAGACACGTATTCCACACAAAAGTAAGTTCTCAGTTTCTCACAGACACTTATTCCCAAACTCGCAACATTTTCTTTCCGATGTCTCAGAGACACACATTCCACTCATTTTTATATTGTTTATTCGTACATATTTTCATAAATACTCTCTTCTGAACTACAATGTTGGCAGTTATAACTACTTTAAACCACTGTTGCTCTTGTAGCCCGTCTTATTACCTCCATTGCATTATCCATTTATTTTTTCTTCAATATTCCTTCATTAGATATTACGTTCTGCTCTTCCATTATCTACCTACTTGGAAATAATTTGTTCGTCACAATTGTTTTCGCTTGATGATTATATTTCCTAATTTGCATAATCTTCCCTTTGTTATAGTTCGCAATAGCAGGCAAAATCCCTGCCTTTTTAATTGTTTTAAAATGTTTTTAAAATATTTATCTAAGTCATGTTCCAAAATTATTTTCATTACTTTGGCTTATATTTTTTAATCAGCCGCTCTCAAGAGTTAATCTAGTTTGAATTTCAAATGTAATCAAGGATTTTAAAATACATAGCTGGTAATGTAATGATATACAGAGATTGTGATAGATTTTAGAATACAGAGCTTGATTTCAGAATATATAGGCATATTGAGACTGATCTCTCTTAACTTTTCATTGATAGTCACGAATATGTATTCAAGGCGGTTTTTTTACGGTTATATTTTAACAAATGGTTCTGGAATTAAATATTTTCTGTTACTTTATTTTGTTCATAAACCCATGCTTAATCCCATTTTCATGAAATTGCATGTGTAGTAATAGGGTAAAAAATATGTTTAGATAGCATTAAAGATACACCCTGCCTGAGGTACACACATTCCGAGGAATGTAGTAGGAAGGGATGTTCCGCTCCAAGTGTTAATTGGAAATTTAGAGCTGGGCAAACAGGCCAATAAAATTGAACTTCGGCCAACCATATATTGCACCGCTCAACCCTCTGTCTTCTCGGCGTCTTCGGACAAAACTCCTGCCCGGCGGAATATCTCAAAGGTCTCCGTGAGGAGTGGATTGTAGAACAGCTTCCGGTGAGCCTGATCTCATGATTCGTACGTTTCTGGGGTGGCTGCCTTCAATTGTTCGCAATGATTCCACTTCTTCTTCGGGAAAAAACGGTCACCACCTCATTAGATAAAACAGGCTTCTATCAAAATGTGCGTGGGTTGAACACTAAGTCGTCCATGGTTATCCAACAGGCTTCTCACCTTCTCAGGGTACCTACGATATATTGTCACAGACTTGGCTTTCCGATACAGTCCGCTCCAATGAGCTGGGCTCTTAGTACTATAGTATTTGTAGATCGAACCGATCTTCTGTCATCAACAAACATAAACCTCGTAGTGGTGCTGTTTTATTTATTTATCTAGGTATATTCTATTTCCTATCGATTTGAAAGTTGAGATCTTTTCTGTTTTGTAATTTCATCAACCTATTATACTTAATCCTAAACAAACTGTAATAACTCACTTTGTAATCCTTTTGTTAATTGGCATATATGCCGAATATATCAATAAATCGATAAATCAAATCGACCCTAACAGTTGATCCAGGCCACAACCAGTTCGCAGAGGCAAGTGGACGTAGCAACAAGCCGCAGAGACATTGTTGCCCTATACTGGCCGGTATAGAGGTATGATATTCTTATACTGACCGGGAATTAGGTCTGCAGTCGCACGAATTCATCCCTTGCAAATCTGTGGTGAATAATCCTTATCCATGGTGACACCTCTATTATATCCTATGGTATTCTAGCCTAAGCGACCTTATAGGTCTCTCCTCAGCAGTGAGCTATGTGTGATTCTACTGTTGCATGTCCACTCTGAATTTGATTAATTTCACCCTTGAAGTTATTGCAGTTTCACAGAACTCCAAGCACTCTTCCGAAATCACTTCCATTATTTACTAACTGTCGAGGTGAACTGAGATGCTGAACCACAATGAAATACAGCAACACTCCACGCGTCACACTTCCACCTCACGCTATCCCCGTAGGTCGTGCTCCCAAGCTAATGGCAGTTGGCCAGACTAAAGACTGTGTTAAGCTCAGCTTCCCTAGACCAAGGGCATTAGCTTTGAAGTACTGGTGAATGTGGTAAGAGCTGATTTTGCGAAAAGCTTCTAGCGTATCGGTGTGTGGATCATCAAGGTTCCCGCAAGGGACGGAGTCGATTGAGCTCGCGAAAAAGGCGATGCTTTCGGCAAATGAAAATATCATTGTCAGAGGGGAAGTAGAATGTCAAGACGGCCAATGACGGAGGACAGCTGCACTCAGTCTAACGGGCAGGAAGGTAATGTAAGTGGACCCATAATATCCCATGGGACGCCCTCTACAATCCACGCTTCTATCCTGTTTTGATGTTTTTCACAGCCCGCTTGTAGTTAATGCCCCATTCCCAAGTAGCCGTTAAGGTCAAATTCGAGAGAGGAAGGAAATTTGATTTGTAAAGTATGAAATGAACCTGTAAATATACCTGTTAACCTGTGTTTTATCTCGAGTAAAGTTTTTAGGGTTAGTAAAAATCTCATTTACATCTAGTGGCATCTTCGTCCAGTTACGCCGGATGATATGGTGGCCATTCATCTACGCCAACTGCGAATCAGTATTGGAACCTCTCACGACTCCAGGTTGGGCCAGACGTATATTGGTCCATGTGTTTTATGTCAGGTCACCGTACTGTTCACTTGGAAAGTTCCATAAGTGCATTAAATTCTTCTTTATGATTGATTTTTGAAGACGCAAATACCAAGTATTTGAAACTAACGGCTATCTTGGATTTTTAGCTAGTTTCAAAGCACATAAATAGCAATCTGAATATTTTGTGTTTTCAAACCGTTATTAAACAAAATGATCATTGTTATGTAATTATTGATGTGTTTCGGAAACTCGGATCTCGTTTCCCATGAGCTGGTATCGTCTTCAACTACTAGCACTAGCACACCTCCACTGATACATGAGAAAGTGTAGATATAAAGAATACTTGGTTCAAGGTTCAAGGTGCTCTAAAACGGATTTGAATGGAGATATTTTTCAAACCCCTCTTTTCGAACCCACTGGAACACCTCATTGAGAAAAGGAATTATAGCGAAACAAAAATCATAATATATTTCCTAGGTAACTAATAAATTGATAGTTAACGGGTAGGACCTAAAATCACGACATCTATCTATTCCTCATAGATCTCTATTACTCCGATCTATTCCTCCTATTGAGTTCCTAATGGTATACATTGGAACAGTGGTACAAAGGTTAATATTGTTTTGCTATGTTAATAGCACTAAATGAATGTTCCTGAAATTGAAGTAGATCGTGAGCGTAATTTTTTCCCTACAATGAAATCTGGCAAACCTGCTCAGATTCTTCATTTCAGTTCCCCCGAAGGATCACTTCCATTGGAGGAAAGTAGAATCTATTATAACCTTTCCTTACGCAGAAAGTAGGTAGGTATGATCGTCGAGTGAGCTTCATTGCTAAAGCTATTCTCAAGATCTCCGTTGTTTTATCCCAAATACAAACAAATAGTATCGAGTTTCCCTCGACATTTCTGACGAACGTTTCTCTATAACTTATCTGTGGTTTGAAACGGTTTAAGAATAAGGGGCAAATGTTGGGAAAACTGATTGTAGATTTTAAATTTCGTTTCTGGAACAGAATCGCGTTAACCAGTGCTTGGTCATCTTAGTAAGGGATCGTGTGGTATATTCAGAATCAGCGTAATAATATAAAATGTCCGATAGGAATAGCGCAAGGAGGTACGAAAAGCTGAAGGTTTTGGTTCCTAAAACGGAAAGGATTTACCTACTGTGTGGCCAACGCGTAGGAACAGTCATTTACAAGACCAGACTTGAAAATTCAAAAGGAACGAGAAGGTTCAGAATCAGCGCAAGAATATCCCAAATTAGTATTCGATTGGACAGTTCTACTAATCCAACTAACGTAAAATGAATTAACAGTCGCATAAGCTCACTTACGATTTGATTAATGTGGAAGACGAGGACGGTGGTCAATGACGTGATGGTCCCATGAAACTCTAATTGGCAATACCTCCCTCTGCTCACCTGATTGGCTGGCTAATTCACTTATGGTAGGAATATGCTCTATGCTCCTATTACCTGGGTCAGCGCGCTGCCCTCCTCAGCCCTTAATGCCACTTCCCCGCTCGATCCGATGATACCAATCCCCTTGATTCATTTCTCAGAATCCTCATGTCATCCTCACTCAGGCCTCAAGGCAAATCGACCGCCTGATTGATGATACGTCGATTAGGAGCGCGCCGTAATCAAGTGTGAGTTCTGTACAGAGCCAGAGGTACTTATTATCAGCATTAATAGTTGGTATCACTGAATCTAGGGACGCAGGAGCGCCCCGCTCGCCAAGAAAACAGAAAAACTCGAAAGCGACCAAGAGCACTGTTTACGCGACAGAACAAGAAGGGTTTTAGAGCTTAAGACTAAACCTATTTTAACTGGTACCTTAGCTAAAAACAATATAGGGGTCGTGCATCTAACATCTGGTGTTACTTAAGGACTAACTTATTTCTATACTAAAGTATAATCTAATAACCAGACCTACTAACTTATTTCTATGGTAAACTCTAGCCTACTACCTATGTAATGTAATGTAATAATTAATGATTATAATAATACTTCGTACTGAATTATGAATTAGGGCAAAATCAGGAGTTCCGAGCTCGTTTTGTTTTTGTATGATGGTGTCTTGTGTATGTCGTTTACGTTATGTGGTTGTATGTGTGTGTAGTCAATTCTCTGTCTTTTGGCTGTCAGGTTGTCATTGTGCCCATCTGCTGGTGTCGTGCGTTTGTGTATCAGTTTGTGGAGTGGTTTAATTATGAGGTCAGATGTTGTGTCAAGTAGGTTTTTGTTAATGATGCGTCCGTAGAACGTGCGTATTTCTAAGTTTCTGAGTATGTCAATCCTACGTCCTTTCTCTTGTGGGTGTAGTACTGTTATGCATTTGTTAATGTCAGTTAGTTCATGTCCTCGGTCGTAAAGGTGGTTAGCGTTGCGTGGAATGACCTAACATATTCTGTACACCTGTTTTCAAGTTGCGTCCTGTTTGTCCTGTGTACGTATGTGCTTACATGTGCATGTCAGTTTGTATAATCCACTTCCGTCGTGTGTATGTATCTTGTCTATGCCAGTGTTGAGACGGTTTCTTAGTGTTTTGTCAGCCCTAAGTGCGGTTAAGAGACCTTTTTTCTGGAAAAGGGTTTTGAGTTCGTGAGTTTCTGTTTTTCGCCCATTTTATGTGAGAACATGTCCTCTGTTAGTGTTAAGTTGATTTTGTGTTTGTATGGTGTCGAGAGCGCAAGGTAGGGTTGGTTTGATAGATCGCAGGAGAGAGGAGGATGTGCCCCTTAGGAGTCTTTTAAGGATTGCTACCACCCCGCGGTTTTCACCCCAGCGAGTGTTAGAGGATAGCTACCACACCACGGTTTTCACCACAGCGAGCCATACTGCCGTCCTAAGAATAGATCCCGTATCTGCATTTTTGGCCATATTGAGTTAATGGTACCACTCCGTTTTGGGGGGTAGTTTCTTCCGATTTTGCAAGTCTCAAAGTCGTATCTGCACGGGAAATGCCTCAAAAACGGCATTCTATTATTGACTTCACGACGTTTTGGTTGGATTTCCTAACAAAAATCCCGCAAGTGGTCTTTTGGTAGAGTGAAAACCTGTATCTGGGCTTCAGTTACAATTATCTCTTTAGTAATCAGGTACATATACGAAATACAACACTCGTAAACTCCAGAAACGAGTTTCTTTCTTAGTATTTCCTGGCCTCGTGGCGTCAGATACCATTTCTGAATCAGTAGCAGATACGATTTTTCATCCTAGTATTTCTGACATACGGTATTTATTTTCTCGTTTCAGGTCACGGGTTTCGGGGGTTAGTAGGGACGATTTTTCCTCTTTGTATTTCGCACAAACGGATTTTATCGTTAGTAACACGTGAGATACGGTATTTTTTGTAGTATTTTGGCAACACTGGCATCAGTTACGGTTCCAGGCCACGTGCTGTTTTATAACCTTACTGCAACAGGTGAAGTTCGTCATTTCTGTACTCTTGCCGTCGGCAAATGAAGAAATTCAAGTAAGTAACTAGTATTCTTATAGTATTTCGATCCAGTATGTTGTATTTCACATAAATGTATTAGCAAACTAATTTCTAGATCAAGTAAGTGATGCATACACACTTACACAGCAAAACAATATTGTAGAGATGTTTTAGGTGCATACAACACACTGTTGTAGGTACCTAAACACTGTTGTAGGTCTCCATTTGGAAGTAAACACTTTCAACTAGTAAAGATGCTTTAGGTACCTACTGTGACATTTGAATATTAGGCGGGATGTGCCTACCTAAGTTGTTAACCAGTTCGCTTATCACGACGTCTATAGGGACTGGTTACGAGACTGCTCTCGTCCCCACTCCTACTCTTTTTCTCATTGTTCTCATCACCATCGTTCTGTGAAGTCGCTCTTATTAAAGTTTTCGTATATTATTTGTTTAATTAGTTTTTGTTTTCCCACCCATTAAAACCCAGGTTGTAAAACCTACAACACAGCGTTGTAAGTACCTAAACACTGGTGTTGTGGTCTCCATTTTGGAACTAAACGCTTTCAACTAGTAGAGTTTGTTTGTGACTAACCAAACTCTACTAGTTGAAAGTGTTTAGTTTCAATAGAATAGTTTATTATATTACCTTGTTATTGGTAGCTGATTTATTTGGACAATAACAGTTTCAGATTCAGGATTGAATGACTCAATTTTGGCCGACACTGGAAAATGGCAATGAGAGGGCATAAATTGTTTGCTGCTTTGGGCTTGAATTAAGTTATTTTCTGTATTATATGCTACAAATATCATTATGTAATGAGTCCCTATTTAAATTATGCGAAGTTCTAGGCGAAATGTACAAAGCTGTACATTTCAATGTACAATAGGTAGGTAGATACCTAAGTGATACTTTTACTCAAATTCATGTAATACCCTGGTCAGCAAACGATTTAGTTCTGCTAGTTATTAGCACTGTTTAGAAGATTTCACGTTCTCATAAAGTGAGCTCCTTCAACCTTCAAAGAGGAGGGATGCCCAGTGTTTGCTATAATAAATAGTAGGGGTGCTCGGGGAAGAAACTCCTTGGCCTAGTCAACATCACGCTTTCAGTGCACACTTCCAATCACGACTTGATGGTGTAATCTGGTGGCTCAATGAGTTACCGTCTGTTCACAGGGCTCCAGGCAACACAGACAACGGAATTCTGCAGCCCGTCAACACAGACGAGCCTACGAGAGCCGACTACCATGGTGATGAAGTGCCGCTAGAAGAAGCAGATAGACTCATTTCGGGTAAGCATTCCTATAAAAAACGATATTCTTACGAGCATTGCGATTTTAATAGTGAACAAGTTACCTACCTAAAATAAATTTCGATTTCTGGGCCTGAGAACAGAGCAACAATATTTGTAGCTAAGTAGGTAGATCATCCTGGTCAGTGGACCACTCCACTAGTAATTCAGTCATTTTTTTAATGCATTGTTGTATCTATATTTCAGAGTATGTGATGGACGTGGAGGTTGAAAACAAGTTTGAAATCCAAGATGTGATCATGGAAGATTGTAATTACATTTTGCAACTGTCCTCTGGAGCTGAAGTCCCCATTGCCACTGAAGGTGATCAAAATACGCGATGTTTAGACTTCATAATAATATTTTTCCATCAAAAATTGAAATAATCTTGCACTTGGTGTTACACCATTATTTAAATTTTATTGGAGTCTGATGGATGGCATATTGTCATGTCTTCAGAAATAGTGTATGTATGAGCCTCAAGAAATAAAAGTGTTCTGCCAAGTTTTTCGAAGGCTTCATCCACTAGCAGCGGTAGCTCTTACAATGATGTTAACTTGTGGGTAGGTACCTACGTGATTACTCGATAACATCGTAATGACTTTGTATTTTTCCATAGGGTTGACTTGCGAGATTCCGACATCTTCCGAAATCTTGCACCTGCCTGATGCCGTGAATGAAGATCCATCCGAACCAGAGATCATCGACGATGCTCAGCCTTCATCTTCTGGAGCCCATACACTGCCAACCAAGCCGAAGGCAAACGTTGCTCATCTCAGTGGAGTAGAATACATAGACAATCTCACAAAGAAGGGAACCATCAGAAAAAGAAAAAGGTATCAACTTAGCAAAGCTGAAAGAGATATGATTGAAGAATCCGAAAAACATAAGGCTAGAGAAATCAAAGGTGGTTGTAGTGAATCGTGCAAACTGAAATGCCACCAAAAAATAAGTCAGATTCGTATGCTCGAAATACATCAATATTATTGGACACTGGAAAAGCAGGCCAGACAAACTTTTGTACAATCTATGCTGACGACCATCCCAAAAAAGACGAATTCGACTAACAAGCAGTTAAGCCGAAGATTAAACACCATCATATATTCTTTCACAGATAGCGATAACAAAAGTGCCAACGTGTGCAAAAAGTTCTTTCTTGAAACCTTAGGCCATACAGTCCGTCACGACCACATAATTCATCACTCCCCGAAGATTTCCAAGCTTCCTTGTAATCGCATAACTCAACCGGGGCGTAAGAAGATGGACCGGGAAATAGTTATTAACCATACTGAGAGTTTTAAACCCACAATTTCGCATTACAGAAGGGAGCATGCACCACTAAGGAGGTATATATCCAGCGACGTCTCAATTGTTGAAATGTGGAATGATTTCATGGAGAAGAACCCTGGAACAGTATGTTCATACGAGTTATACCGTATTATAGTTAAATATTTAAATATATCATTCACGAAATTGGGTCATGAGGAGTGTGAAGTTTGTGAGGAATACAACATTCATAAAAAAGCCTGCAAAACCACAGATTGTGAGATCTGCTCTCAGTGGGAAGGACACATTACTCATGCTAGGAAATCACGGGAATTGTATCAACAAAATGGAGTTCAAGAGAATATTCCAGAGGGAACCCCATCGTTTACTCGGCTGATTTGCAAAAAGTTATCATGCTCCCTCGCTGCGACATGTTCAAATCAGTGATTTTCGTGCAGAGACTTGCCACGTACAATGAGTCATTTGTTCCTGTAGGACGGAACAATAAAAAAACCCCATATGCTTTTATTTGGCATGAAGCAACCAGAGGAAGACTGGAACATGATATTGTGAGCACTTTTCACAACTTTTTGCTCACTAATCGGGATGGTTGGATAATCGCACAGTACAAAATAAAAATTGAGCACTTCTGTGTTTTTTGGTTTATGCTGTAAATACGATTAACTTTTTCGAGCCAGGTCACACTTTTATGAGTTGTGACTCCTTCCACCACCTTGTCGAAAAAAGTTTGAGGGAGAAGAAAAAAGTCTATGACTTTATTGATTTTAAGGAGTGCGTAAAAGCAGCTAAAAAGAATGCTATTGTTCATGAAATGACAATAGACAATTTTTCAAAGTGGGAGGACTTGTCTTCTAAAACAAAACTTAAGAAGGCAACACCAAGACCCTATATTAGTCACATGAAGCAGATAGTAGCCACAAAAGGTAAATATACCTTGAGTTACAAAAACGACTTCGACGGAGAGTCAATACAGTTGGACTTTCTTAAAAAAAAAAAAAATTATCGATAGGGTTCCCACCTCCAGATAAATTTACTAAAGTACGAGGGATCGAGTCAAGACGCAAAGACTGGCTTGTCTAATCGAGGAACGAGGTGCCATAATTCCTCCACAAAGAGTGGAATTCTGGAGGTCATTATTTTGCACCGAGGACATTTGCCCCGAAAATGATATTCCTGAGAGTAACATTGTATAACTTCTGTGGAACCACCTATGCAAATTGCGTAGGTACCAATTTTGTAACTTTCCCTTCGAGAGCTCACTGTTTTAAATGCTAGTTTTATTATTCATATATGAGCCTGTTTTAAATGTCAGTCAGTGGTCAAGATTGTCAGTTTACTGTGACTGATTCTAGGTTTCATAAGTTGAAGTTGTTCAAATCATTAAGACTGATTGTAGGTTTCAAAAGTGATCAGTTTGCCATGTTACTAAAATGGTTCTACTTTTCAAAGATCTGGTAACAAATGAGACGTTCATAGCCAAGTTCCTTTCAGGGAACCTAGTCTTTTAATTTTTAGGACCTCCCTCAGTAGCAAGAGATGACCAATTTGTTTTTGACTAGTCATATTTTTATTGACAAGTTGTCAAATGCTATAAAATTGATGACTTCTAGTTACCTAAAAGGCTGTGATTCTTTAAACATAGCTAAGTCGTTAATGATTAAGTAATAATTTATTATTTTGATTCATCTAAGATTGGCCGATACTGGTACAAAATAATTACATGCTCATTACAAGTAGTCAAGCCAAATACAGTATACCTTTTGCACTTCTTTGGTGTAATAGGTATATTATATTTGATATATTGAGGTATAATGATTATATAGGTATCACTACATTTCTGTACAGAAAATGTGATACTTGTGTCATATGTAACTTATTATATAGGGACATAGATGAATAATACCTTAGTATACCAACACACATAGGAATAAGAATGAAGAAGCTACAGGTACTATGCGTTGCTCAGAGAAATCTGATTGTGATGAGCACTATACTATTCGAAATTGTGATAGCTGCCAACTTATTTTTATACCAGAATATAATTTTCTGCAGTGCCTGATAATGCTTCATTTGTTGAGACTGAAATACACATTAATACTTACGATTATGCTTTCGATTTATTATGAATATCACACATCCGAACAAGGGAATAATAAATTACTAACATCTGAATTAAAAGACAAGAGCAGTGTTTCTTCGAATTTAGGCAGTAATCTCCGAAGTACCTATTCTTTTTCATAGGATCTTCCGCAAAATGAAAGCTATCACTAATAACCTACACCAAAAAGTACCATAAAACACTCATTATTCGCCATGAAAACCGTCGCATCTGTCATTTACTAGGGTACAGATCGTATCTGCTGCAGATACTAGGAACTTCCTAGTAAAATACAAATAACGTGCTACCAATATCCTAGTTACAAATATCGTATCTGCCTTATTGCTAGACGGAAACTCGTATCTGCATCACATACGAGAAAATCAGCTAGTATACTACAGACACGGTTTTTGAAATTGGTAAAATGCATGCCAACTGCTCTCACATTACGTAAAACTATGTTCTACGCCGTTTTTAGCTATTATTCAACCAAAATGATAGATTTTCGACCACTCCACGCGATTCAGCGAAAAATTTGCTATAAAATGAATGCTTTGGTAGCTTGAAACAACAACAAGTAACGTCAATATCACAGAATTTCTACATAAAACCTACAGACGCGTTTTTCCAAAAGTAGGGTTTTGTCAGATACGGGATCTATTCTTAGGACGGCAGCATAGTGGACGTGCCAGCACCCCCGGTTTTCACCCCAATGAATACCAGATCTTTTCGGGAAGCATATCCCAGGTTTTCACTACAATGAATATGCGAGGGAGAGGTTTGAGAGAGGAGGCGCAAGGTGAGAGAGAGGGAGAAGTCGGAGGCTGGAGTCCGATCGGTAGAATGAAGAGCTGGGCGAGCCAGGCGCCTTATAAAGGTGCCTCCACCTCGTCCCCCCGTCAACCAACGACCGCTGATGGCCATTGCGAATCGTTGGGATTTGATGGATGAGGACACTTCCAGGTATTCCACCGAGGCTTCGCACAGCTCGTCTTTCTCCTTAATATTTATTGGTTAAATCGTAACATATTTACATTGAGTGGAAGAGAGGGGTACCACGACATATGGGTTTGCTATTGTTGTAGTGTTTAAGTAATGCGTCTGTAGTTTTACTGGTGTAGCCGTTGTTCTGTGCTATGGTGTACATGTAGTTTAGTTCTGTATTGTAGTTGGGTTCTGTCAGTGGTATGGATTTCAATCTTTGTACTATGTGTCTGAATGTGGATAGTTAGTGTTGAAGAGGGTGGTATGATGTTGCGTGTATGGTCGTGTCGGTAGCTGTGGGTTTTCTGTATATTCCATATTCTAATTTGGTGCGTGTGATGGTGATGTCAAGGTAATTTACTGTGTTGTGTTCTTCTGTCTCCACTGCGTATGTGATGTTCGGGTGGACTCTGTTTAGGTCAGGAGTATGTCATCGACGTTATCGTGTACATTGATACATATTTTATCATATACGTACCAAGAGCAATGTGTGATATTGAGTTTTATCATTTGTCTTTGTATGTTTTTGTCTTCATAGTGTTGTAGGAATGTCTCTGATAGGATTGATGAAGTGGGGTTACCCATTTCAAGTCCATCCTGTGGGTTAATTTTTATTTATTTATTTTATTTTTTCATGCTCGATTCCGAAGGTTCATTATTGAAAATAATAAACCAAAACGCTGCAAATCCCTGCACAACGGTTTATTATTTTGTACGGAATGCCCTTCTGTTACAGATCACAGCTCTCTGTATAGATAACCCGTCAACATAATATAATATGTACTATTCTATACATATTATGTAGATCGCAGACCCTCTGTAGGTTAGTACCTAACCCCGTACTCGTTACCAGGTACCTACCTAAATCACGAGTTAAATGTTGCTAAAATAATTCTATCGATGACCAGCAGTAACTAAAACGGCAAAAATAAACCAAATAATGAAGTTCTGAAGGAAAATTGTTGATGTGGAGTGAAATAGATGCCCCTTCTGCGTAGATCACTGTTTTCTGTGGTCAATACCTACCTTCGTATTCAAGTATAATGAACCGTTGAGTAATAATTTGCCTATCAATAATAATTCAACGATTGTTCAAGTTGCAAAAGTACCAACCAACAAAATCCAGCCCCTTCTTGGTTGATGAACCGTTGTGTAATAATTTACCGTTGTGAAATAATTAACCGTTATGTAATAATTTACCGTTGTGTAATAATCTGCTATTGTCTAATAATTTGCCGTTATGTAATAATTTACCACTGTGTAATAATTTACCCATCAACAATACTTCAACGTTTGTTCAAGTTGCAAAAGTACCGATCAACAAAATCCAGCCCCTTCTTGGTAGATGAACCGTTGTGTAATAATTTAACATTGTGTAATAATTTACCGTTATGAAATAATTTACCGTAGTGTAATAATTTACCGTTGTGTAATAATTTACCGTTGTGTAATAATTTTCCGTTGTGTAATAATTTACCATTGTGTAATAATTTACCCATCAATAATACTTCAACGTTTGTTCAAGTTTCAGAAGTACCTAACAACAAAATCCAATAGTCCATCACTTATCAAATGAAATAATATTGCAGAACAACCAACTCGACTTCATACAGCCATCCTTGATTATAATCAGGTGCTCCCTAGTGATGATTATCTGGGCCGGATTTATACCGTTTGATTCACGATCGTGTTGAAGCTTTTTTGCGCACACGAACGGCTGGACGTAAAATGCTCCGGGTGGTCTCAAAAAATTGTTTAGCTCAAGACAAATTTAATAACGTAAAAAAACCATACCCTTCTATCGAAAGTTTTCGAGATACGGCGTTCTTAAAATTTCAACCCCTATTTTGAACCCCTTAGAGATGAATGACAGTAACGTCGAGCTTCGAGGACCAACTAGACCCCGAACGGAACCTATAACCCGAATTTCATCAATTTTGTTTTATGGTAACTAAGAAAAGTGGCGAGTACGGCGTACGGCGTACGGCGGACAGACAGAAATATTTTTATTGCAGTTTCGGATTCTCATACCTTGAAACGTAAACCATCAAATTTTCAGGGGGGGTTAGAATTTTTTTTTCATCTCGATTCCAATGGTTCATTATTGAAAATAATAAACAAAAAGTAGTACTGCGCCTGTACTATGCCAGTTATACTATTCGATTTCTAGGGCTTTGACAGACATTGCACGATTTGATGAGATAAAATAGTCTGCCAAAGACTTTGGACGCCCCTGTAATGATGTACCAGTAGGTACTTGATAGCAGGATTACTAAAAAGATCGCACTAAGCAGCAAAAAGTGAACGGTGCAAAGTCCTTGCCACATGGGTTAATTATTCTATTGGATTAACCTTCAGAAATGTTGGCTGTTCATTTGTTGTTTCTCAAAAACAGGAATTAGGCTCCTATTTTTTTTACGGATTCTCTCTGATCATTGATAGTGCCATTTAATTGTCTTGAGTCACCTGTTGGTACTTCTAGTTTTACTATATACTACTTGCAGTTTTACTATACAAATTTATGGTGGTTTCAGACAATCACTCAGGTTCTTGACTCACACAAACTCACCAGGTTGTGTGAGTGACGAGGAGAGCCGGACCACCTATGGTCCGGCGGAAGGCGGCGGAGAAGGAAGGGCGGCAGCTCCCGTAGAACGGTGGGCTGCTGCTTCCTGCCACTTACGCTCCGTCACCCATTGCCTTCGGAACGGCTCCAAATGCCGGACCTCTCCCTCTCAACTCCATCCCGCTCGCTTTTCGGGAGCATCACCGGCCTCACCCCCCCCTCCCTCAAAGGGGGATGGCGAGGGCGCTGTCTCCTCAGATATGAGCCGGCGAGATTTTCATAGGCACGCTCCCGTGTCGGAAACTCTGCTGGATGCCAGGTAGGAAAACCACTCGATACCTCCAACACCCTCAGTGGTGGACTGAACCTCTGTTTTCGAGCACGTCGCGCGTTTCTCCCGGGTTCGGAGGATCGCGGCGGTCGATTAGAGTTGTGAACATCTGTCACTCATGTGTCGAACGATACGGCCACGGCTAAAGCGGGATCAAAGTATGACGTTGAAAGGTCTCGGTGTGGTGATGCCACTGGTTCGAAGACGAAGTCCCGAACCTTCGTTACAACCTCAATTCTTTACTCTTTGGTCAAAATCAACTTCATATTCGGTCTTCTCGACCGAAAAAACGTGTAAAACCATACCTCACAAGCTCATGTTCACTAAAACCTCAAAAAACATCGAAAACCCCTATTTTTACACCCATGTTTCCCCCATAACCCCCTGGGTGTATTCTGATCGGGGGCCGAGCTTCGGAGCGCAACTAGGATCCAAATGTGTTCCAAAATTTGGATCCAAACTGTGTAGGGAAGAACGACGATTAAGTATAGACAAAAATTCAACGCAAAATTAACCTGTATTAAATGTATTAAGATCAGCAATTTTAAACCACAACGCTACGTGATTTCTTTCAGTGGTTCGCTACTGAGTTCTTTCTTGGGAACAGTCGTACATATAGGCCTCCAGAACTCGGGAACTGTCGTACATGTTGGCCAATAGAGTAAGGGAAAGTTCGTACTGAATGACGGTGATGGAGGGTGACAACAATGGCAACACTCATGTGTACTATTATGGCTCTGGGAACGTTCCCGCGTGCACCCGCATTATTTGTCTCGCGTTTAATGGTGTTTCACCACTTTTAATGGTGTTACAAGCATGAAGCGCATTCAATGGTGTTGTCGTGATATCCTCCCAGAACATCACTTCATCTAAATTATTAAGATCTCACAAAATAAACCAGGGAATGAAGTGGCGGACGTGACTAGGCACAGGTAGCTCGAAAGGGCTGGAAGGGATCTCCCACCATCCTTTAACTGACGTTGAGGATGGAGGGAGAACAGACCCAGTACTATAAATACTCGCCTTTTTCGCCTACTCCTTCATTCTACGATCTCCTCAAGTCGATGACTTCTCTCTCTCCTCCTTGCTCATGCCTCCTCTCTCTCTCTCTCCTATATCTAAAAGATCCCAGACTGGTGCTAACCGGGTAGGTAAAACTACCCAGAGTGGTAACCACTGGGCTCACATCCAACAACCCGAAAATATCCCAGAATGGTGGTAACCACTGGGCATATCCTCCGGACGTCTTAGTGGTGGAAACCTCCCTGACTTCGGTTAAAGGTGTTAACCAGAGGCGTTAAGGCCGATGCCTCATCTCCCTTCACTCACCTCACCTCACCTCACCTTGCCTCTTACCTAAACCACCACAGTGGTGATCCCGACGTGATTTAAACACGCAACCTTCTGATGGGCATGGATGGATGTAAGCCCATAACCAATCACAGACATCGGCTCTAAACTTCATCCTGTTTGTTGAAAGAGGTAGAATATGCACAACCGTATAGATGAGCTCCATAACAAGCTACGCACAGTCGCCCTATAAAACAATAAAACCACATCAGGATCTGCTACCCAACGCACCTAACCGGGTTAGGTACCCATCTTGAACTTGCCTCGCCAGATTCGCTTACGAAAAATCCTTTCGACACCCATAATACCGGAAATGATTACGGAACCCATAGTATGGGGTCCGTAATTATTTTATACGGAAGAATTACCGTCATCAGACACGCCTCAGATGGTCTCTCATGAATCTCATTTGATTAAAAAAAATTATTCAACACTTTTGGTTAGGTTTCTAGTCGGGGATAAAGAGTGACGAATCCTCTGCTGATTTAAATTCTTTATTTGAAACTGATTTCGGGCTGTCTCACCCATCATCGTTCATAGACGTGTTACTGTTAACCAGAAGTACAACTTTTGGTTACGCCTACTCGTACCTGTGGCTAGACACAGTTACCACTGGTGATGAAGGGTGGGATACCCCGAAACTAGTAGAATTTCTATCAGCAGAGGATTCGTCACTCACTCTCTATTCCCGATTAGATCGCCCTTCTGCACCATCAGTAAACATTCAATATTATGTTAGGTATCTAATTACGTTGAATGACGAGGAATAATAATTTACAGAATATGTTAAAGTTTTACCATTAGAAATACGGGGAAGATATGACTTGCCCAACTTTTGAGAAATAACTCGCAAATGGGAATTGAAACGCGTTGCCCAGATAGTTATGTTAGACACATGTAGAAGATTGAGTGCTAGTTAGAACTAATAAATCCCAGCTATTGAGTGCTTATTAGCCTCCATACTATTTAGCATATAATAGCTGTACGCGATATAGAGTGCTTGAATAATTTTACGGCCGAGTAATTTTATACGGTTATATCGGGTTAGAGCATGTCTGAAGAGGAAAAGAGGCCCTTCTGAGCTAACCATCCAAGCAGTCTGAGTTTCTTTTATATTGTGACTGTCCAAGATATCCCTCGGACCCTCCCGGCCACTACAGCCTGTAACTTGCAGGGGTCAGAATAATGTGATTTGTAAAATCAAAATGGCCCACTGCTTATCATTCTAGCTTGAGTATATTAACCGTCGGTGTGTGGACAAACAGAAGAACAGAATAGTATATTAATATCCGTTGGTGTATTAATATCCATTATTTTAGATGAAGATAACCATAGTGTTTCCATTTTGTTTTCCAAGTTCAGGTTAATTCATCAACCTGTATATTTAGACGATGTTTGTGACGGTATATGGAAATCCCGTCCAATTTTTATATTCGATTCGGGCTCTTTCCCGATATTTTTGCGCGCGGCTAATGAGGCGGTCGATTCGCGAAAACGAATCGTCAACTCCTGGAAGCATTGCGTGATAATCAAACCAATGTCTCTCAGGGGCAGCTGTCACACTGCCCCTCTACCTTTCTGAGTGGAGACGGAGAAACTACGATGTATGGGCGGCTAGTTATACCTCCTCATCTTACATATTTTAATTACGAGAAGAATATCAGTATTTTTCAGTCTCCCGCAACTTCTCATTTGGCTGATCTCGAACTAATCACTCGAGGTGAAATCGTGGAAACCCATTTCAAAGAACAAACGCTGCGCATTGTTACACAACGGTTTATTATTTCCTTCTGTAGATGCTCCTTGTGCGTAGATCACTGTGTAGACCACACTAGGGAAGTCCAAAATCGAGTATTGGAGCCGGCCGGGGAATGACAGTTTCATAAATATGCGGTGGATTCAACAATTCTATCATCGATTATTTGCTCTTATTCATGAAATATAACGTTTGTCCAAGTTAAAAAGTACGTAGGTATCGGCAAAATCCAAAGTAACCAACATTCTTCAAGCGAAAAACATCATGGAACAACCAACTCGATTAGCATTGAGCCATGCGTGACTAATTGACATTGTGGACATCTACCTGAATGGTGTGAGCTCTGTATAGATGTCGAGATATCCAACGAAGTAGTTGATCCGAACTAAATAACCCGCGATGAAATATTGTGGAAACCCATTTCAAAATAAAAACCCTGAAAATGATTACACAACGGTTTATTATTTACATTTATAGATGCCCCTTCTGCGTAGATAACTGATACCTACCCCGTGCTCCCCCACCCACCAGGAAAGCCCTAAATCGAGTACCTCTTGCAGCCGGTCGGGCAATCACAGTTTCATAAATATGCGATGGATTGAAGAATTCTATCATTAATTAATTGTTTATTATTATACCATTAATTAATTTTTGTTGATATTCGTAAAGCACAACGTTTGTTCACGTAACGAAAGTACCTACTTATCAATAAAATCCAAAAGAACCATCATTCATCAAATGAAATAATATCACGGAAAACCAATTCGATTTTATTCAGCCATGCGTGATTATAAGGTGTTCCCGAGCAATGATATCTCGACTGAATGTATTTCATTCAGGATTATGTTGACGAATCTATACGGTGCAACGAACGGCTGGACGTACAATGATCCGGGTGGTCTCAAAAATTTCTCAATTAATTTAAAAACATAAAAAACCGTACCTTTCTATTGGAAGTTTACGAACTACAGCGTTCTGAAATTTCAAAAGGGGACAAACCAAATTTCATTAATTTTGGTTCATGGTAACTGAGGAAAGTACGGCGGACGGATAGAAATTTGTTTATTCCCTTTTTATTCTACGTACTTAACTTGAAACAGAAACCATCAAATTTTGAGGGAGGGTTAAAAAAAAATTGTTGTGCTCGATTCCTAAGGTTCATTATTGAAAATAATAAACCAAAAAAGAGTTACTGAAAGTTTGTATATTTTCGCTAATACACGAAAAATACACTGTTTTACCGGTTTCGGTGATCAAACCATCGTCAGTTACAAACAGTAAGTTATTGTAACGATGGTTTGATCACCGAAACTGGTAAAACAGTGTATTTTTCGTATATTAGAGGAAATGGGCTAATCTCCAAGGATGAACGTTGTACCATGAGAAGCGTACAACAACTCCGAGATGGATGTTAACACGTATAAATAGCGCCAAGCCAAAAAAACCGGTCTACCCCTTCAGGCCGGCCTTTTTTTTGAGTAGGTTACACTCCTAGGCCAGGACTGTTTTTTTATTTCTCTATTAAGTTCAAGTGATTACTGATGATCTTGAACAAGTATTAGCCCACGTGAAGAGCAAATTATGCCAAAATGGCTGCTGTATTAAATCTATACATGTGGCCTCATGGTGTGACTTTTCGAATTTTCTCACCCAAAGTCCACAAGTATACATTTGATACATATTAAATTTCGAACTAATTGGGGGGGAAAAAATTATAAAAAAACATTCAATTCAAAGAACATTAAATATTTATACATTACAAAAAATCAAAAAAAAAGTTCATGTTCGTTTGCTCAAAACACAATGGTGAATCAGAAAAAAACAGTCAGTGCACATAAACTTATATGTGCATGAAACACATGAGGTTTTTACTTGTTTTGCCGCCTGTTTTGCGTCGAATTGCCTTTGGAGTCTGTTGTAGCAAACAACGCAACGTCCTCTTTTTGGGCGATTTTCAGTCAATAGCTGTTTTTGGCTGAGTTGTTGAGGTGTCAGAAGTACCTGCTCATCCAAGGCTCTTTGATTTTCCAGCACTGATGAGACGATTTCCTTCCTAAACCGGACAATTGAGATTTTTTTCCTTAGCACCAGTGTACACAGTCTGTGGCTGTTTACAACTGCGGTGTTTGTTAGGAGATCAAACGCAAGTTTCCTATGCCATTTGAGTCCTTTACATAGTGTATTGCAGTATCCTGCCAACTGGTCTGACAAATCAATGTAACCTTTGGCAGAATTGTAATCTGCTATGGTTGTAGGCTTTTTGATTTTTCTTCCTCCCACGCCTTCAATGTCCACCAATTGTGGCACTTGTTTCGCGGTCAAGAAAAGTACATCTCTTTTGTCCTTCCATTTTCCAATGGTGATTTTTTTCTCGTTATGTTGCAGGGATTTCATATCCCCTCGTCTAATTATTGCTTTCGTAACTCCATGAGGGTTTTGTTTTCTATTCACCCTAAGGGTACCGACTAGATGGGTTTTTCTTTTCAAAAGCTCTTCTGCTAACTCTACACTTGTATAATAATTATCTGTAAGCAGGGTTCTCCCTTGGTCGAGCAATGGCTCCATCAGTCCCATAGTAGTTTTAGTGGTAACAGTGAGATTACCAGACGGTCGAGGTTCTTTTCTTGTGTAAAGTTTTGCGTGCCAAGTATATCCACCCAATAAACACACTTTGTACAATTTCAAACCATAGGTACTTGTGACGCTTGTTTGGAATGTATTGGCGAAATTTTATTCACCCTCGGAACGGATCCATCGACTCATCTATGGTGATTTTTTCCCCAGGTTCAAACATCATGGAGAATTTGTTGTTCAGCAGGCGGAGTAAATGTTCGACTTTGTACAGTCTGTTGTCTGGAGATGCCATTTCATTGTCAGAAAAGTGTATGAATGCCAACAATAGTTCAAACCTGTTTCTACTAATATAGCAGCTGACATCATTTTGGTAAAGAATATGTTTCCTCCAACAGTCGCGAATTTCGGGTTCTTTGTCTAGTCCCATCCACAGTAAAAACGCAATGAAGATTTTCATTTCACCCGTATTTGTATCAGTCCAAGCGTTATATCTACTCCCAGGAGTAATTTCTTCTCGTAAAATGAGCTTAGAAAGTTCCTGGGTGGCATAGAGATTTGTATTGGTGACCACAAGATCCATAATCTCATCATCAAGAAAGAGGTTATAAAAATCTAGCGGTCGCTTTCTGGTGTGCTCTACGAGCGTCAAGCAATGTCGAGAAACTGCATTTGTCTTGTTGCAATCGAAATTGAAAGATTACCTCCAGGTTCCGACCAGTTCCCTTGTCCTTGTGCCCCTTCAACACCAGCTCCAAGTACGTCATCATTAGCCATGCCATCTTCATCGCCACTCGTATCTGCTTCACCATCAGCGGCATCATAATCTTCATCACTGTCCTGATATGAACCGTCCACTAAAACAACAATAACAGAAATTGGAACACAAATCTTGTGTGAAGAGGTGAAAATGAAGTTGACTGAGTAAAAAGTTTGTCAAAATGAGAACAAATCACATGCCAGTGAATGGTCTGTTTTATATGTTTGGACGGTGCACTTCAATAATACGTAGGTATATATATAAGGTGATTTATCACTATGAAATAATATCTGACGTAGATGATAGTAAATAACGAAAGTAAGAAGCATACTTACAGGTACTCCCGAGACTCCCGCCGTCGTCGTCATTTCCTTCAAGAAATTCGAGCAACTCTTAGTCAGTAAACACTTTTCTATGCGACATACTACACGTGCGGGAACAAAGACCAGACTGAATGTAAGACAGTGTGAGTGAAAACGATTGATATCGCACTCCTCCCATAGTTCGAAAGTCCAACTTCATGGATAGCAACAACAGGTGTGAGTGACAGGAAGATCACCTTCTTCTTCTTCCCATTTTCGCGTGCCATACGAGGTCGTTCTGCCATTCAAAGTAAGCTAAACCGTGTATTGGAATGATACAGAAACTTCTAATACGACTTTTAGTGTTGTATCATTCTGATACATATGGCCTCTCTCTGTAAACCGAATATGTATATAATCTATACATGTGGCCACACCAAGTAAACTCAATTTTTATCAGGTTGATACGTATGGCGCTTTACCTTCTTCCAGGACAAAATCCATTTATTCCAATTATTCCTATGTATGTACATACAGTATGCAGCTTCTCGAATACATGGGTTTATGGCTATATAGAGGTTTACAGTGTACCTACATTGGTACTATAAGTCATGAGGTCCGTAGTGTAATGAGCGTTTAAATGTATCAGTGATACTTGTATGTAGCTTGATACACTATTCATCGCATAGACGACTATCTCATTGTCATCTGCTCATTATTCGGAGTAAACAGGTGCTAATCCGATGCGATAAATTTTGAGGATTAAAACATTCAAAACGAGGTACCTTTCAGAGGTGAGGAGTGGTGGAAAGGTTGTTAAGAATTAGGACTCAAATATCCACGGGTTAACGGATAGAAGGCCATTAGACGCGCATAAACAGGCGAATTTCCCAAAGCCTCGTCGGATTAAAGTTGTTCCCTCTCCCACCCATCCCCACCCGGCATCTACCTCCATCACGTCAGAGCGAAATATTGTTTGATTTCCTTACCAAATGGCCTGACGTTTTCCAGGAGATGATAGCTGCGCCCTTTTAATGGAATTCAATTTTCCGAGTATTGCGAGGAGCACCCGTCACATTGTAGATGTAAATCCGCAGTTTTCCTTTCTTTTCTTCTTAAGCTCCGCAAAGTCTTTCCTCCTTGTTAGAGAATGTACAAAGAGTATGAGAGTAGCACGGTGAATAAATCTATTTCAAATTATCATTGTCTTCATCTGATGCCCGGGAACCATTCAAGAGCTTCCTGATGATTGATGGAATATTTTTAATTCAAGTAGCTGTAAACAGGACGTAGAGTGTGGGAGAAGGTGATGATAATTGTGTAATATAAGGAAGGAAATGCGAAATAAGGATATCGGATGTTGAAAAGTGCGGGTCCTACGTCACGGCCGGGCTGTGTGTGTGTGTGTGTGTGTGTGTGCGCGCGGGGAATCGATTAAACATTTTACGATGGTCCCCTGCTTCAGCTGATCTTTCGATCTTATTTATTGGCCACCGAAATCTTTCAAGAGATTAGCTCAGTGGAATCAAAAGTAGGCAACTCAAGTGATTAATGGCACATAGCGTGATTCGGTTCCCCCAACGAAAAGGGATTGGATCTGTAATCTGATAAGAGGCCAACACTGCTGTCCACTTCTCGTCAGCACGGACAGCATCATGCTACCAGTGCGGGATCACGAAAGCATTAGTAAAAAGAGGAATATGGATGGATGGTCCATGCAAAAAAAAAAAAAGGAGAGACATAAATTGCATGGTGAAAAAATATAGGATTTATAATTCTCGTTGTTGCAAATGGTAAACTGCATTTTTAGATGCTGAAATTGCAATGCTTCTTCTTCTTTAGCAGAAGCATTATTTACTAAGCTCACAGTCTGATGAGAATACAGGAACCAATGGAACTATTATAAACATGTTTTTGCTGAGTTGTGAAGTCGAACACATATTTATCCAGGTACGCGGGAGCGTCCAGGCCCGCGCCCGCCAAGCAAAACTAAAACCTCCTAACGACCAAGAACACTGTTTACACCACAGAACAAGTAGGGTTTTAACCCCCCCGGGGTAACTCGGCCACCTGGGGGTCCAGTTCGCCTCTCGCTTTCGTAGAGATAACATCGTTTACCGAGTCTAACCACTAAAACATATCGTTTAACTTGAGTTCTGATAGTGGTTTTGCCAAAAAGGCTTCACCAATAACGCTTATCGTGTGAAGTGTGTTAACTGTGCCAACGTTTTTCACCTGGCTTGCCAGAATCCAAAGAAAGAGGAATATCTGTTCCTGAGAGCGAACAAAAATCCGTTCACGTGCTTCCGTTGTGTCAAGCTTCGAAGAGGCGGAGATATGTGTGAAGGTGTGAGTTCCCCTTCCTTCCCGTACCACCGCCCCCACCGCTCTATGGATACGTTGAAATCGGTCCAAAAGATGTACGCCAAACTCCGCAGCACGAACACGCGGAAACTGACCAAGCGCCAAGCTCAAACGACCCAGCAGGACATTCAACGTGCTATGAACATGTACACGAGCGGAGAAATCACCCGGCTTCAATATGTGAAGACTTTTAGCTTCATGTTCAGCCCTCTCAAGCTCTGAAAGCTTTGCAGTCCTGAATTTCTGGGCCTGATTCAAAATTTCTGGCAACTTCAAGCAATGACAAACTTGTAGTAGCTCGACACACTTTTAACCGCGCCTAAGTTTACGTGGTATACAGTTCGAAGCCTACAAACGGGAAGGAAAGTGTGCCGGGCATTAGGAACCTTGGCGGTCAACATGCGGGAACCTTCCTCCTGTGGCAGGGAACCTTCGTGGCCAAACGGGAACCCTCGCGGCATCTCCCCGCATCCTATAGAATAAGTTTCAGATCATTCAAAAGCCTATCCCGTCAGATTTCTTTCGGTTGCGAAACTCAATCCACCTATCGCAAGATGTCCTCTGATTAACTCCGCAATGAACAAAAATTAAGTCATGAGACATTCTGAATCAAGAATGGTAGAGAGGTCAGTCCACTTACAGAATGTTTGTCTTCGTCGTCTAGTATGATAAGATCAATCCAATTGTCCACTCTTTTCTTGTGAAAAGCGGTTTCGAGTTTGACATTGAACAAATTGAAAGAGTCAATAAAATTGACCAAATACTTCTTTTCATCAGAAGATTTGTCTTAATTAAAAACAACATTGAAAACCTCTAGAATTATTAAATTATTATAAATTGTATAGAGATGTGAAATTACATTCAAATTCACACCAAAAGCAGCAGGTGGATGCCGATATAATGAGCAAAATAAAATTTTCTGTTAATTATTACTTCAGTTCAAAAAATATGTACTCGAATGGACTGTTGGGCGCACTATGAGCTAAAACCGAAAATTCCACAGTGTTATGGAAAGAAAATGGCTATTCCACCTTTCTTTCAATCACTTCTAGTCCAGTCCCCAGACCTGCGAAGGGGGGTTACCTGAACAATTTGGTTGTGTTTATTGATATTGAATGATGTATTTGGGTCCAAATAACTAGAAACCGAGCGAATCCAACAAAATTTTTCTCGGGAGAACTTTTGGTGGCCTAAAAACCTCGAAATTTTAGGAGTTGGTTTGGTTTATTGCGTATAACTTCGAAACGGTACTTCCTAGCGAAAACATGACCGCTACAAGAATGACAGAGCATTTACATTATGCGTCTAATGACCCTGAAAATGTAAAGTTTCATCAATATTTAGGGTCGAAATCGACAGTAAAAAAAAACAAAAATAAAAGTCCCAACTTCTGTAAAAACTGCCGAATAGTGACTTCTGTTCTGAACATCTGTAAAATGAAAATGATTTATTCTACTTGAGCTTGTTATCCTTTTTAAGGTCGTGCCATCTTCAACAGCTTTCTGTTCCATTGAGTGAGAGACTCATTCAAGTATAGGGGGGTCTATCGTAAATCCCAGAGCCATAACCAGTTGGTGAAGTAGGTTAGGGAGATTTTCTCCTCTCATGTGCGGTAATCCGAAGATCTTCAAAGACGTCCGGCGTGTATACTGCCCCATAACACTTAGCTGCACCTACCTTCAAACATCCAAACTCCTCACCATGATGAGCTTCTAAGTCTGTAACCGTTCGTTTCAGCTCATCCTGAGAGTTTTCCACAGCTTGAACACGAGCTCCTAGCGCATTTTCCATAGAGGATATGCGAGTACTGGTTTCATTGACAGTGCTTATGTAATTAATCTCCAGGAGCGAATGTTTTTTCACCCTTAAAACACCACTGATCCGGCTACCATCGATGTACTTTTCAATTTTCTTTCGGATTTGGGTTGTTTCATGCCCTCCTGTGTGAAGAGCTTTGAGTCGTAGTGCACTTACGCTCGCCTTTTCCGAGTTTTAGGAAACATTTGTGTTATAAGATCGTCACTCATGCTACAAAAAATACAATTTGAAAAGAATCATATAAACAATAACGCTATGACAAAAGGAGTAAACACATAGAATAAAAAGCATATTAAATGCACGAATAATAACAGCGATAGCTTAGTAACGAGAACGATATAGACTGACAAAACGATTTGACTAGATTACAGGGGTGATTTGAAGGGGAGACACAGGGTTAAGTAATTATAATGATGACTGTGAGTTACTACAGAGGTGACTACATCTTCGGTTGCACTGCCGATTTAACTTCCCTACTGATGATTAAATTCGGATATCAGTATTTTACGATACGACCATGCTTTAAAAAAGTACCGGCACAATCCATTTCAATCTTTACCGTTCAATAAGTTTATGATTTCGCTTGTGCCATGTTCGATTTTGCACCGGCATCCTCTCCTATAGCCTCTGAATAGTGCATAGCGCCCAATGAAGTGTTTGGTCGCGTCTCAAATTAAGGATTCGAGTCTTAACCTCAAATTGCAAAGTGCTCAAAATATAGGAAGGATTATGGTCTAGTTGTTTACATATCCTAGTCGATTTTCATTTTCATTTTCTCTTATATCTCGAGAGCCTGAGCCCTGAATTGCTGAGGATTTCCAGGTATGAAATCAATGTCATGTTGATAGGTCAGGTCACTCCGCCTATCTGCCCAACCAAATCCCCCGTCGATACATGTTTCACTAAAACTTGTGTCCACCTAGTTGGGGAAAGATTGAGTATTTTATAAATATACGTGGCATTAAAGCGAATTGTGAACAGGTTGTGGCGGTGGCAGTTCTCGAGCCATTTGTTTTCAGTGAACATGAAGGCGGTCAGGCTGAAACCTAATCGTTATCCCTTCTTAACTGGTGATAATATCGCTAATATAGAAGTCGAGGGTTAGCCGTACCTCTTCTCACTCTGTCAGAAGGTAGAGGAGCTCATCGCCCAACTCCAGGTACAGAACATGATTTAGTGTATTGATTGGCACATTAAATAGATTTTTTAAGAAGAACCTTGGATAATCTCCAGCTGGTCATAATCCCATCAACCTCAATCCTGAGCCACATAGTCATTGTTGATGTAATTACTGACATACAGATACTGAGGTCCGGATTAAGTTAGATGTAAATCTGATAGCCCCCCATTTCTAGCTGTTCAGGGGTAAAACAGGGATGTAATCCCTCCCCCTTCATCTTTGCGTATACCTGAACGATCTTCACGAGGAGTTTGGTGGGGGATCCGAATTGGTTTTGAGCGAATCACGGCGTTGCTCTTCGCCGATGATATTTGTTTGTTGGATGGGTCCCAGGTTGAACTTCAGTTGATGATAAATGATCTGTTGTTCGTAGACGGAATTTAACAGTAAGCTTGTCGACAACTAAAATTATGGTTTTTAGAAAGAAGGGGGGAAATTGGCGTGGACTGAGGGATGGAGTTTGGGTGGCGATCGATTGTATGTGGTCGACTCGCATAAATACTTTGGTGGGACACTGACCAAGATACATCGTATTTTAAGAAACATATCAAGAACAAAGTTCGTTAGTTAAATGCGCCATCAATATGATTTGGAGAAGTGTCATGAGTGACAAAGAGGTCCCACTCAACGTTAAATATAAAGTGTACGATGATTTAAACTACGACCAAAACATATGCCCCATTGCTACCTACATTCTTCGGCTCATGGACTTGGTTGGCGTCCATGATCACATCCTGAAATGGACTGCTTTCAGCGGGTAAAATACCTGGATACAATTCAAAGATGGAACCTGCTGCCCATTCTTATCAATCTGTAGAAATGGCGGAATTCTGATTGCGCGGATTCCATAGTACTAATCTTTACAAAATGAAAACCACATAGCTATAGACCTACCTACCTACATATATAAAGTAAAGAAAATAAGTAAAAGTAAAATTTGCCTCGTACTCCTGAAATTATTTCAATTTCAATATAGAATACTTCTGAAAATAATGCAAGCCCCCCATTGGTGTTGCGATACAGATAGTGAAGAAGAAGGATTTTCGAATGAAATCCGAACAGGAGTTCATTTTAAGCTGCTCTTCTTCTTCTCTCGCTCAAGGAGATTAACTCGCCTGTAAAAAGGTAAACCTTTTCTATAAAAGCTGTGAAGAGGGAGACCCGGGACTGAGATTGAAGAACGAATAGTCCGGATTGGGATTCAGCTCGATCATTGAAGGAGAAACATCCAACCCTCCACACTCCCAGACGTCCCAAGGCCTATCTGTGCGCGTGTGTGAGGATAAATGCGTATCTCTGAGTGTGTTCCTGCCCTTCGTCATCCACACTTCACTACAACTCCCACCCCTGGCCTGTGGTATCTTCTGCTCAACTAGTTCCGTAACCTTCTTTTTCAATCGGCTCACCGCAGCTCGCCTCGACATTGGATTAGGATGTACTGACCGGCATCACACGGATAACTAATAATTCCGAAGAAGCAGCAGACGAGACGAGATACACTCTCAGCATTGTAATAAAAGGTTTAACCAACTTTTCTTCTTACAATGGGGGGGGGGGGGGTTTGCAAAAATTTCTGTATAAAGCAGGTTTGCGACCATTTATGGAGCGCTATAGGGTATCCAGAATCAATTGTGGACCGATACTGATACATTCTACATTTGTCTGCCGGTCTCAGGTAGTACTCAGGTAGTAGCCGGTCTACGCAAATTTGAATATATTTGCACAAAAGCATAATTAGATCAATATGGAAGAAAAATAGCAAAGACCTCTCGATCAATTTTCTCCCTCTCTTGATGTCTTCTTTTTTCATTTAAATTTGTTTGAGATTGCTTAGCATCAGTTCTGGTTTTGGCTACAATTGCACTCTTATTCCAGAATAAGAGAGGTGCCTACTGCGAAGCATTGTCAACGCCCCGTGGCATTTCAGTACCGACGATCTCATTATAGATCTCAAAATGAATAGAGTCAGCGAAGGGGTGACAGAACTGGCAACTAAACATGAGCTTCATGAACTTCATGATTCCATGAATCTAGAAGTGCCTCTTGTTCAAGACAACAGCAACGTCCTTCGGCGAATTGATGTGATGTGAACACGGTGTAATGATGAGGTGACGAACAGAGCATAGCCACGGGGCTCTTTTTCATCTCTACAAAGTGTGAACCTATTTTATTAAATTCAATTAACTTGATGGCCATGGCTCAGTTGTGATGTTACCGATACCATGCAAAATACATCAATTTGAAAAAAAGTAGCACTCCTCCCGCTAGAATCCCTACTGCAGAGAGGCAGCTTAAACTCTTGATCACGTGTTTTGTTCGCTAACTTTCTTCCTTTATTTTAACGTATTTCCTCTTGGTAGGAGGTTTGAGGCCTGATCCTTTGGTTGGTTTTCTGAGAGTTTTTAGTTCATTGATTTCATAACTAATCAAGAAGAAGTTCAGTAAGCGGCAATTGTTCATTCATAACCAAATCATAAGCTCCCCACTCAACTTGCTTCGTATCCTTGTTTCTTGCCCTTTGTTTTGTGATATGCGGGATCTATTCATAGCAGAGGTTGTTTAAAGAAGAAATTATGCTGTTGTTCCATACAGTGTGTAGGGAAGAACATAAGGGCTCCTAAATACGATGCACACATTGTTTCATATATGTATGAACCATCTGTGATCTTTAAACATCTGTGTACATGGACCAAATTATCAAGCATTTGTCAGGGAAATATCTCATTAAATACCTACCTAATAAATGTGATGTTATCCAGTTTTCCGGATGCAAGTGATTTCTCCTGGCATTCGTAAACTGACCTGCCTCAGAATTGACCTTTCTCAAAGAACAGCGATTTTTTCCCCCGAGAACATACCGATGCAATTCAGAAAACGATCCCTCGTTTTTCTCCCAGATGATAAGCGTTTCTCACAGATGATCAGTGATTCTGCCCAAAAGCGGCAACTGTTTCACAGTGCAGATTCCGTCAGACTGTGGGTCGCTAGTTGACATGACTGCTGAAGAATGTTTGTTGTCGTAAAACTACCATACGGTGATTGTTCCTGTTGAAGGTCCTGCTTGACGGTCACCAATATTCGAACCGTAGACTTCGTACTAGTACATTTTATTCAGGAGATTCTGGCTGTTCATATAGGGACTTTTCCACCCATCCCCGGTCCGCAATCGGCCGTTAACCGTTGAAGAGCGATGGCGGTTGATGGAAGAGACCGTTCGGCTGCTTTCCCCTTGGCGCTGCCCAGCTCAACGTTCACTTCGTTTATTTGGTTAAATCCTATAACAATATTATAGGAGTGGTTACTGCGAGGGGACTCACGACACTAGTTTCATAGAGACAGTAGATACGCTAGCTGCAATGAGCAGGAGGATAATAATAGGAAGGTAACAACATACAAGAAACATGGCGCTCTTTGTCAATCACATGGAATAAAATTGCTCCATATCCTATAGCACTAGCATCCTTGCAGCTGTAATGGATCATCGGGATTAAAAATCGTTAATTGGTTCACAGGTCATTTGCCTAATTATTTCTTGGTGGATATTTTCTAAATCAGGGGACCAGGAGATTTTCCCTTGTGAGCTGGTTAGCCTGTACGACGTAGCCATCGTTTGTGAAAATACGAGGAATAAATTTACGAATAAATTTCCTAAAATACGAGGAAAGGCCTGTAAATTGGCGAAGTTCTGTTACAGTTCCTTGGTGGGGGCAATGTGGTCAATACTTCTACTTTTTGCGGATTCGCTTTCAATTGGCCATTTTCTATTACATATACCCCAGATATGCCACCCGTCTAACTATAAAGGAACATTTTGCTAGTCTGAAAGAGAATCCTGCTTTAGATAATACCTCCAACACAGTTTCAAACCGTTGGAGTGCCTCTTCAGGTGTCTTAGCAGTTATGAGCAAATCGTTCATATATAGGCTACAGCAAATTCTCGAGCCATATTTCAAAGAGCTGTCACAACCGCTCGTTGAAAAACGCTAGGTGCATTTTTTAGTCCAAATGGCATTTTGAAAAACTCCCACCACAAAAGCAGTAGCTCTACGGAGTCTGAATGAACAGGTACTTGGTAGTATCCACATGTCATCTAAACAGTTACACCAAGAAGCGCCTCCTAACCGCGCTATTTGGTCAGATATCAATGGTAGGGGAAATCTGTCTGGGATTGTATTTGAGTTGAGCTCCCTGTAATCTACATACATCCTGTCTGACCCGTCCTTCGTTTTAACAAGAATTACTGGGCTCGAGTAAGGGGACCTACTTGCTCGAATTATTCCACTGACCTCTAAATCATTAACTTGCTTGCGAACTACGTCTAATTGAGATGGGGGTAAACTATATGGTTGCCTATTGACAATGCGCTTTGGATCCGCTAGCCTAATTTCAATCTACACAGTGGATATTTGTTTGCGGAATTTCATTGGTAAAACATGATTTAAATTTGTTCAAAACGGAAATTAACTGTGGTTTCTAGTCCGGTGATAGATCTGTACGAATATTATCAAACGAGACTGACTCAACCTCCAGAGTTGCGAGGACCGAGAGAGGCTCACCACGTTGTAAATGAGGCTGGGCCATAAGCTGACAGGCATTTTGAGAAATTTGAATACAGTAACCTGATTCAAGAATATCACGACCTAGCATTATTTTGCAGTTTAAATAATCATCACACAAAATATGAAACAAAATTTTCAGCTCACATCCACTGATATTAACCTTATTTAAAATCTAGCAGTTACAATATTCACAGTCGAGTTACCAATACCTGACAACCTGACTACATTGTGAAATTGTTCCCCAACAAATTTGCAAGATATTTTTTCTCTTATGAGTGAACATTCAGACCCCGAATCTATTATAGTACGAATATTGCTCACAGCTATGGGTTAGTTGTCCAATATGGTTGAACTTGCAGATATTCACCTGGCGTTCCGGTTAGGCAGAACTGGTGGCTTCCATTCTCTTGAATTGACAGTTCTTTGAGTAGAGGCCAGGCTTGTTGCAGTGGAAGCAGATTACCTCTTTCTTCCGTTTCGGCGTCGCCATCTGATGAGGTGTGACAGGTGGTTTTGATGGTGGTGGTCTTTTTCGAAAGTAGCACTCATTAGCTCGGTGGTTAAATTTCCTACAGAATGGGAATTTCTGAAGAGTAGGTTGAGAATCTTGAAACTGCGGTCGTTTGGTACTCAAGGCTTCTGCAGAAGTTGTGGGTATGTTAGCAGAACACTTGAGAAAATTAAGCGCTTTCATTTCAGGCAGCATCTTGTCACGTGTGTGACGATAGCTGCATAGTATCGTCACGGGAACTGTTTCTTGGAACCTCTGGATCTCAAAGGATCACTTCTTCGGCTTCCACCTTTTCCGAAACCTCCTAGAGCAAGTGAGTTGCCCTGAAGCCTTTCCATCGGTGAGTCATTTGAATACCATTCTAAACCACTAGCCCCTTAACCTTGCGGTTGAACCGTTCTATTCTAAATCTTATAATTCTCCCCTAGAACTTTGAGCCTAAACCTTTATAGCGGAAATACAAGTTTCCTGGTTAAATCTTAAATACTTGTTCTCATTCCTGAAACCTGATAATCTTGTTCACCATTAAGAAGGTCAGCAGGAATTAATTTCCCTAAAGCACAATTCTTAGCCCTATAATTGGCTGGCAGAATTTTTTATTATTATATTTTTAGTGAGATTACTGGGACTCCAGCAAATGAGTTAGAAACCCTCTCTTATTGAACTGGTTCACCTTAAATTTTCTTCCTCTACCAAGTCCCACCATCTTACACGTGAAAGGTTACTCATGCTAAATGCCATTCGTCGAGCTCGAGGTTCTGTTTGAGCAATATGAGATACCACCGTCGGTACTGCGATTTCTTCCACTGTGAGTCCCTTCCATCTCCCAATAAGTATGCCGACAAGGCGGTTGGCATACATAGGCAAACTTTCTTTATCCTTAGGACAACCACTCAAGATTTCTAACAAAACAGCTGTGGGAGTTTCAGACCTGTCAAAGTGGGTGGTGAATAGGTACATTAACTGAATCCATGAAATTCCTGGGTAAGCAACTTGTGACAACCAACTTGCTCCACTTCCTTTTAACGCCTTACTCAGTGCAATAACCAAAGATCCTCCTTGTAATGGACATTCGGTCAAACACAACTCAACAGATTCGCACCATGCTCGAGGGTCAGCTCTAGATTCTTCAGAATTGAAAATTGGTAGAGAAATGCTGCTGTTCTTACCCGTTGGAATAGGTTGTATGATCCCTTGCATCAGCTGTTTCATGGCTGTTTGTTGTGACTCGAAGAGTTCTTTTCGCGGATTTGCGGAAGATGTCGAGAATGTTTCGGGCGTATCAAACGAGACAAAAGCATGCGATCCCACTTCTGATGTCGGAGAAGCTGCGTAGTTACTGATGTCGTCACTGACTTGCCAATTATCCATCTTGATAGGGTTGGATGTTCGGGAAAAGCAAGAACGATTCTCCAGTCGACTTCTATGAGGTTTATATTAAAGAAACAACTGAGTGCTACCACGTTGGCATTACTAATAATAGTTTTTTAATGATAGTAGATACGCTAGCTGCTGTGACCTGGAGGACCATAACCGGAAGGTAACAGCAGGCCAAGAAACATGGCGGCCTCGACGTTTTCGGTGGTTCCCAGTTTTTTCAGAAAGTGCGGTTCACATATTTGGTGATCCCCTTTCTTCAAGACTGTTCTCCGACATGGGATCAGATTGTGTGACACTCTTAATCTGGTTGAGTTCCAGAAATTTATTTTTCGTGGTGAATGCAATGATACTTCTCCATCACTCTTCTGGTTAAGGAAGTAATGAAATTCAGCTAATTTTTCGACTTACCATCGAAACGGCTCAAATAGTTATGGAGAAGTTCTTCAAATGAGGGACTGTAATAGAGTAATCCATGTTTCATGCAAATTTTCGAGACGAAAAAGGTATAACATTTCTGAAAACGAAGATTTTCAGCCAATTTTCGGCCTATTGGTTTATTATGTTTGATAATGATCACCTGATAATGATGACCAAATAATGGACCTCGTCAGCTGCTTTTTCTACATTGCGTTTGACCGTGGCCACTGCCTGTTTTGGCTAGTTCATATTCCTCGTTCAAGATGTTTGGTTTTCCTTCATTCAGATCATACGTATACATGTCATTGTGTATTCTTTATCCATGCATGCTAAAGAAAAACTCGACTAGAAAATGGATGAACAAAACTTGACACGAGGCAAATCAAACGAAGTGATGAGATTAGAATTTTAAAATGCAATCCATTCCTGAACGAATGGTTATCCGTTCGAATGAATTTACAAACACCTCACATTGCGTGAAACGTGGCCGTTAGCTGACTTCTACTGATCAAAGGACTAGAACGAATTTACTATATGCATATTGCACAGCGTGGACGCACGATTGCCTGTTATAGGGCATTTTAGTATCAATGGTGACCGTAGACAATTCGAATCATTCCACATTCAAATGATCATTTGGTTATAAAGTCCATTATGAAGTTCGAAATTCACCCCCATGGCCACATGGCCCACCATGTGATTAGCACATAGCTGCATGTCTACCAAAACGAGTTGCCCTGTTTAGTGACGGATAATAATTCCGCGTTTCTAGGATACCTTCAACCCAACAGATGAAACAAGTTTGGTGCAAGCACGAATGACTAATTATACCTTTATAAAACTTTGTCTTCAGAAGACGAATTCTAAAAATGCGTACTTTTCCTAAATAATTAGTCAATCGTCGAATTCGGGTCAACCGTCCATCGTCCACTTGACCGATTAAAAGTTTGATCATTACTCTTCGGATTCAGGGACGGCATTGAATTTATATAGTGGACCCAGAGCTCTCCTGTTAGTGGTTGGGAGGTCACGCGCGGCGTAAGGACCTGCGGCTTCATCGCATTTCCGAAGGAAAAACTGAACCAACAGTTACTGTCCACCAAAGTTGTTTCCACTTCTGACTTGATCGAATCAAATGCCATATTTTGATGTCCGGACATACAAACACCATCAAGGTACAAAATATTCTCATAGGAATTAATATTATTATCAATATAATTAAAATGAACTTGTGAGTCCACTGACGTGAGTTTGCCGTCATCATAGCTGTGCTTCCATGGGCCGACGCCGACGCAGCACCAAGAGGTACAGCAAACTCTAACGGTTCCAATGGACCCTCGAAATTTCAAGTCTAAAAGAACTAGCCTCATAGCGAATTTTCGAGGAACATATAAGCAGTGGGCTCAACAAAAAGATGTTTAGTAGGTACCTATATGATGTTTTTAATTTTGTATCACCAAAAACAACCTGATGTAGATATTTGCCTGCCAAGAAAACCTCCTCGGCTGCAAAAGGATTGATATCCATTTCAGCGCTACTTGGCGGGGGGCTTCGTTAGTAAAATCTCTGAAGCTATCCGGTTTTTCCTAAAGCCCTCCGGGTTTTCCTAGTCCGGTGTTTCCGGTTTCCCTCTCTGAAGCCCTCCGGTTATTCACATAATTTCCGGCTCGGCATTTCTCACCTTTCCTGAAATTTCCCGTTAGGTATATAGGTACCTACCCTACCCTATCCCTCCCCACCTTCCCTCAGGATGCACCCTCCTATAACCTCCGGCGTTTTGCTTGGTTTCCTCATGGTAGGTATACCTCCCTCCGCTTTTTGCTTGGCTTCAGAGATTTTACAAACGATGCTCCCTTCCAAGCAGCGTTGAAAGCCATATAATAAAAACAGTGTTATTGAAAAGTTGTCTATTTCCTGTAATAAACGAAAATTACTGATAAACTATAAACTAAATCAATGAAAATTCAATGAAAATTGAAAGCCATGGCGGGCAAAATGGAGTTTTTTCGCTGATGAGGAGGTTTTGTTGGTGGGCGAAATATGTTCACAACAGGGTTGTTTTTGGAGGAGATCACATACCTACTTTTGCGTTGATGATTATTTATAGTTATTTCTGATACCATAAAGTTCAATTAAAAGAACTATTCAATTAAAAGTAAAAATAAGTTTTATTTCTAATTTGTCAAAATTTGTTGAAGATGTTTTAAAACTTTTTTAATAAGTACTTACTTACCTTGTTTCTGAAAATATATATGTATTTTTTTTAAGCGCTGCAGGAAAGTATAGTACGCAAAATTTACAGCAAGTTACAAGAAAATGAGATAGGTCTGCAATCTACGACTAATCTCGTACCTATATCCATAAAAATTAGAAACACTAGAATTACACTAGTAGGTACCTAATTCTAGTGTCTTTAGTATAGAAACAGCACCCAAGATCACTCAATAGAATCAGTCCAAGCCAACTGCTGAATAGTTTTCACATCTTGAACTAGGACATGTATCTGGACTCAGTAGGTTTAGGAGGACTACTTCGGAAATTAAGAAAAAAACAGCGGCAGGTGTCGTTGGTGAGTTGTAGGTTAGGAGTCCGGCACTCCCTTGCCCAGCTGTGATGAACAGTGACCCTCTCATCCGGGGCGCCTACCTTTCCCTCACCGTCACCATAATTTATTATCAACATAGTTGGAGGTTGAGGGATTAATTCCCGGCAGATTGTGAATGTTCATTGTGTAGGCTTTGGATTCAAGGAATACAAACTTTTTTAATAAGTACTTACTTACCTTGTTTCTGAAAATATATATGTATTTTTTTTAAGCGCTGCAGGAAAGTATAGTACGCAAAATTTACAGCAAGTTACAAGAAAATGAGATAGGTCTGCAATCTACGACTAATCTCGTACCTATATCCATAAAAATTAGAAACACTAGAATTACACTAGTAGGTACCTAATTCTAGTGTCTTTAGTATAGAAACAGCAACCAAGATCACTCAATAGAATCAGTCCAAGCCAACTGCTGAATAGTTTTCACATCTTGAACTAGGACATGTATCTGGACTCAGTAGGTTTAGGAGGACTACTTCGGAAATTAAGAAAAAAACAGCGGCAGGTGTCGTTGGTGAGTTGTAGGTTAGGAGTCCGGCACTCCCTTGCCCAGCTGTGATGAACAGTGACCCTCTCATCCGGGGCGCCTACCTTTCCCTCACCGTCACCATAATTTATTATCAACATAGTTGGAGGTTGAGGGATTAATTCCCGGCAGATTGTGAATGTTCATTGTGTAGGCTTTGGATTCAAGGAATACCACCTTAAAGCAGCCAAAGTTGTTTATTAGTCGGCGACGTTTAAATCCCCAAGTAGTGGGATCCTAATCATGCCTATATTGATAATTACTAGGTAAAAATAAATGGGGGAGAAGACCGTAAAAGACATACACTGATAATGGTAATAATAGTCTTGAGGAGTCTTACATTGTTGCTAGAGTAGAGTATTATCTATTGCACGTTCTTAATTAATATATTTACACTATTTACAATATGTATTTACAGTTTCTGGTTGATGAGCAGGTATGGAAGAATTATTGAGAAGATGGTAACACGATGATAACGGTGTATGATAAGACCATGGATTGTGTGTATCTATGGAGTGAAAGGTTGCTGTTGCTGTGGAGGAAGGCGAACTATGGCAATTTAGAAGTGACCAGAATGAGACTGGAATGGAATGAACTAGGAATGAATGGGTATATGGTTTTAGAAGGCTATGATAGATTAGGTTTAAACCTTTCAGGTCCTGTTTATAATTAATGTTCACCTCCATACCTCTAGATCTAATTCTTAGCATTGCACAATCACCCTGGCCCACAATTTCCAGAAATAATCCGAAACTGAGTAAACCTTTATTCATACAAATCCTCAAATTCGTTCTAAACTCGAATTACTGCGCCTACCAGAACAAATATTACCAACAAAACCATGGTCTCCCAATGGGTTCACCTATTTGTCCTTGTCCAGCAGACATATGTCTTGACCATTTCTTAAATCACATAATCACTAAATTTCAAAATGACATTCTTTTTGCTAAAAAAATACGCTGATGATTCTCTTCTGATAGTCAACGAAACTAAAATTAACATTCTACTGCAAGAATTTAAATATTTAAATTCTTTAATTAAATAACCAAATTTCAAAATGACATTCTTTTTGCTAAAAAATACAGGGCGATAACTACGATAATACAGTTCGCTACAGACAAAGAATCGGCAAAAATCCCTAACGATATAAGACGGATATAAAACCTCCCTGGAATCCCATCGCGGAAAGGATTTGAATAATGAAGGTAAGTAATCTTGGAGAAGAAGGGGATTCGGGCTGCTGGAAAAAGAGGAACTCAACGCGATTTTGAGTGTGCGAATATTAGAAATATCGGTCTCACACATTATAACGGGCCTCTCAAACGGTCTAAAAGAAAACCATTCAAACCATGGGAACTGGCTCATTCGTATGCAGAATCGGCTATAAAACAAGTGGTTCTAAAAATCAGCCTAACCAGATCAAATTATATATTTTTCTCAATTAACAGAACTGATCAACCAATAAACTGAAGTTTAATGATGCATAATGAAAACTGCGTCATAGAGCAGACATCATGCACTCGTATCAAGCTAGAAAAACGCTGCAAAGTCCTTGTCACATGGGTTTATTATTCTACTGGACAAACCTACAGAAATGTTGGCTTTTCATTTATTGTTGCTTTCATGTAAAATAATTGAAATAGCTATTTCTGATGGTTTCCACCAATTTTGGCCCCCAAAACTTAAATTAGGTACGCTCCTTTTTTTTTTTTCAAATCATCGTTTATCATTGGTAGTGTCATTTAATCGTATTGATCCACGTGTTGAAACTTTTCCTAGTGTTATTCTACAAATTGATGGTGATTTCAGTCGATTTCGCAGGTTTTTGACTGATAAAAAATCAATTTTGGGGGCTGAAAATCTGGTACAACCTCAATTTTCCACTCCTTGGTCAGAATCGACTTCATATTCGGTCTTCTCGTCCAAAAAAACATGGAAACCGATACCTCAAAAGCTCATGTTACCAACATGTTGCTGAAACGCAAGAAGTACCTATTTTTACACACATATTTTCACTCATTACACCCTTGGGTGTATTCCGATCGGGCTGAAAAGTTTCGGGACACAACTAGGGCCCAAATGGAGCATGTGTGCGAAAGAACGACTTTTTTAGACCGAAAATGAAGCCTGTACACGTGATACGGCGGACGGCGTACGGCGGACGGCGGACGGACATTGCATTTTGGTTTATTATTCTGTGAATAATACACCTATGTATTCGCTCAGCAAAAAATTTTTATAACACCCCCTCAAACTTTTTTCTTTTACGTTTCAAGGTGCATAGATTCCAAAAATGCAATGTCCGTCCGCCGTACGCCGTCCGCCGTATCACGTGTACAGGCTTCATTTTCGGTCTAAAAAAATCGTTCTTTCGCACACATGCTCCATTTGGGCCCTAGTTGTGTCCCGAAACTTTTCGGACCGATCGGAATATACCCAGGGGTGTTATGAGAGAAAATGTGTGTAAAATAGGTACTTTTTACGTTTTAGCAACATATTGGTAACATGAGCTTCTGAGATATCGTTTTCTATGTTTTTGGGGACGAGAAGACCGAATATGAAGTCGATTTTGACCAAAGAGTGGAAAATTGAGTTCTACCAAATGTTCAGCTCCCAGAATTGATTTTTTATGAGTGAAAAACCTGGGAAATCGTCTGAAATCACCATCAGTTTGTATAATAACACTGGAAAAAGTGTCAAGACGTGGTTCAGGACGAATAAATGGCACTACCAATGATCAAAGATAGTTTAAAAAAAAAAGAAAAAAAAAGAGCGTACCTAATTTGTGTTTTGGGGGCCAAAATTAATGGAAACCATCAGAAGTAGCTATTTCGATTATTACGCATGAAACAAACAATTAATGAACAGCCAACCTTTCTGTAGGTATGTCCAATAGAATAATAAACCCATGTGACAAGGACTTTGCAGCGTTTTTGGAATCTACGCACCTTGAAACGGAAACGAAAAAAGTTTGAGGGGGTGTTATAAAAATTTTTTGCTGAGCGATTACATAGGTGTATTATTCACAGAATAATAAACCAAAAGCAGAATCCATAAAACCACTAGGGCTCATACACGACCAACATATAAAATGGAAAGAATTCATCCAGAGCCTTGTAATGAGAATTATGAAATCTTTCCACTTCTTCATCATGTAACGAAACTGGCTGTCATGGCATAACCTCCACATGGTGTTCTATGCATTTTATATATATGTATCTATGGCATGACCATATTTATGCGGAGGTGCATATTGGAAGTAGATATTCCACAGCCTTATTGTTGTTATCAATGCTGTCAATGCATAGCAACTAAACCAAACAGACACGCTCCTACAGTCAACGCCTACACAGTTTTAACGCCCTCTTTCCTAGAATTACTTATATTTTTTATCCAACTGCAATTTTTGCACATAGATATTGGGATCCCTTCAGGCAACGAATCTATAGAGGCAACGCAAGCAGGATGTTAGCAATCGATCGTCATAGCAATGACTTCAATAGCACGCAGTTACCATGGCTAGCGCCATCAATCTTCGAGAGTCTACCGTTGCCCATCGAGAGTATAAATTAACTATACCTATTCAGAAATTTTGAAATTTATGAATACCTAATGAATCCGGCACAGTCATTATTAAGCAGGCATTTTAGCTCTGAACTTAAGAACTGAGATGCTCTTAATGTTTTAGACAGTAATAAACTGATTTTTTTTACAAATAGAATTACTGTGTTTATTAATAATTAGCACAATAAGGTAATTATAATAAGCTATGTCAACAAGAACCAGCGAGTTCTGCAAGAGAAGGCCTGGACAGGTCGCTGACCTTAGGCCCAGAACGGAGATTGGATTTTGCGTTCAATACATTATTATTTGAGTATAGCTTTAATACAAGTTGTATCAGCTACATATGACAAAATAAACTGATTTGGTTTAAAAAAATCGCTAACGATGGCTAACATCAACAAAAATTGATATAAATTCACAAAATATTGTGTAGAATGGCGAATTACAAAATCCGTTCAGGGCGATTCATTTATGTGATAAATCTGTCTCTTCGATTATTTTTTCTTGTAGAACAGGATCGTGACTAACGAATGGTCTAAGGCGCCTTCGTTGCCCCGAAAATATACAGCGAATTCCACTGAGTCTATCGAGCATACCATCACAATTTAAAGACATGTGATTTACAAAGGCTGTTGCTGTTTTCCATACATGTTACTCGTTTTTTTCCAAATGTTACCGAATGCGTCCAGCTTGGTTCTCATGTACCAGGCACATAAGAACGAACAAAATAAGGAGCGTCAGGATTCGAGATCCCTGAAATGCCCTCTACAGATCTACCTCAACTTTCGCATGGTAAAAAACATCTACCTGTGACAATTTGAAGAGTCGAAATCCTCGGCGTGACTCTATTCATCCATTCATCCATCCTAGGAAGAGATTAAACCTATAAGTAACAAAAGGTACTCACTGGTTTTATGTAATGAGCGTGATCCCAACTCTGAAGTCAGCCAAATTTCGTGTTGCCAGCTATCAAATAGTTTATAGTTGTCTGCCCACTGTGTTTTTTTTCGTGAACCTATATTTTGTTATTAAAAAAAATTTGGTAGATACCTTCTTCTAGATAGAAATTTACTATGTAGGCAGGCACTTGGTGAACTCTACCTACCACGAAACATCTTCGAATCTACTGAAATTTATGAAAGTCTTGGAACTCGATTCGGAAATCCGGAACCCATCTGTGGGCCAAGAGATTCATTAACAGAAGATCAACCCGCCGCTCATTAGGGTCTTATCGTGTTGTGCTTTGTGTTGCATATGTGTATGATTAGCAAATGACAGTGTATGATGTAAGTATACATGAGCAGTAAGCGCCAGACAGAAATGATCAACTGTGGAAGAACTAGCAAAGTTTTTTCATTACGGTATAATGCGTACATTTCAATTTCAGTAGGCTTCACTAATATAAATTGCGAAATATCCTAAGCCCTCATACGGTGGTGGCACCGGTCACATACACTGCTCCAGTATCATAATTTTTCAACATGAAATTCAAATACATATTAATAGTTCTAGGCGGTCTAGAAGAATGGGGTTTGGCTTATAATGTAGTCGTAGATTCATCAAGTGGATCCAAAAAAGTCTGCAAAGTTAGGTGGGCAGTATAGCTTCCTCACCTACTGTATCAGAGACGCATAAAATCAGTTGTTGAAATCAGGACAATCCCTGAAAATTTCACTTAAATTGGTCCAGTAGTTCTGGAGTTTTGCCTGTGACAACAAATTTCGTTTGCGCATACGCCATGGTTATTACTGATCCTATAGTGACGAAATTCGTTGGCAATCTTATTGAAGCCAGCCCCCAACTACTCCCGGATTTGAGCAAAATCGGTCTATTAGGAACTGAGAAATCGTTGTCATGAAATTCACGTTTGCGCATGCACGCACGCTACTATTGATCCGATGGCGATTAAATTCATAGAAGACCTTCTAGGAGCTCATCCGCAAAATCCCTCAAAATTCATCAAAATCGGACCATAATTTCGTATAGTTTTGCCCTGGACAAGGATTGACCCTAGACAGACGGTCTCATCGACTGACAGACAGACCGATTCACCGACAGACCGACACGGAACCAAAATTGTTCAAAAAGCTTTGAAATGCAAAAAGCAAGTGGAAATTTTGACAATTTTTTCTTTTTTTTTTTCTTCTTGCTTTTTACTTTTTATTGTTACCACCTTTGGTAGTGGTGAAGCAAGACTCAATAACCATAGGAAAGTTATTCGGTTGGGGAGTTATCCGAGAAAGACGCCTCTGGATTCAGTCGTTTCTTAGCCAGTTGCTTAGTGATTTGGTTAGAGGTGAGCTCATTTTATTTAGTAATTTCCGCTATTATTTTTATTCCCCACAATCTCTGCCTGCTGATTTTCCATGTTTTGGGACCTTTAGATTTGATTTTCTTGGTTTATTTTGCCCGGGAAACGATTTTTAACCTGTTTTTGGGGGTGTATGGTGCTGGTGATACGAAGACAAGAAGTCCCCAGTGGCATTCGCCAATGTACAATAGTGGATACATTTCGAACATTTCAAGGTTTTCAATTTTTTGGTTCATTTTCGCCCAGTATGAAATTGGTGGGGGAAAAAGTTTCAAAAATAATTAACTATAATTAGAGGGAACATAATTTCGTCATGTTATTGGTTTTACTGCGTTCTCAGTGAGTAGGAGCAAAAGTTACTCCTCCCCAAAATGCCACTGGGATGAAAATAATTGTCCACAACATTTTAGGCAAATTGGGAAATCTCCACTAAATAATAGTGATACTGGTACCACCACCCTAATATATCTAATAATAATCACAATATTTACAGATCCTAGGCTCCAAAACAGTATTTTTCGGGAGCATGTCTGAAAAATGTATCCATGCCAAGAAACTTACTGTAATGGTATATAAAATCTAAGGAGGTATTTCCGCTAGTGTAAGACGTAAAATTACCATACCTTCTGGAGGAATCTGTTGTCACTAGCTGGTTGATTCTGGAGGCGAGTGCTTATTTAAGGACATCATCATCAGGCCGTCGAGAGAATACTCGGCCGACTCAAGTATTCCCTGGACGGTTTGATGATGATGCCCTTCCATAGAAAGGGCTCGCCTCCAGTACTCAACCAGTAAGTGACGAAGGATTCCTCCGGAGGGCATGGTAATTGCACCCTACTGTAATGATCACAAAAAATCAGGTGTCTTGAAAAGCAGAAACCGTTCGAGATATAAAATCGCTTGGTAAAAAGTGGTAATCACCAGATTAGGGATCAAAAAAGTCGGACGAGCTTACAATAATCATTTATTATTCAAATAGTAATTATGGTGCTGATAATATTTTCCTTAATTAAATCAGTACTTCAGATTGTTATCTGCGTGGAATCAATACCTATAGGAATTTTTGCCATTAAAAAGTACGTTGGTCATTTGGTTCAAAGCCTGATTACATGGAATTCTCAGTAAACCCCGCACCTTCATTCCATTTTTAACAACAAACGTAGTAACATTACGATATCAACAATTTTATTCAACCACTTATTTGATAGAACAACGCGAACATATCAGGTAACTTTTACAAATTTTTACTGGTAGGTATAACATAAGTCGTACATTTCTTATAAATTTCAAACGCACTTATTCATAACGAACAATTTGGTTAATGGGTCAATGAATAAGCAAGAGTACAATACACTTTGAAATTCAATAATTTCTTTTTAGATCATTTTCGTGGTAGGTAGGTAATAGGTCATTCGAATTCAGTATACAACCAATATAATTTGACAACCAATAAGGGACAAATCAACTATAAATTATGTACATTAATGAGTAATTATGCTTTATTTACAAAGTATGGAGGAACCGTATAACACAATAAAATAGTCACTTAAGTAGATATTGCTCAAAAGAAATGAATGTATTATATAAGTACGATAAATTAAAGGACAATGGTTATTTACAAGGCTTTCACCCCCCTATATACAAACACTATATACATTTTCTTAGCATTACAAAGGTACTGACAATATTATTTCAGTATATTTTTAGTGGTAAATATCGTAATCGTTATTTCCGTCATCAATGTCATACAGTCATTTTTCAACATAGCAGAATGTTTTTCCCCCTATTGCTGTTTAGGAAGCTGTAGTTTCAGAAGAAAACTAGATAATAAAATATGGTGTGCTCACAAGAGGATTCAGCATCGTTCTCGAGTAGGCAGGAATATGAAACAAATATGTCGAACTAACCGTTGGGGGAAACTGTTGAAATATATATATTTGCAATCAGCCAACCGTTTATCGATGAACGCCAGGGTTAGAACTCCGGGAGTCCACTTCATGGGAGATCATAGCTACCTACCTACTGATAATTCCAAGCATATTTACCCCTTAAAAAAAAATTTAAGCGTTGGTAAAGGGATGGCACGTTCATATTGTTCCATACAGAGTTACGCACGTGGTAAGCAGTTCTAGACTCAAATACGCATGTGTAGATAAAATGCCTTCATTGAATTCATATGGAACCATCAAGCGACTTGCCCCTATCGACAATCGGTTGAATGATGCCGAAGTCGTGCGTGTAACAATGGTTTCACGGTCCATCCGCTGAAGTTGCGGTTTACGTTAGTAAACCTCATCTGGTTACCATCTAAGGCTCAACCCGTCACTAAGCATTCGTTAAGAAGATCATTGTGACTAGGAAGCATAATCAAATACGCACTGGGAGCCCAATTATTGAAACGCCAAACAGCTGTGAATTTTTCGCTCTGCCGGGAAATAATTCAAAATGTAATAGTGTATATTCGCCAGTTCATAATCAGATCGCCAAGGTTACACCAAACATATAGTACAGTTTGATTTCACACCACCGGTGGTAGGGAAGCTTTTTATTCCTACTAGAGTCGACCGAAATCCTCCAAAATCACAATATCCACTTCCATCTTGAGTTTCAGGCATCTACTAACAAATTTGTTTCCGTGTATGTTTGTCTGTACGCAATTCCTTGTAACATCTAAATCTTATCGGAAGAACAATCCTAACGAGCTGGAATTTGGCCGTTTTGCGGGGTGGTCCACAGATGGTCCCATATGAATTTCACCAAATTAACGTTTTTCTGCCGTTTTATGATTTATTACTCCCGTACTGCACTCCAAGTATTAACATTTAGACCCGGTCATATGAACTCCAGTTAAATCTCAGAATTACCAGGATAAAACATGGAATAGCGCACTCCTTGGAGTAGCGTAGGAGAGCGTTGCACGACGCAAAAGTTATCCCGGTATAGTTATTCCACGAATACCATAAGTTGGCAGCACTGAACTTTTATCTTTTTCGCAGCTTTCTCTGTTCTCCCTCAACACTCCACTGATTCGTTTCCATGGATACGCTTCGTTATCACCGCGGTAATTAATTCCAGTCTATCGCTAGTTTCTTTGTCACAAATGCTACCAGTGTTTTTTGCTTTGAAATTCCTATGGAATGGATGACGAAAAGATAATTCGTCTTCATAATATTACACTCAGCAGGAGACAATCCAGCAGTCCTCCAGCAGTTGGACGAGAAGTGAAAATGGAATTTTTTTTATTCAGTACCTACTCAATGTCAGGGATATCGTCAGAAAAGACAACAATTACCCAAATTTGACAACATATTTAATCTCCTTTCTTCAAACACGAAATACGAAGCTACGATAATAGTGAAGTGAAATATACAAGTGAACCTTCTCTAGTTGCTTTATTTACATTTACATATTCTTGGCTTGGGGATTCATTGTTTTGCTCTTTGGTCAGAAGTGGCACCTCCCCGTCCATAGCCATCGCCTAATTCTAAAGTGCCACACAAGCCACTGTGAGCGGCTGAAGTTGCGGTTGTCCACCACTGCGCATCGCTCCGCACCTCCATCAGAGAAAGTACGCCCTCGGAAAGGAGGCAACACTGCTTCGACGCCTGCGCCGCCTGGTGGAGGCTGCGGGCAGCTCACCCGTATCCATCCCCCCCCCCCCACTCTAGGCAGTCATTTCTCCGCCATCTGTTGGCTTCGAGCAAGATACTTACGAATACGAACTTCCTCCTGTTTGGGTACGAAGGTGCTGCGGTATTCATCCGTGTCAGTCTGTGGTAGGAGCGTACCACGTGTGATAATTGGCAAGGTGTTCCATCGCTATCTCGTGCAGGGAACGGTCAGTCATCAGTCAAATATTGTAAATTGTGTCTAGAGTCAGTAATCAGTCTAGTGAGTGTGCACACCATAGTCATAGCAGCCTGCGGGTACCTATGTGTTTCTTATAGTCCTAGCTGGAAGAGTATTAGGCTTCTTTTTGTCAGGTTGCTACGGGACCTGGAGAACTAATTATTCGTCTTGCCAGCTGTAGTAAATTCCTTTCTACCATAATTAATTACTTAAGAAGAGCTAGTTTAGGCATTCATAGTTGTACCAAGAAAGTAAATTCATAGTTGTGATAATAGGTGTTTCTCGTTCAAGTAACGTAAAATCAGGCCAGTTGGTGTAAAGAATAACGAGATTAGAGTAATTTATTTTCTTATTTCTATCGCATAACCTACAATTAATCCTAAGAACCTACATTTCTCGAAATTGCCGCTCGACCGCTGCCCTAATTCCATGTAAATTCAACTTTAAATTGTAACTTCTTATATTTTGTTACCAAAAGAAAGAGTAGAGTAATGATTATATGTATGGTAAAGTATTGAAACTTAGTATCTCATTTGAGCACTCCTTCCTCCTTTGGTATTTTCTACTTAATTGTAGGTGGTGGCAGCGTAAGAACATCAAGCATCCTTCTGTACTTCAGTGACCAGAAGTACGGTCGTACCTCTCCGAGGATTTAACCTCGTAAAGCAAAAGGGCAAAAACGGTTACACCACAGTAACTGATTCAACTCTATCTATTCTAACTATCAGCTTACTGGCCAGCACTTTTCCCCCAAACCTAGAGATCAAACAATAAAAAATCATTTTTGGAAAGTTATTAATGACCGCAATTAAGTAGTTCTTTCATATCTGATTCCTCAAAGTTAAAGGGAAAAATAGAAAATACAATTAATGATATCTCAATTTTGTTCCAACTCAAAACTCAAATATCTCATTTGAAGAGTGGAAAGCTAGCAAAATGATGACTTGCTGAATTAAACCTCATATTCACTTCATATCCCCCCAGCCACCAATATCAAAAAATTTAGTATCATCAGTACATAGTAAAGTTGCTCGATGAAGCAAAATGTAGTTAAAAAATAGGGTAGGAAATAACTTGATACCTACAATATAATTAATTCAAATAACAAAGACGTTTGAGGGATGAAAATAGTTCAAATCTGATAAGAGAAGAGGTAAGCTCCCGAAGAAATTTATGGTAGGAAACCATGGGAAATTTGCGATGATAAATAATATACCAACTCCAAACAATCGATCATTATGGTCATGCAGCTAATATAAAGAGGAGAATAGGAGTTATAAAGAGGGAAATGGTATTTATTTAAAGTAGGTACACACATTACTGTTGTTTTTTCAATATCTTATGGATCATAAAGATCTGTTAAAGAGTGTTTTGAAGAAAAGTTTTAAGTTGTGCCTCCTTGAGGAGGAGAATACTTGGGACTGCACCGGCAGAATATGATAATATCCAGATACAGTTCGAAACGAACCACAGCGCTGCAATTCAATTCGCCATCAAGTTCACCACTCGCATTTAACTGGAATGAGAGTTGGGCCATGCCCAGTAATTCCATTAAAACATGGTAGGTAGGTAGTGATTTAGTTATTCCGACTTGAGGAAGGTGAAGGTTGAGTTGGGAACGATTATTCCCACACGTCCCCCCCCCCCCCCCGTTGCCATCACGCCTCACCAACGCCCATAGCCGCCCGAGGGATGTCGCGAACTAGACGAACTTCGAGTTTATTGGCTGACTACCTAGTTTTCTGAAGGTTCGGATGCGGGGGTGTCTTTCAGAACACCTTAGCAAAACTGTTGGTCAAGAACTTTTAATACTGTTATCCGCTGGCGTGAGATGTTGACGGTCCAACCTACCTCGTGGATTTATTTTTTTCCACGTTCCCACCTTTTTACCAACTATCAAACCGGCCACACAAGAGGGCAAAATGATGAAAGAACCAGGAACAACGCCATCGGTTTCTCTGAGCGCGGGCGCAAGTCTCATAAGAAATCACGTTAGTACAATAATTATTTACGATTTATTGATGGCTAATGATTACCTCCGATTTATTTAATCAACGAGAAGAAACATTTTCTTCATTTTGCATAAAGATATAGCTTCAAAATATTCTCTCGACCATATAGGTACTGGTCAAGAATACGAGAGCTACACCGCTTCTCCCTACTTCCCATCAAACTCCTTCGAAACTGAACGAGGTTTTTACAAACAAAATTCAAATAAGATTACCAGTTCAAATAAGATTCCAATTTTCGCATGCACAAAAAAATGCTGTTGTTCCGATTACTGTGGAATTCATACCTGGGGAACGATTTGAACATTCTGTTGAAACCAGCCTAATAGAACCCAGGCTTAACCTGGTATTAAATCTAAAGGTTTATATCTGCTAGCGTAAGAAGTAATATTACCATACCTTCCGGAGAGATCACTAGCTTGTTGAGTACTCAACTTGGGACGTTAATATTACACGCTCAATCTGCCCGATGAGGAAGACCCATCATGGCCCTTTGATAGGGTCTGATGGTTTTTCCCTCGAGTCGCGTGTCACGCTGTTAACTGATTCAAATTATTTGAGATGATTAACTTCTTTGCAATACAAGTTAGTAACTCTTCCTACTTGCTATAGCCATGAGATCGATTTCAATAAAAAATTGCGTTGAAATTTTTAGTTTTGAAAGGATATATTATTCATATCTGAGTTAGTATCAATTATGAACCATTTGATTCTTCGCCATTTTTGGAGGTCCGGTGCGACCCAGATGCAAAGGATAATATACTAAACATATACATTAGAAGGTATATACTATACTCACAACTTCTATTTTATTTGAATTGTATATCATTTTGGATCCAACTTACCTCAGCCCCCGAAATATTATCGAAATCATTGAATAGATTCGAATACATGAGCTATTCAAGACTTTCGCTGTTCCTGATTGCCATTCCGATCACAGTGAAACTCATGAGGGAAAATCTTGCATGACCCCTAAAAGTTTATTCAGAACTGGTCACATAGAACCTGAGTTCTAAGCGATTCAGGATTTCAATGTTTGCCCATGCACGGACGGATGTTTGAGTTGGATTTTGATTGAAATCGTATTGTACCAATCCACACACACCCTAAAAATTACAGATCTTTGGTTTGTTCTGTCGGCAAGATGTGGTGGTTTCAACGGGTTGAAATTGACAGACAAGAACGAAATTTGAACCTTGAAGTCTGAAACGTAAAGTATGAATGAAAATGTTGATTCCAGAGGACATAGAATGTTTTGGTTCTTTCATGAGTACTCAGAGGAAGCGCAAAAATCGTATAATCAGCCGTGGAAACCGTATTCTCATCGAATTCAGTTGCCAATTCGGCCGACAGATCTTGATGAAATTTGCTGGTAAGGAGTTGAGGAGGAGGAGGGGGGGGGGGATTTAATGGTCTAGCGAAAACAGCGGTTCCTTTTTGGCGTTTTCCGTGGAGCCCACTGGAAAAGACTTCCGAAATTATGATAAATTCGTTAATAAATTGCATTTTGAATGCAATTTTTCAATTTGATAGCTTGGCAGTTGGATAATGTTCGGTGCAGCGTATACCGTGCAGTAAAATAGATAGTAAAGAATATAGGTAGATCAGTGAACGCTTTGCGGGACAACCGACGAGATTGAAAGTGCGTTTGAAATTCAAGTTATCTAGTAGACCTACTGTTTCTTGCTTCCGATTTTCCAATCAAGGTATTGCGATCACTTTTAGGAGGAGAAATATTTTTACCTCCAAAATCAAAATTTCTACTCTCGTTTTCGTTTTAAACATATACTATCTGTAAACATTTATTTGTGGGTTTCGGTCTGTCCATATGTGGGTATGATGATACTTGCGAGGCGCATAACTATGCGATAAATATTCGTGATGAGTAGAAAATAATGTTGAGAGTAGGAGAGTTGGATCCTTAGATGGCCACATACGGTTTTCATCATATTATGTACAACCTTGGCTTCCCAGTGGTGGGCTCCCTGCGGCGGTGGTCTCGTGGAGAAATAAGAAACCAACAGCGTCGTGAGGGGGTTGTACTATTTATTGGTAGCTACAGGTTTCGAGAATATGTCTTCCTCAGTCTTAATGCTCTTCCAAACAGCTACAACCGGAAACAGCCATCTGTCATTCTCTCTAACTACAGCGACTGTATGCACGGACCTCTAGGGACGTCTTCATCAACTCATGCTGATGCAGACTCCAGGGATACCTGCATACAACTTAAACCCGTCCGTTACCGAGTGCGGTAACTCAGTTACCCCAGTTGCCCAAATTTTCCGATTTTGGTAACAATTCACGTCAATATTAGCGCAAGACTTTCTCTATTTGGTGCCCTGTATTTGCTCATTATCACTCACTTCGATAGAAAAACGTAGCTTCAGTGCAGCAGAATGAACTTTGAGTCGATTAAACAAGTTTTGCCCGTGGGGTAACTCAGTTACCCCAGTCAGTAAAGCGTGTAACAAAAAATCAAGACCTAATATAACTCGCAAAACAGCTCTCCTCAACATGAAGGTACGTTTTGCTCAAAACCTCCGGAGTAACATTCGGAACTGCATTAGGCTTTCTGCAGGGGATTTATAGGAATCGGACGATTACATCAACGTAGCTGGAAATGAATGTTGTCAGCACTAACTGCGGGGATGCGGTGGGTTTTTTGTTTTTTTGCAAGACAAAAATACAGAAAAACGAGACTAATGTTCTGCGTTTGTAGAAAACTGGTGTGTAGTGAGCATCGCAGCAAGGGCACATAAAGTGCCTCGAATATATTATAAAAAAGAGAGGAGATTAAATTTCGTTATACATAAAATTTCATAATGCAGTTCATTTTACAATTTTAATCGTTTTTGATTTGACATTTATTTAAACTCCATGAAATCAAGATTGAGCATTTATTAAATAATAAAATCCATTCACACTTGAATTTTATCAATATTTTCCTTGTGTAACTCATAAAACTCCAATAAAAAGCGTGCGGGGTAATTCAGCTACCCCAGTCGGTAAAGTTTCCATAGGAAGGGTCGGTAACAGACTTGTCTTCAACTAATTTCCTCAACAGAAGCACGTCTAAAATCGATGAAATAAAAATACGAATTACTAAAATTGGTTGATAACAAATAGCACTCGTGCCTTTCTGTTTAGCTCTGGTAGGGAAAATAAAATGTGACTGTTTTCGGTTGCAGCTGCTTGAAAGGGAATTAACACTGGGGAAGACATTTTGTCTAAACCGGTATCTACCAATAAATACAACTACCTCACGACGCTGTTGATTTTCATTTCTCCACGAAACCACCGCCGCAGGGAGCCCACCGCTAGGAAGCCAAGATTGTACATAAAATTAATGTTCGCCAGCGTAACCTTATTACTACGAATTTCATAATAATCGGAAGGTACCGACGTACCTACGTCTAGGTTATGTGCAAACGTGAAATCATAGCAACGCCAAACACTAATCGGAAGAACGGACGTAATGGGCTGAAATTTGGAGGGTAGCTCGTTCTTCAATCGTCTCCCTGGAGCATGTGAGAAAGTCGAAAAGATCTAAAAAATGGAAAGAGCTCTACCAATCTCACGGATGCTAGGAACCATCAACCCCCGGATGAAAGAATGTCAAGGCTAACATAACGGTCTACTGATTAATCTGCTTCTGAAGCTCAGTCATGTACCAATATCAGAAGAGCGGGTGATCCAAGGATGTGAGCTGTTCAGTTTGGAATGAATTCTGCTATGAGGAAATTGAAAAGGAACTGAATAATAATTTTGTTGTGCGATACATCTGTCAAATAGAGGATATCAAACTGAGGAAACTGTCAAACAATGGCATTATTGATGTACTTAACTTACACAGCTGGTTACCGGTACACTCATTTTTTCCTCAGTTATTACAGAATACTCTATCAATGTCATACGTATCTTGACACTCTCGGAGGGATAATGGAAATCGAGCGGTCGCAGTAAATAATAATGAATAATCTGTTCGAATTAGTTCACTAACGCTTCACAAATATACATCGGTACTCTCTTTTAACGTCTCCGTTTTTAGTTCAGTCGAATCCAATGTTTTGTATTTGGCACATACCTAATATGATATCTTGAACAGTCGCATCATTATATTCATATCAGGTCACACTGTTTAATTCGAATAGACTTTTAGAAACAATGTGTAACAGATTTAGTTTATGCGCTAATTGGGTAATCCATAATTTTATAAAAACATTTGGCTAAGCAGTCTGATGTCCTCAAGCACTTTCTATTACAGTAAGATAGCTCTATGATAAAATATGGTCCTTTTAATGTACCAATGCAATGAAACTTTCCTTTAATCGGTAGTTTGGCACAGAAGTACGGAAAATTATAACAGCTAAGCCAATCACCGAGCTAAGTCACTGAACCTTGGCCTGTCATTATTGACTAATCGACCGGAATTAATAATGGATACCTTTAGGAAACACTCAGATTTAATGTTATTTATGTTTTTGAGTAATCAAATCATGTTTATGGTGTTATACGTTGATCAGTGATTACACGAGGTTCAAGTACGTTTAAATGATGCAAACTTGCAAAAACTAACAATAGCGCATGAGTCAGAATTCCGAACTGTTGATCTCAACATTGAATTGACCTCCTATAATTCATCTTTTTGAAAAGCTACAGCGCTGAGATCTTTCACACGGAAGAATTCAAAAATTATCATGCGAACACGTACAGACACATGTGTGAACACTGCATTTGTTTTCATATAATACCACTGGTGCCATAGTTAACTTTTAATTTTTAATTTTTACTTGCCTCTGAACAATATTGATATTGCATACGATTTCGCGATCTTCGAATACTTTTAATACAGCGCGGTTATGGACAGGCTAACCCAGTAAGTAGAAACAAACACATCACAGTAACAAGGATCATATGAACGGATGTTGGAGGTGAGGCAGCTGGAGCATCCCAGTTGTCTCGGGAGATGTCGTCGTAACACCGGCCAATAGCGTTGAGGTTGATAGACCCGATCGTCTGCCCATTGTACTGAAGTGGTGAAATGCAGAAATTGTTGGCTGCGAATTCCACCGAGGATCCGTTGGCGAGAGGGCCTTCCAGGAGGTTGTGGATGTGGCAGTCGCAAGGAAAGTGATTGTGAATCACTACGATGGACTCCAATCCCTCCAAGGATATCGTTCCTAAGGACAACAACTTTATGAGACTTAATGAGACTTTGTGGGCGGTTCTGGAGTTGGTTCCGAAGGTTCACTATGTCCTTCGAAAAAGGGAAGGCCCTTGATAGGTTTATTTCGTGATTTCATGTTGATTTCCACAGCAGCAGAATAACCAGAACAAAAATTTTCAATCAATAAGTGTAATCGATCTTTAGTTCAATTGACGACATTGAATGTAGGTAGGTACCTCGTCACTTGACAAAATACAACGGGAAACACAAAAGAAAATTCGAAGAGGGGAAGTGTCAATGCAAATCCCCCTCCCCCGTCTCACCACCAAGAAAAATGAAAGAGAACAAAAAAAAGTATACATAATCATCCGTGATTTGGTTAGGGAGGAAAGCATTTTTTCAAAGTCTCCAACTCCGTGAGTCAAGAAGTTGGTTCTGATGGCGTTAATAAGGCATATCTCATTTTGAGACGTCTACGGTGTAAGGAAAAAGAGCAAATTACCTGGTTGGGCACATGATATTTTCCCATAACTGTAGGCTCAAACAGCAATCACATCACACTCACACAGTCCCTTACTTATAAAAAATTGGTTGAGAAGACTCCCTTGCTTGTTCTTGTAGTTAGTGTAATATCAACTTCGGCCTTCTTATAAAATGAATGTTAATAGAGCACGTGAATCAGAAGTAAACTTGATTTATTTAGGAAAAAAAGGAATTTGATGTTAAATATTTTTCCATAAGTTCCCTGGAACACACAAGCACGCATGCACGCACACACGCGCGCGCGGAGACACACACACACACACATTATATATAACGGATCGTGGGATCAAAACACGGAATTGAAAAACGGTATAACCAGGAATAATTTTGCTCGTCCCCCCCCCCCCCCCCCCTCCACAAACCCATGTACTCGTATATATAAAAACTTATTACAAAAAGGTAGTGCTACCCCCCCCCCCCCCCCCCCCATCAATACTCTCAAGTTGGTACGATTCTTACCGTGTGCAGGTGTTTCCAGGAGGTGGTTCCCCTGCAGTTTGAGGGACCTGACTTTGGCCTCAGGGGTGAACTTCAGTTCTTGAATTGAGTCTATTTTGTTGTTGAGGAGCTTGAGGCTGGAAATATGGAACATTCCATCGAAGGCAGACGGCTTGATGGTCCCCAAGTCAGAATCCTGTATTTGAAGGACGTGAACGTGACTGAGGCCCCTGAACGTATAGCTTTTGAGAGTCGACAAGTCCATGTAAGGAAGCTTGATAAGTCCCACGGAGTCGAGGCCACTGAATGCGTCAGTGTCGATGACTTTGATGCCAGAGGGCAGTATGAGGTGTTCCACCACCGTCAGCCCAGAGAAAGCCGAAGTCTCTATCCTGTGTAGAGGGTTGCTGTTGAGCATCAGCAGTCGCACATTTGACGTACCTGCGCATCACAATTACTCCAGGGGATCAGCACAGTTGCTATATCAGCATACCTAGTGTACGGCATGAAACGTGAACCCTTATTTTGGTTTACTACACAAATATCGAGATAGAAAACTGAATGATATTGAAGTTATCTTGGACATAATAGAATAATCTACTTTCTATACTCGTAGCATTTTCAATTCGAATTCATCATGTTCTAAAATAAAAATAAACTTCTTGTGACTGGGGAATTTCAGCTTTTGCCAGATCAGATACGAATACATCAATCAGTCGAGATCTCAATGGGTTTTCATGGAAAACTTGTGGCAATGGAATGCCGCTCCTGACGTTTACTATCTATGTGGTAAGGTAATGGACTAAAAGAGAATACTCAATTAATTCTACTCAGTTGTTCATGCCAATGGGCCCCCTAGATCGTGAGACAAATAGAAGACAACTAAGCCGGAGAGCTACGCAGGTGATTTTCTGCCAATTATGTCACGGCATCTGACGGACAATAATAGTAATAATATTCTCGTGATTATAAGCAAGAGACATGGTGAAAGAAAGATTGAGCGTTCTGCCACCGCATCTACGTTTCTTGAACTCACGCCCTCACTGAATTGCTAGTCCAGGTATGGGTATATCTACCGCGTTCAAGTTATCCCGGAAAAACAACTTGCTTATTTCACACTGGCACATTGTAACTACTTGAATATCAGTGTCGCGGAAAACAGTAGGTACACAAGAACTATAATAAATGAATAAGTAAACTATAATAAATAAAACTTATTGAAGAACTTATTAATTTTTTTGTAATACCTAACTATTTCTAGGTATAACCATTATTTCTCACGTGGCCACTTGTGACGTAGGCACGCTGTATGTCAGGGAGCATATTTCAACGCACAGTTTTGATAGGGAATAAAAGTGCGATCGAAGAAATCGCTCGTTGGTTAGAACGCCGAAATACACGAAGAAGGGTACACCAGCCTAATATTTTGCAATGTCAAGCACCAGAATGAATGGTGTTGAAACCGGTAGTAACCTTCTGACTACATGCTAGGTGCCATTTGTTAGTGGTCCACATCGAATCACATCTATGGACTTCCTGGCTGGGGGATTGCCAGGCTACGGCCTAACTTGAAAAGCAATACCCGAGATCCCGCGGTCAGAGGATTAAAATAACAATGATTTATCATATAAGCATGTTGTCGTGAGTCCCTCCCGGGAACACTCCACTAACAACTTTAAGCTCTCACCAATATCCTGATGTAAAACTTACTTTCCGCTAATAAACATCTGAGTGGGGAGACAGGCAACAGAATCCAGGGGACACAACCTGGGCCCCCCCCAAAACTCCCAACAGGGGAGTTGGAGGGAGAGGCCTCCAGTTCCTATATAACCCTGGATCCTGGAGCTTTAGCTTCATTCGACACTTCCTCTAACCAGCTCTCTCTTCTCTCTCTTACCTTCCTCCTCCCAGATGCTCGGTGGAATCCGCCGCCTGGGAATTTACCTTCTACCTTTCCTTCACCTACATCGGTGGATTACCGCCGCCTAGGTGAAATTCCCTCACTCACCTACATCGGTGGATTACCGCCGCCTAGGTGAGCTTCCTTCCTTCACCTACATCGGTGGATCACCGCCGCCTAGGTGAAATTCCCTCACTCACCTCTATCTACTCCAAAGTCGTAGATGCTCGGTGGTATCCGCCGCCTGCGACTTTTCCTCTCCTTCACGCCACCGTGATGAAGAATTTAAATTCATCACACATGTTATATTCGTATAACCTATAATGGAGGAGGGTTACCAGCGAACGCGTATCCTTCGACCTTGTGAATCTTGTTGTGACCGAGGAGGATCGCAGTGACGTTCTGAAGACCAGCGAAGGCGAATTGAGCAACTGTAGTGAGGGGCGTGTGTTGGATTGAGAGTTCCCTCAGTTTCGGGAGACCTCGGAAGGCGAAAGGTCGAATGACAGAGATGTTGTTGCCGTCCAGGGACAGCTTTTTGAGATACCTGCCAACATTGAGGAACACGGTACCTCATGGTTCATAAATAGTGTCTCGAATAATCTCCCTTTTCCTAGAGTATCCAACTGCAATAATCGTGAAGAACATAATCATGTATCAAGCCAAATAATGTTAATTACCGACCTCAGACCGTTGAAAGCGTCACTACGGATGAGAGGGAAGTTATTTTTCGTGAGGCTCAGATGTTCGACGGTTGGTGGCAGCTTGTTGACGGGTATCTCTGTCAACCCACCTGTGTTGCAAAGAACCTGCAACAAAAATAACAAAAAAACGGATATATAAATATATTTATATCAGTGAGAATCGCTGTCATACAATCAACGAAGACCTATCCCCCAACCATTTCAATAATAACTAAATATGTGTCAAAACAAACCACTCTCCGAATTTCAGCTCATCCGGTCATTCGTTTGAACTTAATTATTGTTATCTAGGCATTGCGAGTAATTCACGTTTACGCATGCATAGACGAAAGTTTCAGTCCGATTATGATGAAATCCGTATGAGACCATCTACTGTCCAAACTGCATCTTTCCTGAACCTTCGACTCAGTTAAACCCATAAAATGTCGAGTCACTGGCGTTGCTAGTATTTAAGTCTAAGACACAGAACGCGAATGCATATTTTGATTTTCTTCTTCTATCATTGCCCTATCTGGTCCGAATGTTGGAGATCATCTCTGCTGCTCTGCTTTTATCGACCGCACAGCGGAACAGTTCTGTCGATGTGACACCGAACCATTTGCGCGAATTGGCCAGCCAGGATACTTGTCTTCTACCAGGCCCACGTTTCCTCTCACCCTCGGTACCTTTCACTGTACCATCCATACATTGTGTAACAGCCAGTACTTTGCGTTTCGCATTACGTGTCCGAGTACTCTAGCTTTCTCCGTTTTACCAGTACTACAGTTTAGGCTCAACAATGATTCTCTGAAGGACTTCGGCATTGGTGACCAGGTCCTACCACGGAATTTTCAGAATCCTCCGGTAGTACACTGAGTCTTCAACATCTCAAAATCCTGAACTCTCCTTACGGTATTTCTCCTTTCAGTATACTCAGACAGCGTCCAACTTTCCACCCCATATAGTGGTAGCTAATATACATAAAAAAGGACTCTGAGCTTTTTCAAGACAAGGCTAAGGTATCTGGAACACAGGAAACGCTTCATTTTGGTAAACGTGGACCTGGCCTTTTCTATCCGAAACGTGACTTCTATAGAATGATCCCAAGTCTCTGACACAGTGGTTCCCAAGTACGTAAACTTAGTACCTAACGCGATTTGTGGAACAGCCATTCAAAAGCAGATTTTCGGATGGGAATGATACTTTGCTTATTATCGTAAATGTTTTTGCTTGGATTCAATTACAATCAATATTCCAAACTGGTTTCATCTTCCCGATCCAGCAACTGTTGAAGATCATCAAAATTGTCAGCATTAAGCACTGTGCCGTTATTTATTTATAACTTCTCCATTCACCCTTATACCGAACTCCATGTCGTGGTTCCTCCCAAATCTCTACATAAACCACTCGTACGTAATAATAAGCAATTTAACCAAATAAACGACGGGAACGTTGTTTAGGGCAGCGCCAAGGGGAAAATAACTGTAGGGGGTTTTCCCAACCGCCATCGCTCCTCAACAGGCCTAAGGGCCAATTGTGGACAAGGGACGGGTGGAAAAGTCCCTATAAAAACAGCCCTTCTGGCCCAACTCTCCATTGGACAATCCGACTCCCAACTTGCGACTCCTCTCTTTCCGACCCCTTTCTCCGACACTCGCCATTCCAGGGGGTGCTGGCAAAAGACTCCTTAGGAGCAACTAATTTCAGCTGTGGTTCGTCATTCATGGTATTAGTACTAGGTCCATCTTTTCTATCTAGCACCCGCTGCCAAACGCCCCACTACCCCCGAAGATACTGCGAACCCACTATGTTGGTTTCATCACACCTTCGGCGCTCAGGCATGGAATAGCCGGCCCCCCTGCGCCTTCAAGTCGTCCGATACCACTCGGCCATAACCCACTCCCCGCCCGCCACTATGCCACCACGACCCCTGCCCCAACCCACCACCCCTGAATCTCCGCCTTGCCCGGTTCGCATCTCTCTGTATATTAATTAACTTCGCACTCCTCGCCATACTGCCCTGACACCTCCAGTACCCCTCTTTTGCCCTCGCCGTCTCTCTTTCTAGTCATTCACGCATCTTTGTATTACTCCACGTGCCTTCAGCGCCCCCTGTAATCTTTTGCACGCCATCAGTGACATTGTCTCTCTCTCACACTGCGCCTTCCGCGTACTCTACTCTTTTACATCGCCCTCGGCGCTGGTTGTACTCTTCTACACGCCGTCAGCGACCATTGTAACTCTCACGCCTCGCCTTCAGCGTACCTCGCCGTGTACTCTCCATACTCTCATACCGCTTTCAGCACCCATTGTACTCTCTCAACACGCCTTCAGCACCCATTGTAATGTGGTCCTTCCATCGCCTTTAGCTCTCAATGTCCTCTTGCACCGCCTTCTGCGTACTCTGTTGTCATCCACTGCCCTCAGCGACCTACACGTTCCTTATTTGGTCAAATGTGGGGGGGGGGGGGGGGGGGGGGGGGACCAATGTAGTGGTTCCTCCCAAATATCTACCTAAACCACTCCTATGTAATAGTAAGCGATTTAACCAAATAAACGACGGGAACTTTGAGTAGGGCAGCACCAAGGGGAAAATGACGGTAGGGGTTTTTCCCAATCACCATCGCTCCATAACAGACATAACGGCCGACTGTGGATGAGGGAAGGTTGGAAAAGTCCCTATAAAAACAGCCCTTCTGGCCCAGCTCTCCATTCGAAGAACCGACTCTTACGACTCCTCTCTTTCCAACCCCTTTCTCCGACACTCCCTGTGTCGCGGGGTGGTGGCAAAAGACTCCTAAGGAGCAGCCAATACTCGCTGTGGCTCATGCTCGTGGGGTATTAATATTAGGTCCCCGTCCTTCATCTAGCACCTGCTGTGGTTCATGCTCGCGGGGTGTTAGCAAAAGACTCTTAAGGAGCAACTAATATCTGCTGCGGTTCATGCTCGCGGGATATTAGTAGTAGGTTCCTCCTGACCCTACAGTAGGAGACAATTTCAACCAGCCCCTGTGATCGCCTTGTGATGACCCCAAAATTTTCCCCACTACACATTGGTGATACGCACACACCCGCGCATCATCATACTCCACATCCCCCAGTGCTTTGCAGAAAACGCTTTCCGAGTAGATGTTAAAAAGGAGTGGTGATAAAGCTTGTCTCACTGACAGCCACAGGTTGCGACAGCTCTCCGTCTATCCTCACTATGGCCTTCTGACCCCAATAAAGGTTGCTGATTATACGTATATCCTGCACATCAATGCTGGCATCGATCAACGCTCTAGTATAATCGAAAAAACACACAGGCACATCCCATTTTACATCAATTCATCTTTGAAACACTACCTGTGTCGTGAATGAGGCTTCACGCATTGCGGAAATCAAACTGAGTTTCACTCATGAGGGCCTCACACTTTGCGTAAATCCGATCATGAATAATCTTGAGGAAGAATTTTAGGACATCACTCATTAAGCTAATCGTCCGGAAGTCACTACGTGATTTGGGCTAAGGCTTATTCGGAAACTACTGAACTTTCAGATACTTGAATGGAAGTCATGCACGAGAGGAGAGTGCTCTGTACTTCAGATCTTACCTCATCCGACTTCAATGTATCAAGGTTATAATTATCATCACCTCACCTGTTTCCTAACTATTCTTTGCAACCTCGTGGACACGCTAGCTACATACGAGCAGATTGTGGTCAGAATTCACATCCGCGCCTGGTCAGAATTCACATCCGTTATTACAAACAAAATGTTGTTCCTGAACCTTTGACTGATGAGTATAAAATCTATCTGGTTCCTTACAATAGTATCGGGATTGTCGGCTGGAGACTTCTACGTGTAAAGGCGTCTTGGTGGTAACTTGAAAAATGTATTTGTGGCAATCACCTCATTATCCCTGCAGAACTCGTTATCGTCCATCCACAGTTACCGTCCAGCCTCTGAACTGTGCACATCCGTTCATATCTGCCTAAACGTGATCGCTCTTCCGATAAGGTAATCTATCTAAGCCAGTTATCACTTCTCCTTTTACCATCTCGAAGTATCACTCTCTATCTTTCCTCAACATGAAGTGTAACGGTTGTAACGACTCTCTTTTGTCCTCTGACAAAGTTAAGCGCTCGATATGTGACAATATTTTTCATTATCACTGTGTTGGTATGACAAAGAGAAATTTCAAAAAAATTTCAGTTGAGACAGTTTCAAAATGGAAGTGCATCGTTTGCAAGACTGGCCGAACATGATGATACAGTATCGATGCAACAAGTAGATCCTTCAACGCAAACTTATTCCAAGACTGAAATTGACATAATCATTTGAATTTAGCGGATTCGATCGTTAAAAAACTGAGTCCGGTCATTCAGTCCGGTAATGAAGGTCTTTCGTCAAGGTTGAAGGAAGAATTTGATCCTGCCTTAGCCGAGACAAATAATGCGATGTCTGAGCTCAAAGCAACCATGGACACTTGCGTTGCAGGTTACCAAACTCGAAAAAATAAATTCGTTTTCAAATTAACTTGATTCCATGAAGCTTGATTTAGATGCTGCAAAAATCGAAACTTCCTCGTTGTTGAGTGACATGAGTGGAAGAATCCTGTCACTGGGGAATGCGGAGGATGCTTCTGGCCCTTGCTGTATTGAGAATATAATCTCCGAGATGAACGAAAGACGTAAAAGAGCCTTGTAATGTAATAATGTTTAACATTCCAGAACACGATCCCGCCACTGTTTCTTAAAGTAATGGCTCTAACTTCATGGAAATAAAAAGAATACTTTCGATCGTATCTGATAAATTTACCACTCAACACTTGCACTTTTTCAGGCTCGGCAAGCTCAGCATTAATGGTAAGCCCCGCCCCGTGAAAATTTTGCTGAATAGTGAAATGAAAAGCAGACTGATTATGACCATCTGGAGGCAAAAATCTCACTTGTTAGGTGGAATAACATTTTCCTACGAACAATCCGTAATGCAGCGCTCATATATCAGCAATCTTCGAGCTCAACTCAAAACTCGGTTAGACAATGGGGAAACAAACTTAACGATTAAATATTTCAATGGTGTTCCCAGAATTGTTTCAAATGCTCACCTTCCATAAACCACTAACCATTGCTTTTCATAACTTACATCAGATCAATTCTGTTCCAAATCAACACGGTTCCATTTTGGATCTAGCTTTCTTGGTCGACGAGCGTCAGTACTCGGTCCAGTCAACTACCAGTCATACTCTCGTGAAATGTGATCGATATCATCCTGCCATTATAGTGTCTGCCAATTTCTGCGCGGAGGAACGCAACTGCCAAGCCTGTACATTGAACGCAACTGCCAAGCCTATAACTTTAAGAAAGCAGACTACAAGTCACTAAAATGAATTTCTACCTGGTGTGAACTAGAACTCTTTACTTGGGCGTCACGGCTTGGAGATATCGGTTGATATTTTCTACTGTGTTCTTTGCTAAGGATTTGATCAGTTTGTTCCAAAAGTAACCGTCGGGAGTCGGTTAGCACACAGCAAAAATGGTCTTCCTCTGATCTCCGTAAGCTGATAAGTGATAATTGATAAAAAAATCCCATCACTTTCTCTGGAAATGCACGGGTGATCTACAGGCTTACACTGCCTTGTCTACTATCAGAACTAAATGCAAGAGGATTGGTCAGCAAAGACACCGAAGCTAAGTGAATGATACCGAAGTCTCGATTGTAGAGTATAATGATACAAAGCCGTTCTGGAACTATATTAGTTAACTTCGTCTTCAGCTGGGTATTCCTTCCACTATGGTGGCCGATGATGGTAGGCAGCTTTCTTCTCCTTGGTAAATTTGTTCAGAGTTCACCAAGTATTTCTCGAGTGTGTATGAATCTCATCAATCGACATCGTTTGATGTTCGTGCGAGGTCGAACTCTGTCAATTTGCATTCATTGGAGAATGATGCGAGCCAGGTTCTCGCAAAGCTGAGCAGTCTTTTGATTGTTCTAAGGGTATTGGTCCAGATGGCGTTCCCCCTATCGTTCTGCGGATGTGTTGTGGTGCTTTCTTAGCCTCTGGCATTGCTGTTCAATATCAGCCTGAGGACCGGCCGCTTCCCTAGAGCTTGGAAGTCTAGGGAAGCGGGAGGGGTTTTCAAATCAGGAAGGAGAAATAACTTTAACAACTATCGGCCCATCTGCAAGCTGTCAGTCATCCCTAAGGTCCACGAGATCTTGGTAGTGGAGAAGATTGGCAACGTCTACAGGAACCTCATCCGGCGTTAGCCAACATGGCTTTGTCAGTGGAAGATCAGTGATGACGAACTTAATCGAGTTTGAGCAGTATGTTCTGGGTGCTATCAAGGAGGGATTTCACATTGACGCGGTGTATACCGATCTTTCAAAAGCATGTGACAAACTTTGCATTCCGCTGTTAGTCTAGAACATGTCTGCCTTGGGTATCGGTGGTGCTTTGTTGGCATAGATTTCCTCGTATCTGAGTGGTCGGAGACAGATAGTGTGCATGGGAGGACACAGAGCTGAGCCGTTCGTAGTTTCGTCAGGGTTGCCGCAAGGCTACCATCGCCTACTATTTATATTGTTTATGGATAACTTGCATGATCGCCTCAGTTCAATGTCCAATACCTATTGTACGCTGATGACTTGAACATGTTCTGTAAAATTCGGTCTTCAGAGGATGTCATCAACCTGCAGTCAAACATAGATAAGTTCAGTGCGTACTGCATGAGCAATAGCCTTCTAATCAACGTCAGGAAGTGCAACTTCATTTTCTTCACTCGTGGCAGATATCCACATTTCGACTTTCCTTACTGCGTTGATGGCGTTCCTTTGGAAAGGGTGGACCAAGTGAGGGATTTGGGTGTTACCATTGATTCTGATTTCTCATTCTCATCTCATATCCATAGCATTGACTGTAAGGGCTTCAGACAGCTTGGATTCCTATATCACGCATCGCCTTCGTTTTGGAATCTGGTACAATGAAGATACTGTACTGCTCATTGGTTTGGAGCCATTTGGAATTCGCCTCAGGAGTCTGGAATCCTGTGTACTCCACGTATATCCAGTCTTTGGAGCGTGTGCAAAATACATGTTTAAGAATGGCTTTCCACAAGACTGATGTGCTGGATGAGTACAGTGAGACTGACATGAGGAGGTTGATGGGGCTTGACACACTCGAATAGCGGAGACTCCAACTTGATTTATCCACGTTGAGCAAGATAATCCAAAACCAGTCCAGCTCTCCAGCTTTATTAGCAAAGTTGAATTTTACAGTGCCCTCAAGAACCACCAGAAGCCGTGACCCGTTCCTCTCTGAGTACCACAGGACCAACTACGGTAACAACTCTTCTTTCGTTAGGATGCAGCGGTCTGCCAACTCTGTTGCCCAGTGTATTGACATAAACACCAGTTTGTTATTTTGTTTGTGTGTCTGTTTATTTTATTTTATTTATTTAGTTATTATTATTGTTTTTATCTTTTTTATGTATTTTTTATTCCTTTATTTTTATTTTTTTTTTAATTTGTAGCTAGGTAGGAATTCTAATTGTAGTGTGCTGGAAATTTATGTTAATGTAGAAAAGGGAAGAAAATTCCCGTGTAATTTAAAAATAAAATAAAATTTAAAAAACTGAACATATCTGTCTTCTAGTTCATTTCTAGATCCTAAGCCGAAAGGTCCGACTAAATTTTCTTCACGACCTTCCCCAATTTTGACGTAAAAATCCCCAATGACAATACCAACTCGTGGGCTTTGGTATTCTTAAGCACTTGTTCAATATCATGTTAAAACCGCTCCACCACTTCATCCCCCTTATCTCGGGTAGGTGCATAAACTTGTATGACATTAACGTTAAACGGTTTCCCTTTCAATTTCACCCTTCATTTTTATTTTGGTGGAAACAAATTCTTTTCCTCCCAAAAGTTATGTACTTATAGCAAATGGGAAGGGTATTTGTGAATTAGACAGTTTCCAGGAGATGCGATTTCGATACTGCGGTTGGTGGGGGCGGAGAAAATGCTTGCTGGCCCAAGGAAGAGCCGGTATATCAGGGATTTGGATGCAAAAAACTCTCAATGACTGAAGAGACAGCTAATTACTACATCTCTTGGCCACTCTCAGTCAAATCATCTTTCAACCTTTCTATAATCCGGGTTTAGAGGTCGCATACAAATTGGCAATCCGTCCCCATCTGTTGCGAATTAAAAATGAGTGACTGGAGGTCAATCTGAGAGGTGAGAACCTCTGAGTAAAGTGGTAATAACCCGGTAGAACGAGTGGGGGGAAGAGAGGATAAAATCGAAACTGTGAGGGGGTTCTTTAGAAGACACCGTCAAACGAGGAATGATCAGAGGTGGTTTGGGACGGAATAAAAGAAGATGCTTTGCCCTGTCCACCATCACCATGGGATACAGAAGTCGTGGGAGAGGATATGACGGTGGTCGTGGGGAGGGGGGGGGGGTGAAAGGTAGTTTTGTGGTTCCCGACTGAGAGAGTCGCTAACCAATCCCCGGTTATTTCCGCGCTGCTGCTCCAAGGACTCCCGATAGAAGAAACATCGGAGGGACGATCTCGTTCTACTGTTCAATTAATCTTGACGTTACCAGTAGCTTTGCTCTTCATTGTTCCTGCCTGCTCATGAGTTTAATATTTCCGATAGTAGTAGACCTCGGTACGTTGTTAGGTTCGTCACCCCTCCCCCACCCCCTCAATAAAAGTTTTAGTTTTCCTTCGAAAGAAAGAAAAAGGTCTACCGAGAATTTTTACCGGAGTCATATCGGGTCCCGTTTCGATTGATGATTTGATCGGTAAGCAGTTCGTGTTTTGCTTCGTGTTTTCGCGGCTTTGGTTTCTCGTTTCGTTGAGGTAAGACTGTTGCCTATATTTTGCCCATTTCTTGTCCCTGGAAAACCGTTCATTCTCATTTAAATCTAAGCGAGTTGGCTCACGGAGCGAGGGGTCAACAACGCCTGCGCAATTGCTTGCGAGTCGAATCTCCAACTAATTCGTCCTATTAGTGTTTATCTCGAGTACACTGGTTACTGTTCGGACTAATCTCGAAGCACCGGCTGTTTGAGAACTTATGAATAAGACAGGGACACTGGAGAATTATTACGCCGATTCGTGAGACGCTAAAACGTAGACGCAGTAACAGTACCCCACCTGAATGTTCGAAAAAAATTACTTGTAGAGGAGATCTCACCAACCGAAAAATAGGGGATTTACTCCCGATGAATTCGCTAAAATTATGGGATGTACTATGGACAAGAAACTCCAAAATGTCGCGACAATTATCCCACCTGAAGCTCAGGTGGGTGTACTGAAATCTCAGGTGAATGGGTCACGAAACTTGTTGAATAGAAACAAGCTAATAATAGGAGGTCTGAATGTACCAGCGGGAACTCTGCTAGTTGACGCGTTTATGGATCTTTTTGTAAATATTCTGAATGTGGCAATTCGTATCGTGCAGATTTTTTCACTATTTAAACCTGGACTCAACAAATTGGGCCTCACCCTTGTCGAGTTTGAATCGTATAAATACGTAATGAAACTGTATAAGAATGTCAATAAATTGAGAGGTACTAGACGACGTGACACCCGAGAAGAGAATCAAGCGTGGAATATCGCTTCGGTTCAATAAGAATTGCAGTTCGCTTGACAAAAACAAAGTTTTGAAATTGCGAGGCGACGACTATGCTTATTGTGGGTGGTCGGAAATTCACTTGGTCTGATGATACGCTTGTTTCCTGTGATGGTTCCGAAGAAAGTGTGGCCGCCCTTAGTAGTGTCATGGGCCTGGACCTTAGCGGTTTCATTCGAAGTATGGATACAGAGAAGCGCGGTCGTGATTTGCAGCAGGGAGGAAATATAACAGTGTCTCAGCAACCATAGCAAGAGGATTCGTTGGATAGAAACCAGGAGCGACTTGGAGTGACAAATGGTCAACAACTAATGATTCTTTCTTATAATGCAAATGGTTTAATTACTAATATCTTTCAAGATGGTTTTCTTAAATGTTTGAAATCTTTTGAAATGGTCATTCTACTCGAAACATTTTTGGAGGAGGGTAAGTGTCGATGAGCAACACAGGCCAACACGAGGACATCTACCACTTCCTTCGGAGATGCCTAATCTTATCAGAATTTTGAATTAGATATTTTTGTAAGGGATTTTTTGTTGGTCTAAAATAATGGAAAAATAAACGGGTCAACCCAAACAATGTTATTTTATAAAGTTATGAGAGACGCTAGGTCCTACCGAAATGCATTAGTTGCCGAGTTTAATTATTAGTTTTTCTTTTTATCTTATGTGTTTCTTGTGATTAGGATTGAGGAGAAAATAAGTAAATAGGCTTCCGATAAATATAAATTTCTTTTTGCACCGGTAGAGCCGGATTCATGGCGAAATAGCCCAATCCTATTTGTTTTATATGCACACATTTTTGAAATAAAAAAGTTGTAGTTTCTTTAAATGCAACTACTTTTCTTCTTCTTCTTGTCTACTCTGTATTGTTGAGCCGTTTTTCGTCATCGACTTTGGTCGTTGTTTGGAAGTATACTTAAAACTACGTACAATGAGTGTAAAATGTCGAGCAAAAACAGATGAAATCGAGTGGGATTTCCGGAGAGGACCACCATGGTGAGCCCCTCCACCGGAAGGCGTTCTGGCGGTACAGGATCGTTTCTTGTCACGGGCATTTCACGCCTGGAAACTATCTCATACTACGCTAATAAAAAGTATGTGAAAATGCAGGAAAGGATCTTGGAGTATGGAGGCTGCAATTGTGTCATAATAACAACACAACAAACACACAACACAAACAACAACAAACGCCAGCAAACAAACGAATGTCAACAATGCTCACTGGATGAAAACCCTCATCCAACCAACGAACTTCAAAATGTTTTTTGCCTGCTCGGGCTCAAAAAGTGATGGAGATTCCTAATAATTAAAATCGGAATGAAATAAATAATTATAATAATCGTGTTAATAAAAATTACAACAACAATGAAATGGGCTAGTAACAACAAATAGGTAACAATTTGCCGTTAGGGAAGTGTGTCGTGAGGACGTAGGTACCTGCGCTTGTGATAGACAGATGCACTGGGATGGACAGGGAATCGCCACAGCGAGAGCTATAGCGGTGCATGTCAGTGCAACAGCCAGGCCCCATAGCATTCCTGAAACATAATAATTAAAATTCTCTGAAATAGGTAGTTAATATTATAACCATTGAAAAGTTTCAGTTATTTCATCAACCTAGGCAGTATTACCTAGCTTATGTCGTGTAGTTTGACTATATTTTCTCATGCCATGTCATGATTGTGTTCTCACATGTTATTCGGTACTACCGTTGTTGTGACTCCAAACCAAGGGGTTGGTAGGGAGGGGTCGTGGTCGAAGAATGGAGTGTGAGATGGATATGGTTGGATGGAGGAATATGCTGCCCGCGGTTTTCACCAACAGCAGGAGTTTTTTTAAGGGTATGCTCTCCGCGGTTTTCAACAGCAGCAGGAGATCTCTTAGGATGTGCTCCCCACGGTTTTCCCCAACACCAGGAGTTCTTTTAAGGATATGCTCCCCGTGGTTTTCGCCAACAGCAGGAGATCTTTTAGGGAAGGAGCGAGTCGGGAAAGAGAGAGAAATCGGTCGAATGGAGAGTTGGGCCAGAGGAGCTAGTTTTATAGGGACCTTTCCACCCGTTTCCCATCCACAATCGGCTGTTGCGACCGTTTTGGCGGTTGACGGTTGTTTATCTGGAAGGATGCTCCACATTGCCTTCGTTGTTAAGTCGAATTACAAGTATAATTACAGGAGTGATTTGAATGAAGGGATCACGACATAGGTCCCCCCAGAGCTAACCAAATAAAGGACATAAAGAACATACATAAATTTCGCCAAAGGCTGTTGAGAAATACAATGGAGGTTGAAGGCGAGGGGAGTGTGAATTTACTATGAGCTGAAGGCGAGTGTGGGCGATTTTCAAGTACAGTGGTTGCTGAGAGCGACGTGAGATTGCAGAAGTCCAGGGAGCCTTAAGGGCGAGGGGAAACCACGCTGAAGGAAACGAGAGCCTACGAGTGGTGCTGAAGGTGAGCGAGTAGAAAGTGCAAGTATAGTGGTCGCTGAAGGGGGTGAGAGATAACTAGAACATGCAGAAGGCGGTAGGGAAAACCCGTAAGTATGCAGGTGTAGAGGCATGGATGAATCGTTTGGCTTGCAAGCGGGGTGGTAGGTTGCGAGGTGAAGCAGTGGGCCATCCGAACTGCCACCATCTGGACGTGCTAGCGTGTCATACAGATGGTAGCGGTGCAAAGGCCCCGCTGCGATTGAGCGGGGCGGAAGAATGTGTTGGGGCTGCCAGGTGGGTGCTGTGTGACGGTATATGGGAATCCTGTCCATCTTGGATGCCGGGCTCTTCCGGATCTTTTTGACACGCGGCTGAAGGGGTGGTCGATTCGCGGAAACGAATCGTCAACTCCTGGAGGCATTGCGTTATAATCAAACCAGTGTCTCCGGGGGCAGCTGTCACACTGCCTCCCTACCTTTCTAGAGAGTGGAGAGGGGGAAACTACGCTGTATGGGCGGTGTAGTTAAACCCCACATCCATTACATGGTAGCAGAGCGTGGTTGGTGGGTATGTGCTGGATTTTATCCTCGGTACCCTCTCCACTTTTTGAGAGCTTTTCCAGAAGGAATAGCTCTGAGGTTTTCCAGAAGGAATCCTCTTTTTAATATCTTCTCTTTTTAATATCCCCTTTGTTAATCAATATACACTTCGGCCATTGGATTTTCTTTTTTCATCAAATCAAACTCATTATTATTATTACTATTATTATTATCAAACTTGATTATTATTATTAAGGCGCTCAATGCCTGGCGTTCAATGCCAATTTTTCCCCTTATTTTCCCAGTTGTTCCATCTTATGATGGGGGTTAGTCACCCAGAGGTTGTTCAGATGAACCTTCCTGAACCAGAACCTCTGACAACTACTTTCATTTGTATGATTTATATTCCAGTTGTTCCATCCTATGATGGGGGTTAGCCACCTAGAGGTTGTTCAGATGAACTTTCCTGAACCAGAACCTCTGACAACGACCTTTTTTTTCTTTCCTTTTTGTCCAAATCCGCCGAGTGATATATTGATAAGGACCTAAGTTCTCCACCAGTAACAATTCTCAGTAGTACCATTACGATGGAAGCTATCAGCTTTGGAGTTTTTCAGATGAAACTTCCTGAATCATAACTCCATACTACTTTGCAGTCCCGTGTCTAACTTCACATACTTCTTCTTCAAAGAAGTATGTTTTTAAGGGGAGGAGTGTGACGGTATATGGGAATCCCGTCCATCTTGGATGCCGGGCTCTTCCCGATCTTTTTGACACGCGCCTGAAGGGGCGGTCGATTCGCGGAAACGAATCGTCAACTCCTGGAGGCATTGCGTTATAATCAAACCAGTGTCTCCGGGGGCAGCTGTCACACTGCCTCCCTACCTTTCTAGAGAGTGGAGAGGGGGAAACTACGCTGTATGGGCGGTGTAGTTAAACCCCACATCCATTACAGCTGTGTCGAGAGGTGGGCTGACGTTTCCCGGGCCGAGGCCTGGCGGCGTCTATGGGGGACATCCCCGGCAGGGCGCACATCAGTGGGCAGTTGGAGTTGTCCAAGTGGCGTCGGCTGGAAGATTGGCGTGGGTGGTGGCATGCGAGCCGCATTGGTTGCCGGCCGTGGCACGTAAGGGTCGTGTACCCCGGTGGTTAGTGCGACGTACTAGTCTCTTATGATCGCCTACCGAGGTAAGGACCGCTGCCGGGGCCGGGGAGGTCGTCCAGGGGTCCAAATCGGAGGGGAAAATAAAGGCGAGGGTGGCCCGGGAAGAGGCAACAGCAGCCGCGGGAGGCAGACATAGCACATTACCGCCTCGACGACTGCGTCTCGGTGTGTGGCGAACGGCTTCGAGGTCGGGAGGCGATGTGACGTGGTTGGTGAGTGAAGAGAGACTGTGGTGAGTAGGGGACATCGACGATTGATCAGGAAGAGAAAAAGCGGGCTTAAAGCATGCGAGAGGTACCGTATGGAGTTTCCCGTCGATTTGAAGGGTAGCGGTGCTTGCTGTTGTGCGTATTACATGAAAGGGCCCAGCGTATAAGGGTTGAAAGGTTTTATGGGAGCCAGGTTGCTTCAGGTACATGTGTGTGGCGGAGTGAATTTGCTTGGGATAAGCAGCGTCAGTAATATTGGCGTCGGATCACTTTGAGGTGGGTTAGTAGCTGTGTGTTTGAGAAAAATATCGGCAGGTAAACATAAAGAAGGCCGGAAGGCGGGACTGGCTCTGTCTGTCGGTCGTTCGGCAGTTCGGAGACTAAGCACGACTTATGGAAGGACTTTTGTCCATGATGGCGAATCGCATGAGGAGGCGAGCGCTTGCTTGAGTACTGAGTGCCATCGTTCAACTTTCCCGTTGGATTGAAGGTGGTATGCGGTTGTGTGGTTTTTTGTGATGCCGAGTGAGCGTAGTAGATCCGTGAATTGAGTCGATTCCGGCTCTGATCTACAGTGATGGCGCGAGGACAACCCTACCATGCATTCCAATTATTGAGGAACGCCCAAATTACAGCGTCTGCGGTGATGTGCGTGAGGGGGATGCATTCGATGCAGTTTGTGGCGCGGTCAATCATCATCATACAATATTTTTCCCCCTCTGATGGTGGAAGGGGGCCAATGACGTCAAGGTGGACGGGTTCAAAAATAAATGCATTGTCGTGCGGTTGTGGTGGTACATGGGGGTGCGCCGCAATTTTGAACTGTTGGCATTTTCTGCAGTCGAGGACCCAGGTGGGGATATCAGAGTTCATCCGTGGCCAAAAACAACGATTGGTGAGTAGGTATGTCCCGACTAGCTCGAATCCCTGGGTGGTGTAACGAGTGGTAGTGTCGAAAGATGTCTTGGCGTAGAGGTTGTGGGATGTATGGTCGGGGTGGATCGGTTGACTAATCACATCATAGGTTGTGGGGCGGTAGTTGGCGGAGGCGCTCGGTGGTGATGAGGTCGGCTAAGGATGGGTCGGTCGAGGGGTCCTGTGACTGCGCGAAATGTGAGGGCGAAGGGAAAGGCAGAAGTTCGTCGATCTGGGTGGTGGGTGGCCGGAGAGTGCATCTACAACCAGGTGGTGTGCATCTACAACCAGGTGGTGTGCATCTACAACCAGGTGGTCCGCCACCGGCTTGTATCGTATATCCGTGGTGAACTGAGCAATAAACTCAAGGTGCCGTAGGCGGTGAGGCGATGCGGATTTGGTGTTTGGTGCAGGGCATGCGTGAGGGGGTGATGGTTGGTGTTGACAGTGAACTGCCTGCCCTCTACAAAGTCACGGAAATGGCTTCGCAGATGGCGAGGAGCTCTCTGTCAAACGTCGAGTATTTACGCTGAGCAGGTAATAGGGTTTTCGAAAAGAACCCTAGAGGTTGAGAGTTCCCGATGACGAGTTGGTGTAGCAGGGCCCCTATGGCCCAGTCGGAGGCGTCGGTGATGATGGAGAGGTTGGTGTGAGGGGCAGGGTGTGTGAGGAGGGCCACGTGCTCAAGGTCTGCCTTGCACCAATCGAAGGCCCATTGTAGGGCGTCAGTCCACGGGATGTGACGTTTATCATTTCAAACGGGGGGGAGGGGGGGTCCGCCCGGATGAAGATAGAGTTCGAGCCATCACAGAGATGCAAATACGAACTAAATCACTCGCGGAAATCGTAGAAACCCATCTCAAAGAATAGAAACGACGTCATGTAAATAAAACAATGAGTGTGCACAGTCTTCGTCGTATCAACATAATCGACACGAATCCCTTTCATGTCTTTCTGATTCGCCCCCTTGAACTAATACATCCGAGCTTCCAATCAGCCCTCTCCATCTGTTGGAATGTAGTTGGTCCGTAGTAGGTTCCCAAGCTCAAACCGGTCTCTCTATTTGTTAGATAAACAACCCATACCATCAATACAAATAGATGACCCACACAATCCTTGTTATAATTACCTCGAGTTCCCCTGGTTGTATTAATCGTTTCAATCGCGTAGCATAGACTAAAATGGATTACCTAATTTTTGATGCGGCCCTAATAGGACCGCCTCCGTTTTGATAACAACCGTCTCCCTAGCCAATTAAATAAACTCATCATCAGCAGGTCAGAGAGATAGCAGGTTCAGACCAAATAAAACTGAAATGTAGGTACTTGGGTCAACGCATCATGAATCGAGTTCCTAATGGGGAACAGTGCCAAAGACAAATAAACACAGCAAAGCCTGTGAAAATCATTGAAATAGAACGGAATAAATGTGGATGAAATAATTAGCACCAAATAATGTCATGCATGTCATTCTTATAATGGTAGATATATGAATTCTGTGGTGTGGCTGATGAATAAACCAGTTTGAAGCAAAATACATCAACCAAAAACTTGCGAAAGGTCATAACAATTGCAATGTCGAGGGTATCGAACAAAGATGTTCCAACCTACCTTGGATCAACTCGGAAAAATCAACTATCTGGGACTGAGCATGTGTGCGGAGCTATGAAGCTGGCTTTGATTGCGTTATCCTTTTTCACTGCAGTTGAAAAAACGTTCAACTTCATAGACGATGATTAGTTGTTATGACAAAGTATTAGGTAGGTTCTGGTGGTTTCTTCCATCTCATTCCGCCAAAGAGTATAAGATTATAAAAGCTCGAGGATTGTTCCTTCGATTGGATAACAGGTTAGGTATAGTTGGTAACTTACGGACTGAAGAATCAAAGTTCCTTGATGTCTGTAACGCAAATTAGGAGGAGGAATGTTTCAAGTGTAGGACACAATCGTAAAATGTTAATGTTACTGTCCACAGAGGTATCAAAACTTGGTTACCGAGCCATGCACAACAACGCAATCAACAAAGGAATTTTCGCATTAACGTACCAACACAACATACGAGTTTTAAGATCAGCAATCCAAAGTTGAACAATTTATTGGCTACCAAACTTTTTGAACTACCCAATTTCCTTTTATTTGTTGATTTTATGGAAGTATCTAATCTAGAGTAATCACAAGATGAAAGAACTCAATTTATTCCTCATAAATAGTTTTGGCTGTTTAATCTCTTTGTTACTATTCTCAATAATGACATGCACCATTTTGAGCTATTGGTGGATGGATATCTGATGTTTTTCCAAAAATTCTAGTAGGTACCTACCGACTCAACATTTTAGACACGTCGCATAGGTTATTTTCTTCGCATTCGCTAACATCGAGGAGAGTAGAGATGTACTGCGAACCGCGTTAAACCATAACTGAAGGACTTAGCAGAGTCACAGAGGAAATGAGGGGATAAAACGTCATTCATTTGCTAATTAGGAAGAAATGTCGGGATGGGAAGCGGACGGTGGGCGGAAAGGATGCAGTAGGTAGCTAGGTGTCTGAACGGAGGGCTTCGCAGAGAAAATATAAAAATGTTTAATTAACTAAGAGACAGAGCTAAGAGAAGGATGAAGAGGGAAGGAGGAAGAGTTTTAGCTAATGTCACCATTGGAGAGGTAATGGTCGCAACCACTCCAGAGGTATTGGGTCCCTCTCCTATGAGTAACACCACTAACCACTTCTCTCAATTACAACGGATACTCGTACCTACTCTCCCTCCGCCGTCTGCGACTAAAACATAACTGCTATAGATACTCGAGTCCACTTCTCTAACGAAACAGCTTCATATATTAACGAGTGTTTCTCGGGTATTGTGCTTTCACTTTCCACATTGCAACCGTTTACGAAGTGCTACCCTTGGCACCTTCGGCCATTTAAGCCTAGTATTGAACAAGAAAATTACCCGATGACTGAAACGCAAAATGAGAGTGGAAGATCATTCGAGTACAAGATTTTCTTTCATTTGAGCGTTTCAAAGAAAATGAGCGATTGTAATCAATACAAAGCATGTTTTTTCTTCGATTTTTGTATGCGTAAACGGATTTTACTTTTTGCACTGATGAGACAAGTAGGATTACCTATGACCTATCTCCATTCACCTGCACATTATCCATACCATTTTACATACATATCAGCCAAATTAGAGTTATCTGCTGATTTTTGACAAGTAGCAAAAAAATAGCAAGCCAGATTCTCATGTTGGAACCTTGGGCGTAAAGAATTTGATCTCGGAATAGTTTTCGTCCCCTGCCACTATGAAATCGTACAGAATCAATTATCACTCCCTCCCTCCCCATCACTCCCACTGTTCCCTCACCGTCCCTCACCCAACAGTCCCATCATCCCACCCTCCCTCCCTTAAACTCGCCCTCACACACACACACACACACACACACACACACACACACACACACACACACACACACACACACACACACACACACACACACACACACACACACACACACACACACACGCACGCACGCACGCACGCACGCACGCACACACACACACACACACACACACACACACACACACACACACACACACACACACACACACACACACACACACACACACACACACACACACACACACACACACACACACACACACACACACAGCCATACACGTATGTTTTTTGGATTAGTATTCTGTGAACAATACACCTATGTATTCACTTACCAAAATATTTTTATAACAACCCCTCTACATTTTTTCTTTTACGTTTCAAGGTGCGTAGATTCCAAAAACGCAATGTCCGCCCGTCATCCGCCGTATCATCCGTATCGTCCCCTGAAAGGCAGAATGTCGTAAGCACCATTTTTTGCGATTTTGAGTTATTGTAACCATTGGATTCGTCATTTTTTACAGGGTGATACGGGATTCCACTGAATCTTTTCCATCACTACATCCTTATAAAATTAGAATTAACAGAAATTGGGCCCACTTAATGGGTTCACTTGCATTTTGAGAGGCCAATGAATGTTTGCATGAATGTCATTTGGTTTGAAAAAGCGTGGGACCTGTCCACCAGCCTGGGTAGGGCTTGGTTTGAAGTCCCCCTGAAAGGCAGAATATCGCAAGCGCCATTTTTTTCGATTTTGAGTTATTGTAACCGCTGGATTCGTCTTAAAAAGGTTCATCTGTCCAGCTAATAATTGTCGTAAGCGACGTACGCCTCTAAGGCATTCGAAAACAGCCACAAAGTTTTCGAATCGTAACCACCAATTTGGTAAAATATCGTATCCATCATTCATTCAGAACGTAAGCGCCACGAGTCAAATGTAAATACCGAGGTAAACATTGTTCATTGTCGTAATTGCCCCATTCTCACTGTGACTTGCGATAAAATCTACTGTAAGCGCCAGCGAGCAGCGTATCGTATGAACCTGTCGAATTCGAGCAAGCGTAAGCGCCCCTTCCCGAGTGCGCGCGAGTGGAGATACGCTGGTTTTCCAAATGATTCTTTTCCAGCAAGACATTAAGAATATCGTAAGTGCCGAATCGTGTATCGTATGTACAACTATTCTCCCAGTTCTTCGAAATAGCAAAAATAGCGTAAGCACCTTTTTCTCGAAAAAGTACTACTTCCCAGGGCTCTTATGCTATTTGTTTAAATAAATCGATAGAAAACGGTCTAATTTACGCGAAAATATCAATTTTTAACGGGTTAGGCAATGAAAAGATCCTTCCACAGTTTTTCGTCTCTCCCGAAACAATAAAAAATTGCTATTTTAATTATTGAACATGGAAGAAACAATAAATGAACAGCCAAAATTTCTGTAGGCACGTCCAGTAGAATAATAAACCCAAGTGACAAGGACTTTGCAGCATTTTTTTTTCTCGCGGATATTGATTCACGATGGCTTGAAACGGATTTGAATGTGGTTCTTTTCATTGTCGGCTGAGTGTTGTCCTCTTCTGACCATATTCAATACATAAGGACGTCTCTTAAATTGAGGGACGTCCTAAAAGGAAAATTCCGTAAAATAGGATCTGAAATCTGAAAGACTGGAGGAAGAGTTAGGAGTCTAGGGCAATCGTGGTTAAACTGCGGGAATAATTATACTCCTACATCTCCTATCTAAATCTAATATGTTTGACAGATACCCCTCTAAATAGAATGTTTCAGTTACATGATGGTTTTCTTCAATCAATTCGCACCTTTATGGTTCGCATGAACTGTCCTATGGTGGATCTCTAGCAGCAATTTCCTTCTGCAATTGTCCCAGTAATGGACAAAATGTGTCGCGAAAGATCTTCCCTGGAAGCTCGATTAGAAAACCTGCTAATGATTCTTCGGTCTTGTCTTTTGTTCTCCCTTCTCATCGTTTATTTTTGTAACCGCTCTGATGGATAGGGCAACAGTAGCGAAGGGGGAAGGGGTTGAAAGGCGAGCAAGCACGAGCCCACAGCACCCCACCGCACCGTCACAAGCTGCCATCAGACTCGGGTTTAGCTGACCACACGCTCTCCCTTCAAGCGAATTTTCAGTGAAAACACGATATACCGGCGGGTCCAAAACTTTCAGTATATGGATTTTTTTTTAAACTTTTGATTATGTCCCTATTAGCAATCTGTTCACTTTATTCAGTAAGAAAGTTATGATGAAATTATATAAAGGTTCTTAATACTATTCTACTAAATAGTTCTACTAAATACTATTTCATTCGGAAATCCCTGAAGTTATAATTGTTCGTGGTGTACACAAATCTACACATCAAAACTATTTAAAAAGTGTGATTTTGAAGAATTCTAATTTCGTTAGCATAAATAAAATATTTCTGGTTTCGGAAAATGTGGATTGCATTATTTGAGGTGAAAATTTCTGTTATATTAGCTCTGAGGCATTAACCGTCCCGTCAAGAGGTGAAATTATAGAATATGAGTATTTAGCAAATTTGCTTGAGAAGTTTTTTGTAATATTTTTGGATAGGTACCTGAGGTTGATCTGAGGACGCAGAATTAAATTCCGTAAAACTGCTCCAGTAGACAAACAATTTATTGGTCGGGTCTTTAGGGCTGTATAATTTATTTAGAAAATAATATTAAAAGAATCTTGTTTTGGCATTGGCCGAGAAATTAACAGCTAATAAGCTGTTTTTCGATTTAAAACCTCATTTCGCTCATCTGAGTCGGTCGGTGACGTCACTGTATTAATCATCTAGAATTCTATGAGACGTTCTTGAACAATTTCGATCTCCAGATACCCATCAGATGATAGGCCCATTAGATAGGGTGGAGTGAATTTTAGAAGTTACAGACATAGGCCCATTAGTGTGTACCAAGTGTACTATGTAAATAAACTGCAATTACTTCAGTCTCAACAACGTCGTTGAAAATGTATAATTTCAGGTAGAAAATACTTGAATGAAGAACACCCAAAAGTCAAAATTCTACTGACACGTAGTTTTCTTCTATTCCTCGTCATTCCATGATCCCAAAATCCAACTGAGAAAATTGTAAAACTCCTCGATTTTCGACACAATTTTAAGGATAGCTCGGCTGAAAAACGCAATTTTTCTCTTGACGCGGCTGTGAAGTGACTTTCCCCTACGTGGAGCCAAAGTGCTATGTAAACGCCTGTGATCCGTAATTTTTCCTACGGGAATAATTGTTAATGCCAACGTATATATATGTAATAATAATAACAAAATCAAAGGAGAGTGAATCTAGGGACGCGGGAGTATGACTACTGAGTAGGTAGGTACTAAGTAATTAGTAGTTGTTAGGTACTAAGTAGGTAGTACTGAGTAGGTGCTAAGTAGGTAGTACTGAGTACGTACTAAGTAAGTACTAGTGAGTATGTACTAAGCAGGTAGTACTCAATATGTACTAAGTAGGTAGTAGGTAGTAAGTAGGTACTGAGTGATCAGGTACTGGTTTACTTCATTAGTAATTAGGTCCTTGGAAGATGAAGCTAGTGGTGTAAATGGCAATTAGAATATTTTTTAAAGATGAACTCAGTTTGAGGAGGGGGGAATATACATTGGCACGAGTGGGGGCCTCAGAGATTATGGGAGGTGGCGAGTGGATAATAGGTTATGGATGTTATTGGAAGTCGACGGTAAAGTGAATGGCAACAGGCGAAGTAGGCCATAAAGGTATTAAGAGATTGCCCTATGGAGAACCATCTCGATGGTCGTCTTATTTTCTTTCAAACATCTTATAAAACCCTTGACCCATACACCTAGACATAATCCCTCTATTTGCTACCCCTATGTAGCCCAGTACTTACGTGGCCACCATGTTCCCATTTCGCCCCCAGTACCCTTCTATGATCTTTTGTGACCCCTTTAGAAGTGTTTTATCATTTAAAAAAGAAAAAAAACCCACGAGAAGCGAAATTATGAAGGGAATTTGTCGTGATATCCTCCCAGAATCACTCCATGTAACTTGTCCAGATCTTGCAAACAAAACTTCTGAATGAAGTGGCAGACGTGGTCAGGTGCAGGCAGCTCGAGAGAGCTGGAAAGGGTCGAGCTGGAAGGGATCCCCACCATCCTCCAACTAGAGTGGAGGATGGAGGGAGAATAGTCCCTAGACTATAAAAACTCGCCTCCTTCGCCTTCTACTTCATTCTACGCTCTCCTCAAGTTGATGACTTATCTCTCTCTCCTCCTCACTCACACCTCCTCGCTCTCCTTACTCTAAAAGATCCCAGACTGGTATATCCACTGGGCATGTCCTAAAAGATCCCAGACTGGTATATCCACTGGGCACCTCCAAAAGGATCCCAGACTGGTATACCCCCTGGGCATACCCGATACCTCATCATCCTTATCACACCTCTAACCTCAAACCACAACAGAATTCATAATAACTGATAAGAAATAGGTCTAAATTACGTCACACACTGTTCACAATGAGACAAAATGGCACAGGCCATTTTTAAAGAAATCCGTTTTGCACCAACTTCAAAAAATCATACAAAATAAAAATAGCTCATAGATTTTAGCGAATTTTCGAAGAAAAGGAAGCTATTGTTCTCGGTCCAAAATTTTTAAAACTCGAATTTCCGAAAGATTTTTATACCAAAATCCGTTTCAGACCATCCTGAATTCACTGCCGAAAGACACCAAAAATTATATGTAGGTATATATATATATATATATATATATATATATATATATATATATATATATATATATATATATATATATATATATATTTATGTATGTGTCATTCCAGACGATAACTCTCGAAAGAATTGAGATAAAAAGTTCAAATTTGCACGAAAAATCTGTCTTGGCAATCGACAGGCTAAGTTCGTAGACGGGCAGAATCGGGTCACTCTAAGGGGGAGTTTTGGGGAGTTTTAGGGGGGAAAAATTACCCATAAATTCCCAAAATGGAACAGTCTGACAAGTGACACCTCATTTTAAAGGTTTTTGTACGCTGAACACGATGGTGAAATCAGAAGTGCGATTCTCATCACTTTGAAGATGAAGGAACGTGGTTATTTCTTGATATGTTCTTCCTGGTTCGTCTGCTCTAATCTGATAACGGAATGGGATATCGCAATTCTGACTTCAGCGTCGTGTTCAGCGTTGGAAAATCTACAAACCGAGGTGTTACTCGGCAAAAAATGGAAGAAAAAATTTGTTACGTATCCAATACCTACTCTTCTGGTATTCAAAACATTTTTGATTTCCGCCTCCTCCCCCTTCCACCCCAAATTTTACTTTGCGCAAAACTACTCCTGTTTTAATTTTGTATGGTATCAAGTTGGGAAAACATCGGCCGAAAATTAATTTTCAGAAAGTTTTAGGCAGAGGAGGAAGATGCCGAAAACGACAAATAGTGACGAAATAACACAATTTTGGTTATTTCATTTCGTCTCCGACGCACAACTTTCTCATTCGCTGGAATATTTCATTTAATTCTTTATTGTAGTAATACGATAATAACTAAACACAAAACGGCTTTAGCTGTTGCTATCCGCCGCGGGTCGCGCGTCTTAACCGCCAAAAAAGTGTGATACATGAAGCTAGTCAAAACTTTATCAATTCATAATCTTAGTCACAGAACTTCGCTTTTCTTTTCTTTTGCTCTTATCAAAATCTCAATGATTGGCCAGTTTAGCCAGTTACTTAGTGGGTGGAAATGGGCAAATTCTAGTTAGAGGTAGAATGCTAAAGGTTATTGTGTAAGCTATACACAATAATAATTATTGTCCGGTAATCAAGGTTCAGACAACAGGAAGGGGGGAAAATGTCTTAATCTACCAACCCAATAAATTAATATGGAATTATTGGGTGTTCTACTCTTTGTTTTCAAGTATTATTAATTAATTTGCATTTATAACCTTGGGAATGACAGAATAGAATAGACAACAGTGCATGCCTCATTGTGGTAACGAGACCCAGCACTATACGGCCTTGGCTTAGCGATGGAACCATAAAATCACAATACAATGAGCTTATGTAACATCATAATCTACAACAACAATTCAATATGATTTCGATTGTAGTATAGGATAAGCGGCTTGAACATTTATGTTCCCATCCTCTGCCATACTGTGGAATGGAAAGTAGTGTACCTTCAGGGTGAACTACTTTGAAGGTACACTGCTTTTGTGCCTTCAATTGGTTGAGCTTTTTTCCAGAGGTACTGTCACCACGCTAAACCCTTCTTGCGCGCTTCACTTGACCAAAATCCTACATATGCAAAAATCCGCAGTAGCATTGATCCTGCTTTCCCATTTCCTCGCATGAATCCACTACCTCCGTCAGTCAGTAAGTTAGATGAAGTTTGCATATTTTTCATGATTATAGTTGGTAATGAGATTTTATAATTAACACCAATGATATTGAGGGAACTAGAAGAACCTTTTCTTTCCAAGATGACAAGTAACTATTAAGAAGACTATTGTAAGTACCTATCGATCTTTAGTCAGAGAGCACCACACCTGATGCATACCGAATTAACCGAATAGCGTCATACTTGAATATCTATAATAATTACCCAATAAGTATAAGATTGCCCATATTTGAATGGGATATCCCAAACATCACATTTTACATAAAATCAGTTATTTCTTCGAAAATTCGCTCTTATAGCCATGCATGTGGTTTTTGATTTATTACTTTCAGTGATGATCCTATTAAACGGGCACGGAAAAAATAGTAACTCTCCTTCAGAATTAAGGGGCGAGATACTAAAGACTGAAGGGCGTCGCCCGTCTGGGTAAACCGGCGAAGGCCTGTCTCAGTCCGCGAGCGCCCATCTGGGTAAACAGTGAACGGCACAACCGGGTACACGGACTTTCTCCAGCCGACTCGCCGAGCCGGTAAGCCTAATCATGTTCATAACAAGTCAACTAGTCAGTACGTTCGTGTGTTCGGAGAGATGGACCTGCAAATCGATCAAAAATTCACAAGCCAACGGGGTAACACCGCGATTGTTGTGGACAGTTACAAATTTACGCAATTTCGCGTCATGAAGTCCTCATTCCCTCCAACTATGTGGACTGATTCGCCCCCTGACAGTCATCTGACGACCACAAACGGTGCAGAGTCGTACCATTCCGACTACAACAAACAGTTTTATACACCACACCCCAACATACATCACGTGGTAGCTGCATTCAAGGAAACACAAATCGAAACGAATATTGAAATAGAGAGCTGGAAGCGAGGCAGTGTCAACAGGCTCAGGAAGGCTGCTGCTGACAACCTTAAGTTTCTCCAAAAATGCTGGGACACCTACCTGGAGGACAAGGACGAGATGGCCTACATGACCAACATCGCCAACCGCTGTAATTTGCCAAAGTAAATTTTTATTATGATTTTTAGACGAAGGTTCCTTCCTATTATGTACCTGATATACCTACCTTGTATAATAAATCAATCAATCAATCAACACTTTTTATTTGCCAAAGCTAAGTTGACAGGGCAAACGTCAGAACATGATTTCTATTTTATTTTTCTAATTTCATTGATAATTCATGGGAAATAAGTACAGCATTTGGAATAGAGTTTTACCCAGATGGGTCGTTGCAGGAAGTCACGCTTTCCGCCAATTTCTAGCCAGAGGAAGCTTTTACCCAGATGGGTCGTCGCAAGCTCGGGAAGGTGTACCCAGTTAGGTCTATATTCTTTACCCAGTTGGACGGTAGTTTGACTAGGATTTACCCAGATGGGAGCCGCCCAGACTGACTACCTGCAAGGTCGATCGGTCGTGAGGGTTAGTACCTACGCGCGGTGTTGTACCGGACCGGAGCCGTCGTGAGCTACGAGCCAGGGTTGGGCTCCTCGTGGCTTCACAACAGTGGCCGGCTCCAACGCTTCTTCCCCTGTGACTGCCTGCTTTCTGTGACTACTTGTTCTTCGATTATGTTATGATGATCCCGCCTTTGTCTTGCCCTTTTCACAGGTACCGCTGCGATGAGGGACCAACCAGGGGACTGTGGGATCAACTGTGATATTTTCGGATTTAGCTAGAGGTTGTCACTAGTGAATAATTGATGTGATTTGTTGCACTTTTACCCGAGTACCGACGATCGGTGTATTTCGCTTCTGTATCTACATAACTGTTAATTTTTAGTTTTACTAAATGTCTTTCTTTCTAAATAATACGACAGTTGTTGTAGGTCTGTACCTGTAGGTAACTAATGCCATCTGTTTACACCTAGGTACTATGCTGATGAACATTGTGGTTTAATTTATTGAATGTGGTGCGAGTAGGTATCTGCTCACTGACAGAACATTTTGTGGACACTTTCTGCAACCTCCAGTAAATAATTAGTGAAAAAAAAATATAATAATAATATTAATAATAATAATAATAATAATAATATTAATAATATTAATAATATTATTAATAATAATAATAATAATAATAATTTTTTTTTGTGGGTTTAGGTGAAATGCTTTATGCACTGAAAATGAGGTCGGGCATCCTCATCCTTTTTGTCGGACTCTTCACGTGTGGCCTACCGACTAAAACACCCTTTCCCGCTTCTTTCGGTACTGTCCCGGAACTTCCTTTTGGTATTACTTCGGGACAGTCCTTTTCTATCCTTTAAAGGTATCTCCTGGTCTTATCCGCCCCCTTCACTGCCTTGGTTGGCTCCTTTCTCCCTCCCATTCCCGATCTCATTCCTTCTCCTTGAGCACTGTAGTGACGTACGTGCTGACAGCTCTCCAGTTCTCGCTCGACTGAATCATCTTGGGGACGACCGATTCGGGACTGAATTCACCTATTTCTTCTATCACCTGCCGTCTGAGGTGCTCCCAGTGAGGACATACAAAGAAGGCATGCCTTACGTCTTCGTCCTCCAACTGGCAATATACGCATCTGGCCTCGGTTGTTTTCCCTATCTTCTTCAGAAACGAACGGTAGTAACCGTGCCCCGTCAGAAATCGCGTTAGGTAATAGCCTACATCTCCGTGATTCCTCTGGATCCATTGAGCTACATTGCCAATAAGAGTAGCCGTCCATCTTCCTTTGGTTTCCTGGTCCCACCTCCTTTGCCAATCACGTAGCGTTCCTTCGCGTTCCTCCTTTTTCGTTGACTGTGGTGTACTCTCGCCCTTCCGACGAAATATTCGCTGACGTTCATCGGCCAATATATCTATCGGGATGACACCGGCAATGACTTGGACAGCAGCACCCGACACCGTCCTATATGCACTGCAGATCCGTAGCGCTCCTCTTCTCTGCACTGCCTCCATTCTCTTTCTATATTTTTGGACACGGAGTGCCTCGGCCCACACTTCGGCTCCATAGAGCATGATGGCATCCGCAGTTCGCATCAGGAGTTTCCTTTTTGCTGCAGATGGTCCTCCAATATTAGCCATCAGCCTACTCAAGCTTGTAACTACTTTTGCAGCCTTGTCCGCCGCTTTGCAAATATGGTTCCAGAAAGTGAGCTTCCTGTCCAGCATGACTCCCAGATACAATAATAATAATATTAATAATAATAATAATAATAATAATAACCCCACCCCCATGGTACTCCCCCCCCCCACGGGTGAATACCAACGAAATAATAATTAAAATAATAATAATAACAATTCTGTTGAAGAAAAAATATAAGTGCCAAGTGCAAGCAGCTCAACATAAAAAAATCGTAAATTCAAAATTTAGTTCTTAAATATATAAGTTGTAATTACCAAAGTGATTTTAAATTCGTTCCCATATCTTTGATTCCGTTTTACCTTACAATGATACCTATTTCAGTTTTGATCTTGTCTTGTACCTATCATGTTTTGATAATAAGTTAGTAGGAAGTAAATTCCTCCCTCCTACATATTATTATGTTCCCACCTAATTTTAATAAAAATGGCTTGCTCAGTTTGTTTCCATGTATTTACAAAATAGTAGTTACTCATTCTTTATGTTTTGATATCAAATTAAGTTAGCCCATTGGTCCCCTTACCCCCCCTCCCCCTACAGCATTTAAATAAAAATGTATTGTCCAGTTAGTTCTCATAATATATTTGATGAATATAACGCATGTATTATGTTTTGATAATAAGTTAGTACATACACTAGTCCTCTTAAATGAGTTTCTACATCATTTCAATTAAAATGTGTAGCTCAAACATTTAGTTCTCATAATATGAGGTCCTTAATGTTACTTAGAACCTTCTATTGATTCCACTGCCCTGGTGGCTCGCTTCAAAACCAATCTACTCTGTGGGATTCAGAAATGCTTTTAGTAAAAGCGATTGCGCATCAATTTATTTACAGAACATCAAAGACTCTAAGATTTCGGAAAATTTATTAACAGCAATACTGAGCTGTGAAGACAACTGCGTGTCCTCGTTCAGCGCTGTGTGGGGCTCATCTTCTGGCTGTAGGATTTTCTAGCCAAGAGAAGGAAGAGGGCTGGAAAATTCTATTATACATCATACAAACATCAGATCCTCTTTCCAACAAATCTCGTTTTTCTATGTTTTTAATAGACATTTACCACAAGGCATATCTACACCCTGGACTCAGTGCACTTCATTTACTGCTTCTGACACGCTTCTGAATACCGTCAAACGCCTTGTGGGACAAAGAACATTAACCTGTGTGTTAAGGTGATACAAAAAAAAGGCATTGCAAGTCAGTAATACGTATGAGAGAATTATTAGCTGATTTTCGGCTGAGGAAAAAGAGCGTTTTTACAAGTCGGACTCGGCATTTCTGAATCGTTCAGTATGAAAAAACCGAACAGGAATATGGCTTGAACAGACGAAATATACATTTGCTTCTGTGTATGCAAGGTCACGATAGCCTTACAGAAGCTGTGACTAGCTGAGGCGTTTCTGGCTTCTTTGTCGCACTTTTTCTCTCGGAAAACTTCCCGAAGCAGTACTTCGGAACTGAGTCCTACACTTGACTGGTCCAACACAACTGCCACTGTTCAACTTTGACTGAGTTGTGGAGGAAAGCCCTTTTTCTGCAGGAATTTTTTTCACAACCGGAAATGTTGATAATATATAGTTTTTGTAATAGGAAAAGACAATAAAATCACCCTATTTGGAATCACAATTCAGAGAATTTTTTTCGATGTCGTATTCACTCCGCCCTACTAATGTTACGATATTGGCCATATGTAATTGACAGGTATTGGGTAAGTAAATGGGAATATTATTTCTAATGATGGTGAACCGGAACGAGAGCTGAGGAGGAGTTCCTCAACGACTGGCTCATTTGGAAAGGTAGAGATGTTGAAAGTCGGTTTTGGAGGGTCCATCGCTTCTATTTGAAATCGAATCATAAGGGAAGGGAAGATGATCCAAAGGCACTCGTGAACGTGAGAGGTATACTCATGACTCCTGTTTACCTATTCCATTAACAAAGCCCCTTGCTTTTCTCCCAATCCGACTTCCTTTATATATTTCATGTTTCCGAGGCTCTTATAGCGTCAGTAAGCTGGGTTCCTGGACACCAATTAAAAGACTGCGCGCTGGGAATGACCGCAACCAGCACCCCCCTTGCCACGCCACTATCGTAAACTGTCTCTGTTGCAGCTGCATTACTGCATTAATTAGTCCTATTCATGCAATCCTCGGCAATCTTGGGTGGAACATCTTCGCCGAGCCTAAGTAGGGTTACATAATAAGTTTTAATAATTATTTCTTCCCGTAAACATGTGGAAGAACGATTGTACGTATTCATGAGCCAAACTTTATTTGTTTCTTATAGTGCCTATATTTATAACCATTATAAAATCTGAAGGTTCACATACGATATATGAGTTAATAGGATGAAAAGGGTGGTTGAAAAAGCGCTCTTCTTAAGGTAACCAAAAAACACCATATTTATGATGAGACTATCATAATTACATAATTTTGTTCAGCATGTACCAATGACTCCCACTCCTACCCCACTCACAGGCCCTATTGCGGTTGAGGTAATCGAGTATGTACCTATTTACCTGCTCAGTTGAAGTTCCACGGAGTGAGGAACGAGACGACAAGTTATTGTTATCGTCATTCTTATTTCACCCAAGCTTTCAATGAACCATTCCAGTGGGTCTGGATTCCAAAATTTGGATGGCAGATTCAAATAAGGGTAGTGTGGAATAAGATAAAACGGCATGGGTCGGTCGAGTTTTCCATGAGTACCCACTGATGAAAAATGCGAAATGAATAAAATTACTTTCAATCGGGTGGGTAAAACTTCTGGCGTCAACCCTTTGTTGAGCCGGACAACTCCTGACCTGGGACAGTGAGGATAGGTTTTTTTTGCCTCTGAAAATTCATGTGATTCTTCTTCCAGGAATGTACCTCATTTTTGTTGTGGCTTCCCAGTTCTACACTGGGAATTCCCCAGTGTAGAAACGGTTTTGGCAATCAAAGAATTAACTAGAAGAACGGATTCGAACGACATTTGGGATGATCACAAGGGAAAACTGGTATGCAGTATGACATTTGAGCAGTGGGACGATACTCCCTGAACGCCATGGACGTGGAGTTTCCGCTAATTTAAATATATGGATTAGAGGATTTCAAGGCTGCAGAATCCAAATCTGTCAACCTTTGTCCAGGCCATGTGTTGGTTAATACGATTTTCGGGCTCCAGCTTCTTAATTTGTGCCGCTTTCGATTGATGCCATTTTCGTGACCCGATAAAATAATCAAGTCACTGCACACATCTGTGTATACGTATTTCAGTTTCCAAATGGTTCTAGTCACACAGTATTACATATTGAGCAAATTTACCAAGAACTCCAATAGTATGATGGTAGGAAACATTTTGGTATATTTCCGAATCTACCACGTAATCCTATACCTAAAGTGGCTATCAAACGTGGCCTTCCAGAAAGACCTGGACATTAACTGACTTTTACCGATTTTTCATCCTTGAATTTTAACATTTTACCCCTAAAAATGCACAATATAATTACGTTGCCCTTCCGAACTCATCCTTTCTTTCGATACTGGAAGTTACTGGGTCTTAGCGCAGATGGAATACACGTTCCGTTGACAGGAAAGAAAATTCCCCAACAGGGCAAATTATAATTTCCTCTTTTCAATAAATACATGCAATACAATGCATAGAAGTAGAAGCCATGCTAGAAGTAGGATACGAAGCTAAAACTTAACTTCAACACACTATTTCAAACCACACGAAAAAATGTCCTGCCAATTCGAGTAGGCAGCATAGCTTCCTCACTTGAATCGCATAAACCTATAGAATAGTTGGGTGCGTTCGTTTTGATACGGCACCATCTTCGATCCAACCAGCGTGTACCCTCAAAATGTCAGCTCTCTATCACTATTTTTCGCGAGGAAACTGTCATTATTTCATGTTCGCGCATGCGCAGACGAAAGTTACTGTACGATTCCAATGAAATTCATATGGAACTATGAAACTATTATTCCTGATCGACCTGAAATCTGAACTCATTTCAACAATATTTAAGGTAGTTATGGGCGTTTAAATTATTTCACGTTTGCGCATGCGCAGACGTTACGATTTCCATAATTTCAAAAGGAGATCATCTGCGATCCAACCCGCGGGTACCCTCAAAATTTCAGCTCTCTTCGACTATTTTTCTTGTAGTCAGAAGCGTTACAAGGAAATGCTCAACATTTCATGTTCGCGCATGCGCAGACGAAAGTTACATTACGAATCGGATGAAATTCATTTGGAACTATGAAAATGTTATTCCTGATCGACCCTCCAAGTTTGAACTCACTTCAACGGTATTTGAGGTAGTTATGGGCGTTTCAATTATTTCACGTTTGCGCATGCGCAGATTAAGGTTACCGTACTTTTTGAATGATTTTGGTACGGAATCGTCTGTGACCCAACCCGCACCTATCCTCCAAATGTCAGCCCATTTTGACCATTATTTCGGGTAGTTATGAAAGTTACAAGGAACTACCTCAGACACAGACAGACAGACAGAAACGGAACCAAAAATATTCCTGGATGTTTAAAACGCAAAATGGTAGTGGAAATTTTAATTTTGGAGGACATCAATTTTTTTACTCAATCACGAATCTAAGGCTTCCCTACCTTTCGTAGTGAGGGAGCAAAAGTTGGTAGTAAATGTAAGAACGGGTATTTGCAGAGAACAATAGTCGGCCCTCGCTCCATTTAGCCAACGACGTCATCGGAGTCGGTAGTGCACCCACGTTGCATTCCAACCTGAAAACTGATCAGGTTGCATCCAATCGTGTGCTATTTTATGAACTAGCGATCTTCGACGGTTGATACCTGCAATTAGGCGGGAGCTGATAGTACCATTGATAGCCATTTAATTGTCTTGATTCATCTGATGATACTACTTCTAGTGTTATTATACAAATGTATGGTGATTTCGGACAATTTCCTACGTTTTTGACTCATAAAAAAATGAATTTTGGGAGCTGAACCTTCGTTACAACCTCAATTCTTCACTCTATGGACAAAATGAACGTCATATTCGGTCTTCTAGCTCTAACTAAAAACATGGAAAACGATCCCTCACAAGCTCATGTTAACTAAAACCTTTTAAAAAAACCCTATTTTTACGACAATTTTTCACCCATAACAAACCTGGGTATATTCCGATGGGGTTGCCGAACTTAGGAGCAACTAGTGCCCAAATGGAGCCTGTGTGCGAAAGAACGACGATTTTAAAACAAAAATTAAGATACATTTAAAGCTGAAACTTAGTTAAAACCTCAATTCTTCTCTGTTTTGTCAAAATCGACTTCATATTCAGTCTCCTCGCCCTAAAACACAGCGATAACGATACAACACAAGCTCATTCTACTAAAACACCAAAAAACCCTATTTTTACACCCATTTTTCACCCATAAAACCCTTTAGTACGAGAACATTTCCATCGGGCTGGAAAGGTCTGGTACACAACCAGGGCCCAAAGGGAGCATGTGCGCGATAAAACAAATTGTTTAGACAGCAAATAATGGTAGATATGGATGCTACGGCGGATGGACTTTGCATTTTGGTTTATTATTCCGCGAATAATGCACCTATGTATTCATTCAGCAATAAAATTGTACCCCCCCCCCCCCCCCAGTTAATTATCTATTACGTTTTAATGTGCGTAGATTCCAAAATTGCAATATTCGTCCGCCGTCCGCTGTACGCCGCATCATCCTTATCTACTTTATTTCCGGTCTAATAAATTCGTTCTTTCGCACACGTGCTCCATTTGGGCCCTATTTGTGTCCCGAAACTTTACAGCCCGATCAGAATATTCCCAAGGTGGTTATGGGTGAAAAATTGGTGTAAGATTAGGGTTTTTTGGTGTTTTAGTAACATGAGCTCGTGAGGTATAGTTTTCCCTGGTTTTTAGAGTGAGGATACCGACTATGTCAATTTTTACCAAAGAGAGAAAAATTGATTTTGTAACGAAGGTTTAGCTCCCTAAATTCATTTTTTATGAGTCAAGAATCTGGGATATCGACTGAAATCACCAGAAAGTTGTATAGTAGAACTAGACGTAGTAGTAACAAGTGAATCAAGACAGTTAGATGGCGCTATAAATGATCGAAGATAATTTGCCAAAAATAGGAGCCTAGTTCCCGTTTTTGGGGGCCAAAATTGGTGGAAACCATCAAAAATAGCTATTTCAATTATTGCACATGAAAGAAAAAATAAATCAACAGCCGAAATTTCTATAGTACCATGGGACTTAGCAGTGTTTTTCGAATCTAAGGACCTTGAAATGGAAAAGAAAAATTGAGGTATTAAAAATATTTTTTGCTGAGCAAATACATAGGTGGATTATTCACAGATAACAAATCAATAGAGGTTGGGCCTAAGGCTGATAACCCATCCTGTAAAAATCAATTTGTTACAACTCCCAGTAAAAGAAAATCATATGAATTTAACGTAGATTTGTTCATTACATTTTCGTCAACTTCTGCCAAGCCTACGATAGTATCAAGATTCCATCTACTTCGGATGATTCTTTCAACCGCAATGTAGGAACAAATATTTATACGGACAGAGAAAATTTGAGATAAGACTGCTCATTGCTTTCACATAAACAACGATGAGGAAATGTAGAATTTCGTCGTGCTGATCTTTATAGACAAAGGCGAAACAGCATAGATTACTCAGCCAAGTCATACGGCGACAACAGAAGCGGCATAACTGGAACTTCACAATATTCGCCTTCAAGAAAGAGGTGATCCAATGAGATCTTCGAATATTCAAAGTATATTCCACGGTATCCATACCGTCCTCCCACCAACCCACCGTGTCCACGAGAAGGAAAAATACGATAAACTCGGATTAGGAAGCGTGGAATGCTTATAAGTTGCCCCTTTTCACCGGATAAATTCTTATCTGACCCTCACACTAATCCTATCACCTTATATATGCTTTGCGCTATTTAACTCCGATTCATTGCGATTTTATTCCCAACATTTGAAAATCGAGCTTTGAAAGCGTAAATCAGGTTACCATTTTGTTATTTACTTTATAATGTTCTGGGTAGTCCCTAATGAATTTCATCATGATTGTAATATAATTGTTCATCGGAGCGTTTGTAAAAATGGTAGTATCTTGCTGCGCCCATATCTTCACAAGCAAATGGTTTTAATGACGAGCTGCTAAGCTAATCGTTCGAAAGACCTGAAGAGTTACTAATAGGATCAGTACGGACTACAGTCCATAGCACTTTATTTCAGATAACTCTTGAAACATTTCACTGACTATGGGTAGTAGTCGTAGTCGGAGATTCAGCAACTTGCCAACATTGGGCCGATCACGGGTGTTGGTCAATATACCTGGTTGGGCTGGTGGAGCATTGCCAGCACTGGGCCAGCTTTGGTTGACACTCATTGTATTTCGTTGAGATATTGTAGAAATGCCGATAATTAACCGGTAATAGTCATAAAACCAGGTGGAGGATTCAGTGAGTCGCCGACATTCAGTTAACAGTTGGTAGTGGTCGATTTTTATTTTTTTGGAGATCTGCCAACATCGGACAGACAATGGGTAAAGATCGAATCCAACCTTTAGCCATTCAAGTAACTCCCCCTACTTCGTGATAAAATGGGCTCGAAGTAATTTGTTATTGACTCTCATAACTGCACCATTTAAATCTTCAACATCAAATTCAAGCATTATTAATTCGAACTGTGTCGCATTTGGCGGGGGGGGGGGGATAATTAGAGTATTTATATTGTAATATGTATTCGTACGCCTAGAAAGCTTTGGCATCCCTTACACTACTCACTTGTTCCTTGTATTCCTCGTCGTTCATGAGATCCCTGGTCCCTCCGCCTCAGTTCTCACCTGAATGTTTGCCCGGAATTTCCTTTTTTACATGATTTGTTGGTACTGGATGAAGTCAGGGAAAATTTCAACAGAGCCTTTCTATTAGGTAGGTCATAGATTAATCCCTTGGACCGCATCCTCCCAGCACCAATACAACAGTTGCCTGCAAACCTCGTCATCCCCCACTGTCATCGCCCATATCGTCCGACGTCTGCCTTCCAACCCGGTAGCCGAATCAGTTCAGTTTCCTGCTACGATTTACCGACGCCGAACCTCTGCCAAACTTTCTGTCTAATTTGCACGTGCAGCACGCAAATTTCGACCGTGCTTACACCATTCATAGTGGTTTCGCATCCAAATATTGCGAAATCATCACTAACTTCGATCTGCGGACAACTGAGCGGCCGCGTATCAGAATTTCTGGCGAAATTGCTTCCCCCTTGGCAATTTATACACCTCTTTCAAGGAGCAGCCCGCCTGCAACGGGCTAATTGGGTAAGGTCTGACCATTTCTACCTATTTGTCTCCTCATCCTTCGGATCTGAACAGCGTCAACTTCATTTGGGCCCCAACAAGCGCTTTTTATTTTTATGATTTGACTTTTCAAGTGCATACCTACCTTTATTTTACATCAACTTTGATTTTGGCCTCTGTAAATATAACATGTGCTCATAATTTTCAATTTTCTCTTGTAGTTCTTATCGCAATTCCGAAAGGCTCATATTTACTAGTTCTGAAAACAGGGGAGAATACAAACCAGCTAGCTACCTGCTTGTGCAGCGCTGATAATTTGCTAAGGTCCTTCGTTCCATGCATATCCTATGGATGATAGGCTGATGTTTGAGAAGCTGAACATAACCAATTTCAACTCAACTATCCAGGTACAATTTTACGTAGTAAGTATTATATTAATTTTGAAATGAGAGATTTCTTGGTGAGATGAGGTACTTTGAATCGTTAAACCCATCAACTACTAACTGTAAGTACTCGTAAGTAACACCACAAATCTACTTACCTTAGGTAGTTCTCCTTCGTTATTTGTTCCCTGAATGTGGCTGATTATTAAAATAATGTCCGTATAAATAGCTGTTCGTACATTGCGGCTGAAAGAATCATCCGAAGTAGATGGACTTTTGGTACTATCGTAGGCTTGGCAGACGTTGATGAAAAGGTGATGTATAAATCTACGTTAAATTCATATGATTTTTCTTTTACTGGGAGTTGTAACAAATTGATTTTTACAGGATGGATTATCAGCCTTAGGCCCAACCTCCAACCTGGAGGACCCAGTCTATTAGTTTTTAGTGTGTATCTTTATAATATTTGCGATTATATTTTTTTTTAAGATGAAACTTCTTCAATCGCAGAACAAAGAATAATTATATTTTCTTAAACGTGCCAACATCAACAGGTGAGGGAATAATTGCAGGTGATCGATAATTTGGAATATTGAGTAACTGAATTCTGATACTAGAACTGAAATAAATGACGCCACAATACCCCCCTCCTTAATAAAAAACCATATCTCTGAAACGGACTGGTGGTCGGGTAATTCTCCCGCTCCGTGTGGTCTTGGTCCTCAATACCCAGGGTGTTGCGTGTGATGATGCAGGAGTCGTAAGTTGTGTTTCTTCTTCCGTTGATGTTCCTTCTCCTGTTGATATGTGTGGCTGTATCGTAGGTGTAGAGGCTGTTGTCCGATATGTTGATGATGATGGTTGGAATTCGATTGTTCGTGTCTCCTCTTCTTGTAACTCATTATTAGCGATATAAGCTGGTTTTAACCTTCCGATTTCCACCGGTACCTCTTTCCCTCTTCTGTTAATGATGTATGTTTTGTCTGTCCTTCTTACTACTAAAAATGGTCCGTCGTATGTTGGTTGCAGTGGTCGTCTGACTCCATCGTTCCGAATAAATATATGACTGCAATTTTGAAGATCAGGATGTACAAAAACTTTGGCGCGAGTATGGTGTTGAGCTGGCGTCGGTTGTAATTGGTTCATTGTTTGTTTCAAAGTATCTACAAAAATGTGCTGTGGTGTGGTGGTCGTACTTTCGTCTATAAATTCGCCTGGAATCCGCAAAGTAGTCCCATAAACTAGTTCGGCAGTGCTGCACTTGAGATCTTCTTTCACTGCCGTTCTCATACCCAAAAGCACAGTAGGGAGAACATCAACCCAACGCTCTGTAGCGTGACATTTGATGGCTGATTTTAACTGCCGGTGGGTGCGTTCCAAAATTCCGTTGGCTTTAGGGTTGTATGCGGAGGTTAGCGAATGGTTGATTCCTAATAATTTCACCAAATGACGGAAAAGTTCGCTTTCAAACTGCCTCCCCCGGTCAGTCGTGATTTTCTCTGGAGTACCAAACCTACTCACCCAATTGGTATAAAATCCATTGGCTACAGTTTCGGCCGTACAGTCCTCCAACGGAATCATTTCTGGCCATCGCGTATAGCGATCTATACAGGTCAAGGCGTACGTGAAACCTCTACTCAGGCAATGAGTAGCCAAGTAAAGAGCGAAATGATCAGATCGAATTCTGATCCTCCATTGGAGGACAGCTGATCACGTCCGCGACGCCGGCAGGGCAGTCGGACGAAAAGCCCCAGCCTGAAATGGCTGTTACTTTACTTTACTTTACCTCTACTCGGAGGAAGAGGTCCTATCAAGTCGAGATGGACGTGCCTGAAGCGGTCTGAAGGTGGATAGAAAATCCCTATTTCTCCATACGTGTGTCTCTGAACTTTACATTTTTGACAAGCGTTGCATGTTTTGACCCACTCTGCACAGTCTTTGGCCATGGATGACCACACAAAACGCTGCTTCAACATTTTGAGAGTGGCTTTCCTACCTGGATGGGACATTTGGTGAACACTGTCGAAAGCAGCTTTCCTGAACTTTGTTGGAATAAAAGGTCGAACGAATCCTGTGGAAATGTCGCAATAGATTGACACATCTGCTCCTGACATTTTGATTTGTTTCCATACCAGTGATGAACCTGAGATAGAGGGTGGTAAATCTTCCTCTCGCTGTTCCAAACCCACCTGAGAGTAGTCGACAGCTTCTATCTCTAGGCGTGAGAGACAATCTGCCACCATGTTATCTTTTCCAGTTATATATTTTATATCAGTTGTAAACTGCCCAATGTAATCCAATTGACGTGCTTGCCTAGGGGAAGCTTTGTCCAATTTTTGATGGAAAGCAAACGTCAATGGCTTATGATCAGTAAAGATCGTAAAAATTCTCCCTTCCAACAAATGTCGGAAATATCGCAGAGAAGAATATATATGCTGCGAGTAGTTCTCTATCATAGGCACTGTACTTCGTCTCAGCTTGGGAAAGGCGTCTAGAGAAGAACCCGATTGGTTGCCAAGCCTCATTCACAAATTGTTGGACACTGCCTCCTATCGCGGTATTTGAGGC